>OY282641.1:150867018-151309518 GCA_958299015.1 Tetanocera ferruginea
ATTTTGATTTTGATTTTGATTTTGATTTTGATTTTGATTTTGATTTTGATTTTGATTTTGATTTTGATTTTGATTTTGATTTTGATTTTGATTTTGATTTTGATTTTGATTTTGATTTTGATTTTGATTTTGATTTTGATTTTGATTTTGATTTTGATTTTGATTTTGATTTTGATTTTGATTTTGATTTTGATTTTGATTTTGATTTTGATTTTGATTTTGATTTTGATTTTGATTTTGATTTTGATTTTGATTTTGATTTTGATTTTGATTTTGATTTTGATTTTGATTTTGATTTTGATTTTGATTTTGATTTTGATTTTGATTTTGATTTTGATTTTGATTTTGATTTTGATTTTGATTTTGATTTTGATTTTGATTTTGATTTTGATTTTGATTTTGATTTTGATTTTGATTTTGATTTTGATTTTGATTTTGATTTTGATTTTGATTTTGATTTTGATTTTGATTTTGATTTTGATTTTGATTTTGATTTTGATTTTGATTTTGATTTCGATTTTGATTTTGATTTTGATTTTGATTTTGATTTTGATTTTGATTTTGATTTTGATTTTGATTTTGATTTTGATTTTGATTTTGATTTTGATTTTGATTTTGATTTTGATTTTGATTTTGATTTTGATTTTGATTTTGATTTTGATTTTGATTTTGATTTTGATTTTGATTTGATTTTGATTTTGATTTTGATTTTGATTTTGATTTTGATTTTGATTTTGATTTTGATTTTGATTTTGATTTTGATTTTGATTTTGATTTTGATTTTGATTTTGATTTTGTTTTTGATTTTGATTTTGATTTTGATTTTGATTTTGATTTTGATTTTGATTTTGATTTTGATTTTGATTTTGATTTTGATTTTGATTTTGATTTTGATTTTGATTTTGATTTTGATTTTGATTTTGATTTTGATTTTGATTTTGATTTTGATTTTGATTTTGATTTTGATTTTGATTTTGATTTTGATTTTGATTTTGATTTTGATTTTGATTTTGATTTTGATTTTGATTTTGATTTTGATTTTGATTTTGATTTTGATTTTGATTTTGATTTTGATTTTGATTTTGATTTTGATTTTGATTTTGATTTTGATTTTGATTTTGATTTTGATTTTGATTTTGATTTTGATTTTGATTTTGATTTTGATTTTGATTTTGATTTTGATTTTGATTTTGATTTTGATTTTGATTTGGTTTTGTCTGCAAAGCGATTTTGATATAAAGTTAATTTCGATTTTTGTTTTGATTTGGTTTTTTATCTTGAAATTGGTTTTCAGTTAAGATTGAATTTCTATTGATTTTTCTTAAAGTTAAACTTTAACGCAATTTTGAACTAGAACTTAACTTTTGATGATGATTTTGATCTGATACTCGTTTTTTTTTATTTCTGTCTTGTTAGTTTTATGAAGTTTAGATAAAAGTATTTTTTTTTTGTATTGATTTTGTTATTGTTCTTTCATTATATTATGAATAACACTTACATTTTTGTTGCAATTTTGTTGTATTTTGCATCTGTTTTGTATGACGTCATATATTTTGTTGAACCAATATCGATTGCTGGTATAAAAAAAAAGAAAAATCTTTCTTTTCTACAGTTATTATAAAAATTAAAAAAAGTTTATTTTATTATGATTTATGGAAAATCGTATGCATAAGAGTTTAATTTGAATTTGCTTCGCCATTTTTCCATGAAATTCATGAGACAATAAAATTAATTTAATTTTAAAAACCAAGCTTTTAAAATATGAAAAAAGAATCTTTCAAGAACTCTGGATATTGAAATCAGAACACTGTGAAAAGACTTAACAAAAGCAATGCAAAAACATGATATCCATTTAATGTTTAACAAATTGCTTAAAGCATGCTCTATGCACAAATAGAGATACTATGTATCTAAGAGATACATAGTAACTGCATTAGTCATAGCTTTGCTTAAACATTTTCGCTAATTAATAATAAGTAGCTACAAAAGCGATCGCACTCTGCACGATGCTCGCACTCACAACCAAACACACACCACACATACAAAAAAAACAACAACAAACAGAGCTGCAACGATTTATCTAACAATCTATTGCAGTCTTGCAAGATGTACATGCAATTAAAATGGATTTTGTGTTTGCATTTGTTTTATTTTTTTCTTTTCTATCTTCCAACAAATCCAGCTCATAGCAACTAAAACAGCTATAACAACAGCAATGGAGGAATAGTCAATGCTTAGATACAAGAGTATACAAACTAACAACTGTTGGAAATACAACAAGAACAAAAAACTTGTTATATCTGCCCAATATAGCTAGCTAGTGAAGCTTGTCGTCAGTTAGAAATGAAGTTTAAAATTTCATATTTACCAGCGTTGCCAACAACAATTTAAGCGCATTTGCAGCGCACTCAAAAAGAAGATAATATTGATGATGCTTTCAACTTTCAATGGATGCAGTGAAAAGCTACAGCTTTGTGGAAAAGTAGCTGTTTGCTAATGCAAGCATCTAGCGAGCGCGCAATCCACAAGAGTCGTTGTTTCGACTAGTGCGCATATAAGTAAAATGTGTATGCGTGAGTGTGTGTGTGTGTGTGTGCTTCTATGACTGTACCCTTGGCAACGTCAACGACTTTGTTGGACTCCAGTATTGCTCATTTTTTCTATGCATTTTGAATACATTTTTCTCTAAGTTTTTAGCACACTAGAACTTTTTTTTCGCTCTTAACTATTTGGCTGTATTTGTTAATGCATTCGTATCTGTGACAATGGCAGCTATTTTATGAATATTTAAGCATGCTTGAGCATTATTTCAAAGCTGATTATAATTCAAAAAAAGTTGCCATTCACTAGAATTTATCAGCAAATTATACTTAAATTAATAAATAATTAATTGTTGCTCATACGTCGTGTTGCACTGTTTTTCTTATATTGATAAGAATTTCGAATTTTCCGTAGGAAAACCAAAAAATTTAAATAAAACGGTGTGTTTTATGTTGTGTCTGTTATTTTATTTTGGTATTTCCATATTTTTTGTTGTTGTTGTTGTTATAAATTTTGCACTTGTTATCATATGCTAAAACTGCTAATTTTTGTTGCTTGGCTTTTGCGTATTTATATGCATATAATTCATGTTAACCTCCTTTCTCGCTCGCTGCTTTTCCATTATTCTTACTTTGCTTGAGCAGCCATGGCTGTCTGCCCACATATTTATATTTTATTTTATATATTGCTCAACCCACTGCAGTTTGCTGCTAGTTTCGAAATTAATTCAACAACAAAAGAAATAAAAAAAAGAATAGCATGGCATAAACATATTTTTACGCATTTACTTGTGACACTTTTCTGCACTTTATTTAGAGCAGTTTTTTCCTTTTTTTTATGCACACCGCCTGCAGTCGTTCGTCTTCCGCTTTGCCTACATGTCTAAATACCGCTTGTGCCGTTTTGCTCTTAACTTTGTCCCGCGACTGTGATTGTTTGCTTTTGCTTCGGCTGTCTGTACGTTACTCAAACTATCTGTCCTACCGCCGCCTGTTTATTGCCCTTCTCTCTGTCGTCTGTGTCCGTATGTGTCCTTTTTGTCGTCGCACTTACAGTCTCATTCTTTGACATTGATTTTGAAATAATACCGCATGTGCGTCGATTGCATGAGGAAACATGAAACTGTTGAGTTGCTCCCCCAACCTCAACCAGACACTCCAGGGGTTCAAGTACATTTTTGTTGCTGCTACTTTTGTTGTTGCTACTTCTTGACTTTGCTTGGCGTTTTACTTATGACTTGCAGTAGAGTTATTTTTTTAATTGCCGTTTTCAATCAAATTTATCATTATTTCAATTAAAAATTTCTTGATAACCAACTTACAATCTCAGTCTGATACATCAATAACTTCTGTTTTATTTTTAAATGTAATAAAAAAAGCATGTCTATTAAAGCAATTATCTCTGCATTAACCACATTCGTGCAGATGTTTTTATGGCCAGATTTTTTTTTCAGATTTTATAATCAAAGTATTTTATCTGTTTTTCATGCACAACTAATTGACTTGCCCAGCATATGACACATCATGTTCTGTTTCGATAACTTGCTTTTCTAAGAATACCATATTTTTGATTTCTTTTATATCGTATATAATATTTTTAATAATATAAAATACATACCACATCATATCATTTAAAATTGATTATCTTTAAAGAAAACTGCTTTACATGTTCTGTAGACTCGTATTTTCTATGTGTTAGTTTCTTATGTGAATCTTAAGAAACACTTTTTTTAAAAATTTTGGAACTAATTTATATTTTGCAAGAATTATTTGATAAAGCAACAAACTTGCATGCTCATTAAAAAAAATTTCTTTACAATTTGAACTTTTGAAAAATTTCATTTAAAATATTTTGAAATTTATAAACGATGACCTTGAAATTGCAATGTAATTCTTAAAATTTTTCATTTTAAAATTTGAGTTAATTTATTTGCACGTGCAATTTAATTTTAAAAACCATGCTTTTAAAATATGAAAAAAGAATCTTTCAAGAACTCTGGATATTGAAATCAATATCAATTCAAATTCAATATTAAAATGAATAAAATTAAAATGAATAAAAATATAAATTGAAAAATTGGAAATCTTCAGTTCACTTTTTAGGTGTTCAAGAGAGCATTTGACATATTTAAATCTTTTCTAATATCAAGGAACCCTGACTTTTGCTGTTAAGATTCGACGGCCTCAAACACTTAATGTTCGAGGTGCAACCATAGAAATTTCCGTACTTGTATATTTTGTTGGTAGTGAAAAATTTCTACTTACAAGGAAAGGTCCCCAGGTGACAGTCTCCGATTTGAATGATTTTCGGATATGTGGTAGAAGACAAAAATCGAAGGTTGACGTATTTTTTTATATGTGCTCAATCGATGGTCAAGGATTTCAAACTTGCGTTCAAAAATTAGCGAAAATTTCGTTTTTTTGCTATAATTTTGCTATTTTCCATGAAAACATTTACAAATTTGTTACCAAACTAAAGCTATTACAAAAGCACACACGATGGCATCAATTTTTTATAAGAAAATTTTGTTGTTGTAATTTTAAGTAATGCTTAGTTGATATCAAAGAAGTATGCAGACACAATTATTTAATTTTAATTTATGTTGGATTTAAGGCAATTTATAAACTTACCTTTTTTTTGTTTATTTCAATTTGTTACTGTTTATAATAAAATTTTTGGTTTATTGAAATGCATTTATTTTCCTTTAAGAAAAAAAATTTATTACATTAAAAGTACAAAAATTTTATATTTTTATGGGCTTTTCTCATGTTTAAATATTTTATCGGAAAAGTTTACATTTCATAGGGCTTCCATACAAATGCGTGTTTTTTTCTAACAAGCCTCACCGCACCAGTTAACAATAGTTTTAATCATCCAAACTACCAAATATATACATTTTTACGATATGTAAAAGAAATGGAATGCATTTTCTCATATTTCTTTAAAAAAAATTTTTTGATTTTTAGCAGGAAAAATTATATAAATCTTCTTCTAATTTCAAAACCTCAACTTTGTGAATGAATAACTCATCAGATATGAAAAAGATTTTTTTGTATTTTAATTTTATAATAAAAAAACATTAATTTTAAAATAAGTCCACGTCCTTCAAAGTGCATTTCGGCTTAAATTCGTTTTGGTATAATTTTTTTAAAAAAACATTATATATTTGATATATCTTTATAAAAGTACCACTCTCTGTAATTTTTTATCAATTTTGTTCTAATTCAAAATTTGTATTATTATTTCTCATTAATATGGTTTAATGTAAAAATGTATGAAGAGATCAGAATTATACAAAATATTTTTTGTTTTGAAATTTGAAAAATTATCAAGGGGGTATCCTTGTGTTAAAGTGAATATTCAAGTCATTTTTACTTTTGTGCTTAGCATCTGGTATTTAACACAATATTTATTAAAGCACATTAATGAAGGGTGAAATTAAAAATTTTGAATTAAAAAATAATTAATGAAAAATTGTATTGAGTGGTACTTTTTTACAGATCTATCAAAAATAAAATGTTTTTTTAAAAAAACCATATCAAAACAAATTTAAGCCGAAATGCACTTTGAAGGACGTGGACTTATTTTAAAATTAATGTTTTTTATTATAAAATTTTAATACAAAAAATCTTTTTCATATCTGATGAGTTATTCACAAAGTTGAGGTTTTGAACCCTTAACCATCGATTGAGCACATATAAAAAAATACGTCAATCTTAGATTTTTGTTTTCTACCACATATCCGAAATTTCAAATTCAAATTCGGAGACTGTCACCTGGGGACCGACCTTTCCTTGTTAGTAGAAATTTGACGCATTTTAAAGAATTTTATTCACAGGAAAAACCTTGCTGAGAACACAACATATGTAAAAAAAGTATATATAAGGAATTTTTAAAGGATGAGTACACTGCGTAGAAATTTTTTTTTTAAATTTTGTAAAATTATTTTTTCTGGCAATTTTTAGTTTTAGGCTTTTTTTTATGCACAATAACGAAATGTACATTTTTTCAATAACAAACAGAAAAATACTGCTCAAATATTTATTGAAATGTTGCCACAAAAAATTATACATTTAGAAAAAATTTGTACTATAAAGAATAATGAATTCCTCAAAAAAATTAAAAAATTTATTTGAAATATTAACAAAATTTGAAAGTGCTGAAAAGGAACAAATAAGGCAAATTGTAGAAAAAAAGTAAAATAAAAATGCTGTATTTTGAATAAGAAACACTCAAAACGTGTGTTTTTATATTCCTGAATTATTAAAACAAAACAAAAAAAGGTAAAGTCAACAAAATCCGAGTCCTGGAAATTTCAGTGAATTCCTCTTGTTAGAAAAAAAAAATTAATTTAATCAATATGAAGAAGCTATTGAAATAAAAGCAGGGACCGTAACTATTATGAGTTTTATAAAAAAAAAAATAAGTTTTTATTTTTTTACTCAATAATACTTATTTTTGAGTTTTATTTTTTTTTACTCACAAAATAACCCTTATTTTTGAATTTTTTTTTTCGCCCTGAAATAAAACTTATTTTTCGAGTTTTACTTTCTACTCAGAAAATAACACTTATTTTTTAATTAAATAAAAAATAAAACTGAATAAAAATTATTTTATTAGTTTTTTATTTTTACTCAGAAAATAACTTTTATTTTTGAGTTTTATTTTTTCGCTCTAAAATAAAACCTATTTTATGAGTTTTTAATTTTACTTAGAAAATAAAACTCATATATGAGTTCGCTCTGAAATAAAACTTATTTTTGAGCTTTATTTTAGTACTCAGAAAATACAATTTTTTTGAGTTATTTTTGTCACTCAAATAAAACACTTATTTTTTTTAGATATATATTTTTAGTTACAAAATCAAACCTTTGTTTTTGAGTTTTACTCTTATTCACAAAATAAAACTGTTGTTATTTTTACATCAACTCTTAAATTTGACTCTCGTTTAATTATGGCTCTTTTTTTTTAATGCCACAATTAAAAGAAATAAGTTTAATTTTCACAGTAAGAATTTTTGTTTAATTTTCAGGGAAAACTCAAAAAAATTTTTGTTTTTTTTTGTAGCTTTGAACCAAGGTGTCAAACCTATTCAGTCAAGTCTGCCTTGGTGCGGTAATTAGGAGATAGATAAGTAGTAGGGAAAGTGAAATCAAGAGAAACAAGTGAGAATGTTGTATGTGTGAAGGAGCACTATATCAACATGCGTATTTGAATCTGAGGCAAGTGTTATGCCTTTACCTCAGTCATATATATGATGAATATATATTGATGAATTTTAAATTTCAGTTGGTTAGAAATAGAAATGAGAAAAGAATTAAAGAAAGGGAGTAGACTGGGAGTTTTATTTTCTGAGTAAAAAGTTAGTTTTATTTTCTGATTTAATAAATATAACGAAAAAATAAGTTTTATTTTCTAATCAAAAAAATTTAACTCAAAAAATAAGTTTTAGTTAAGAGAGAAAAAATATAACTCAAAAAGTTTTATTTATTGAGTAAAAAATAAAACAAGTTTTATTTCAGAGTGAACAAATAAAACTGAAAAATAAGTTTTATTTTGTAATTAAAAATATTAAACTCAAAATATTAGTTTTATTTTTGAGCGAAGAAATAAAACTCAAAATAAGTGCTATTTTCTGAGTAAAAATAAAAACTCATAAAATAGGTTTTATTTCAGAGCGAAAAAATAAAACTCAAAAATAAGTTTTATTTTCTGGGAAAAAATTAAAATTCCACAAATAAGTTTTAACGGGGGACATCACATAGCCGTAGGATTAGTAAGAGCGAATTTTTATTTTTCCTTGCATTTTTTTTGTTTGAACCATGTTTTTCGTACTGTTTGCGGCACAAGCGGGTTCATTTTTTGACGAAATTTTTTATTTTTTTTATTTATTTAAACTTGATTTGCTTTTGTATGACACGAGCTTTATTTTTTAAATTTTTTTCGATTTTTTATGAATTTTTAAAGTCAATATTTTTTTCGAAAAATCACACTTTCAAATTTGGAACATTACCCAACATTAAAAAAAAAAATTTAAAAAAAGCTCCTAACATACGATAACCAATTTAAGTAAAATATAAAAAAGTATTTTTTTCCAGATCGGACAATTTTTGCGATTGCCAGCGCTGGAACCACGAGGCCCCGTTTTTTTTCTCTGCCGCCAGTTTGGAGCTCGATAAAACCATGTTGAAGTGAAAAATATATATTTTTGAATTTTTTTTCTTGCAACTTGTTCAATTTTCTGCAATAATAAAAAACATTTTGGAAAAATGTTTGTTTTTGACTGAGTTATGAATTTTTAAAAATTCCATTTGTTTTCTCTGCCGCGAATGTTATGTCCCTCCTGAAATCAGAACCTATAAAAAAATCTAAAAAATTTTTGTTGCACAAATTGATAGCTAGCATACTTACACACTTATGTTCACAAAAGAAAAAAATTTCAACTAGTACTTAAAAGCTATGCTTATATAAGTTTACTCAAGAAGCATCTTCATTAGCCTGCACTTAAAAAGTACTAAATTAGTCTCTAGTCAACTGTACAGTGGAACAAAATAACTGATAAAGCTGCTTGACTAAATTTTTAATTATTAGCCTTAAATAAATAAAAGATTTCATGCCTTTTGGGAAAAATAGCAAATACAAAATTTATGAAGAAGCCATTATTTATCATTCAAATATTTATTTAAATCAAACAAACCCAAAGGAAATGCAACAAAATTATAAATACCTACTAACACACACTCAGACACAAGAAAAAGGACACCTACATCAACATAAACACACATACACAAGCAGTTAAAGGTGCAAAATAAAAGAACAACAACAAATGTGGTAGCCTAAAAACAGCACCTACCCCAAGTTCAGCAAGTTTATAGCAACTCAGTCATGACTTTGATAGCACCTAGCTAGGAGCTTAGCAGAGGAGCAAAAGAGACAACTAGCTAAGTGCATATGAGACGCCATTTATGCAGCATCTGCAGCGGCGCAAGTGCAGAATTTTATCTAAGGTAAATGTACGGAATTCCGTAAGGTTAAGGAATCTTTTTGCTTAATGAATTATTTTAGAGAGGTTAAAAGACATTTTGACATAAGATCTTTTTAAGAGCATTTGGACATGTATTTTTTTAACTACAAAATAGTAAGTAGGGAGAAAAGTTGTTTTTTAAGAGAAAATTTGATACATTTTCAAATTTACCCAAATGGCTCTAATTCCGTGATAAAATTTGTTGATTGAACTTTATTCCGTAAATTTAAGTCTCTAATTCCGTTAATAATCCAAACCATAAGTTCCAGGGTTTCTATTTTCATTTTTTAAGTAATGTGATGACATTTGATGCATTCTATAATTTTTTCAAAATTCATTTTAGTAACAAAACATAAAATAAGGCTTGAATGGTAATGTAATTTACTGGATTGCATGGGATTGAAAAAATGTTTAATAGAATAAAAACAAAACCTTTTAGTGGAGGTAATTTAAACAGAACGCCACGATTCTTGATTTGTTCTGGAGGTCTTACTTTTTAAAGCACATATATTTTGGTGTCAGTGCCATGGTTTTGACCTCATAGCGCCGAGGAGTAACCAAAATGTTAGCGACTTGTCCTAGAAACTTTTCTTATTTATATTTACTAAAACACAATCTCCTTTCAAAACAAATAATTCATTGAATAAACCATTAAAAATTACTTCTTTGGTGTGTGTGGTTTTTTATTTTGGTGTAGTTTATTTTGGCAATAGCAATTGGTTGAATAAAATGAAAAATTCCGTATTTAGAATTCACTTAGATAGCGACAGATGAGATGAATGCCCCCTATAAAGAGCAACATTAAAAATTAATTGATTTTTAGTGACAGGAAACCCTATTTTTATCAAGTTATAGACCCGTTCAACAATTACTGCTTCCACGGTTTATAAAAGTACGGTGGTTCATAAACATTTATTTCTTTGATGTAGTTATTTCTCAATTTATCGACATACTTTTGATACCTTTTAACCATTCTTACAGTATTAAGTGCTAAATCTAGTTCTTTACTTAATTTAGTGATAAAAGAATCACTTATGGTCAATGAGGTAAAAAGATTAAGTTAAATAATCAGACAGCAAAGAGATGTTAACATTGTTGACAATGACGCCTTAACTCAAGCTATCTTAAACAACTGACATGATTTTCGAAAACAGCACTCAATATTCGTCTGAAATAAATTTTTATTTCTTCTGAATTGTCATATTTATTCCCCTTATTAATTCTTTTTCAAAAAAGGCTTCTTCGTTAAGAAATGCAACGCAATTAGAAACCTTATGCCTCTAATGCCGTGATATATAACGGAATTAGGTAAGGTTGAAGAAATTTTGAACTTTATTCCGTAAACGATTTTTCGGCACTCATAATTGTTTCAAAACATAAATTTAAAATTTAATATAAGAAATAAAATGTTTTTTACAATAAAAACTAGCAAACTGACTTGATTTTGTTTGCTTGTTTTCAAATAGACAACAAATATCTATACTTCCAATAACATCCTTTTTAATAAATTTAAAGGAAATCAATGAATTACAAATACAAATATCAAGGATTTGGAAAGTAATTTTATATCACGTAATTAGCTCAAAATGTTTTTGAAGGATATATAAAGTTAACAAAACTTAATAACAATAAGAAGTATTAATTATGAATATGTAATTTAGAAATTTAAAATGCAATAACTTTCCTTAAATCCGTTACTATCACGTCATTAGGTTCATTCAAAAAGTTGTTTGTCCTCAATTACGTAAATCACTAAAATAACTGCTATTTTTTAATACCTGCTTTATTAAATCAACAAACACTATTAAAACACTTTAAAAACACTGCTTACTTTTCGTTCAAAATAAATTTTATAAAACTTCTATAAATTTTCAAATTATAAGCTTAAGAAAACATACTCTAAGGCTTAACCATTTTGATTAGAGAAACAGAACAAAGTGCGCATCCGGCGAAGTGTGTCGAATAACTCGAGAACTGTGAATGATCTAACGATATCTCGAAAATGAGTGTGCTGCAAATGTGGGAAGGACACGTTTCTCGAGACAGTGGCTTGAAAAAATTTTTTGATTTTTACCATGGCATCTTATTTTCTGGCATTAAAAACTAAATTAAAAAATTTACGGGATAAGGTTCACTTACGGAATTCCGTACATTTACCTTACTGTATAAAAAAACCAAAAAACAAAAAGAAAAAAACGAAAAATGTAGATATAACGTAAATTTTAAAATAGGCAAAAAAAAAAAATGTCAAACAATTGTTGTTAATTAATTTGTTTATTTAACTTTTCAACTTGTTTTTTTTTCTTCTTCTGTTTTTTGTCAACCAAATGTTGGCCATATTATTTTTGTGTCATTTCAATAGAATAATACAGTCTGCTGTTGCAGTGACGCAGAGGCTGACTATTTTACTGACTGAGTTATGAGTGTGTGTGCGTTGCAGCGGAAGCGTTGTTAAAGGTTGAAGACTGTAAATTGTGGGCTATTCAGGCCAATGATGATGATGATGATGATGATGATGATGATGATGATGATGATGATGATAATGATGATGATGATGATGTTAATGATTATGATGTGTGTTAGACTAAATGATAGCATAACTTTTTTTTATACTTAGGCGGGGGTGGCTTTGTCGAGTGCAACGCAACAGCAGGAAAGATTTTGTTGCATTATGAAGTCGCAAATGACATAATTTAAATTAACGGATGAAAATCATTAGATGCATTTTATAGATGCATTTATTGTCATTGTGTGGCATGTTTTTTGTTCTAGCATTATTAGATTTTCTTTTTTTTTGTTTTGTTTTTTTCTTTTAATCATATGCAAAGCGAGTGTTTTGTTGTTGGAATTTAAGCGCTAGACTATGTCAAGGGATGCGGTTGAAGTTTTTTTTTTTCTCATTTTTTTTTCTACTGCTCTAATTGTGTTCAATTTTATGTGATTATTTATGGCGTTTTGCTGTTTTGACTACCAAAAGCTAAGCAAAATTTTTATGCATGACTTCATTTGCACATGTTTTTTCCTATTAAACATGAACTTACGTCGCAAAAACATATTGATTACATTGTTTGTTTTTTTTTTTTTTTTGTTTTGTGTTTTCTTGGAGTCGTATTTCCAATACTTGGAATTATAAATGAAAGTGTTTAAAAAAAAAAAAACAAAATGCTTTGCAAAATGCAAATTCCCGCTGATACTGTTTTCAAAATAAATACAATAAAAAATGAAGATGAATTTAAAAGTTGTTTGATTTTTTTGAAAATTTTTGAATTTGTTTGTTTTTCTGGAATTTTGTGATGTGTTTTTATTTATGAGGGAAATAATTTTATTTTTATTTAATTTAAAAATGGATGCCGCACAGTGCGTTGGTTTCATATAAAATTGAAATAAAAATAGATGGAGCGCTCGTATGATAATATGATATCATACGAGTGTATGCTTGTTTTGAAAAATTTAGAAAATTATTGAAATTGGAATGTCCGTAAAGGATCTCTATTATCCATTGGACCTCTATTAGTTAGAACATACAAAACTAAGCTGGTCTTAATGAAGCAGATCGTACAGAAGACTAAGCAAATAAAGTAACAGATGTGTACTAATAAAAATGATTGAGTACGTTCAGAGAAAAAAAATGCTGTTATATCAAACAAATCATGGGTTGAAATAACAGATTTCACTGTTAAATACCATCCAACAAATGAAACTTTCAAATCAACAGTCGGTTGACTGTTGTTCTATAAAACACGAAACCCATATAAAAACGTACTTTGAAATTTTATCACTTTTTTGAAAGTTTATGTTTATCCGAGTGTACTGACGTGTGCATCTAGTACTCAGTCCTAGGTTCAAATACCGGCAAGACTAACAAATTTAAAACAAACTAAATATAATCTTTGATATTTTATAATTTTATAATTTTATCAAGATTGTAAGCACACTTATTTGGAAGGTTTTTTTGACCAAACAATTAATAAAACAGAATTAGAATTTCAATTATTAAATTAACATTTTTGATAAGTAAACTAGACCGTATCACCTTGTATGGCAGAAAAATATACCTATTTCGATTTCGCCTCAATCGTTAGATATTTGAAAGACATTTTCGAAAAAAATATTTTTTTTTTTTAAAGTGGTCCCTATGGTGCTATTTTGGTTTTTTTCGTTATATCTTCGGTGTTTCTTGTTCGAGCCGGAAGATTTTATATCTGTGTGGTTGTTGGTGTTATCCAAATATTTTCTTATGTTTTTTTACCTCAAATGTTTTTTTTTTCTACTGATTACACAATCGATCTTCGTTCCTACCATATTATCCTGCTCCAAAAAGTCCAACACATTAAAGCTTTGAAAAAATCATTATAACCATGGGAAGAAGTGAAATCGAAAAAATAGATTTTAGGAGCAATTCCGACCTATTTTGCAAAGAATAACACTTTGGATCATAATAAATTTCTTTTTTAATTTACGAAATCGGAAATTCGGATTTAAGATTTAAGAATTCGGATTTATAGTACGTTCACACTCATTTTTAAATGCGCATTTAGAAGTTCGAAAATTCAACCAAATGTCAAGTGTTCACATTAGGGAGAAACGTAAAATGCGAATTTAAATTGACAAGTATGCGAACATGAATTGACAAGTATTCGAACATGCCGAACATTTATAAGGCTGTGTGCCAATCGGAAACTTTTCACTCGTGGTAGGAAGGAAAATTCTGAGTTGAACAAAATTTCTGTCTATTGAAATTGAATTGTCATTTTTACTGTGCCAAATGAAGCATGAAAAGTTAACTGCTGCGTTTTCTAATTTTTTTTTATTCAAAATTATATATGTTTAATAAATACTGTTGCTTTGCGTAAAATAAGATTATTAAAGCAATAGTTGTGTAAACATGTATAAAAATTAAACAAAAAATCATTGGGTCTTTTGACAAAAATAGGTCGTCGTCAATATAATATCTATATTGTGTTAATTTGTTGAAAATTCATAACCAATGAATGCTGCTCAGTACATATGTAGTTCAAATTAGTATTTTGTTCTGAAATGTATTGAAATGTAAAAACAAAATCGGCGTTTCTGCACATGTAAAATTTTTCACTTATCAGTTTAGTGTACTTAACCATCGATTTATTCATACTTATTTTCATTCAACATGTTTTTGATATCATTTTATTCCATTTATAAAATATACTAATGAAAAAAACATCAGTAGCAGTGCTAAAATTTTGTCCACTGAACCTAAAAACCTTAAAACTTAACACGCACTCCAAAAAAATCGCACTTAGTCTTGACCTTGCAACACCCGAAGTTGCAAATTTTTAGTAAATCATACAAAATTTGAACACGTGCTTTGAAAAAAAAGTTCCAGTTGTACCCATTCTAAAATTAATCTTGATGTATTTTACGGTGATTCCCAAAATATTTTGTCTATAATGAAATCCGTCAGTAAGTTAAACCATTTTGCAAAAAACCTCAAAAAATCATGTTTTACGTATATATTAACAAGTGTAATAGTTGTAAGCAAATAAACTGTCTCAAGTTATAGGCCTGAAAAAGTTCGTTCAATCTGCATCAAAAATTTGAAAATATTTGCAATTGCATTAGTGATAATAATGTTTTCATGTATTTTTTTTAGATTATTTTCACAAAACTTCAAATAACTCCATTATTTATTATACAATCTTCGTTATCAATATACCATTGGAAAAGTTTGGACGGCTGTCATTTATTTTTGGAATTGCTTAAACCGAATAACAAAAAGGACTTATTTAAAAAAAAATTATATTGGAGAAAAGACCTGCCGGAAAAATGCTTTAAACCATCAATAGGCATGTGCGGCTCTTTGTTTAATAATGTGTGGCTCCTATTTTATTTCCCCATTTGTGTGCAATTTACCTGAAGCTAAAATTTTCAAAATCCAAAATACTGTATATTTATACTCTATAATTATATTTATAAATCCTTATATACATTACATTTTGATCACTACACCACCGCCCGCACATTGCTTTAATGAAAAATTAATATATTCTGAATATGAACAGCATCCAGAAAAATCATCAAGCAATACTATTTTCTCAGAAAAAAAAGTCAAAATAATGTAGCTTATATATTTTACACAACCCTCCTCTTAATTTTTCCAAACTTCAGTGCAACTAAAACATGCTTTTTTTTAATTTTCGCTTGTGTCAAAAATTCTCTTCCCTCTTGTCAAAATTTATACTATACCCTGAGTATCAATCCGAGTCAAAAGTTTCCGATTGGCACACAGCCTAAGCAAAACAATCTGACAGTAAACAAAATTGACAACTAATGAAACGAGTTCAAGTCAGATATGGGCAAAAAGTAGCGAGTAGCAGTTTTTCGAATTTCGAATCAGGGTCGCAAACTGCTAAATGCTCATTAGAAGTAGCATTTAAGTGAATTAACTTGACAGAATTTTCTATGGGTAAATGCGCATTTAGAGAAGCATTAATGAAATAAATGCGAATTAAGCTTTAAATGCGCATTTAGCTTCCAGTGTGAACATAGTATTAAGGTGGCTGTAGCGGTCACTTCATATCAAAAAGTAAATGGGTATTTTTCAGTGATCAATAAAATCGAGCTTTAGTTCGCATGAAACGTGCAAAAATACTTAATTTAAACAAAATACATTTCTGTAAGCGCGACTTTGACAGAACAAAATTCCCAACAAAACGAAATAAGGTGGAATACGCATTGTTTTTTCAGCATACTTAAAAAGTCAAACGCAGTGCATTCACAGAAAATATATACGACGAAGTTTCAAGATTGTGGCATGGCGCAAAAATACCAATAGTGTCAAGAACCCACAATCGAAGCTAAATTCGGCAATTTCGTGGTCCCAACCACCAACCCCACATCAACTATAGCAGCACAACTTACACTGAAATGATCGACTGGTCAAGAGTTCAGATCACTGAGCCGCCATGTCTCCAGTATTACAAGCAAGACCAACTGTCTGATCTACAGTATTCAGACGAAATCATTAAAATTCCAGGTGAGCACCACAGAAAACATTAGTTTAATAATTGAATCATGTAATGTTGACGTCATAATTTAATCCGTTTGTATCACGTTTTATTTTCGATAGATTATCTTTGCCACTCGCAAAACACGGAGCGTTTCTTTCAAATAGTATATAAGTCGGCCACAGCAGTCACTGACGAAAATCGATTGGGTCACATTTTCGCGAAACTTGACAGTTGCGAGCGTAACAGCGAAAAGTTTCCCGAAAAGATTTCGAAAATTCAAACAAAATTTTATTATGATCCAAATTGTAATTCTTTGCAAAATAGGTCGGAAGTGCTTCTAAAATCCATTTTTTCGAAAAAACCAAAATAGCACCATAGGGACCACTTTAAAAAAAAATATTTTTTTTTCGAAAATGTCTTTCAAATATCTAACGATTGAGGCGGGGTCAAAAATAGTTTAGTTTTGGTGATACGCTCTAACGTACACAGCTAGGGTGCGAACCCACGTCCTCAGCATGACAGTCTAGCACACTTCCACTGAGATATTGATAACGATAATGTAAATACAGCAAAACACATATAAAAACTGTTGCAAAGAGAAGACAGATATTTCAACCAAAAACACAAAAATATTTCAACAGATGATTTTAACAGCACAAAAATACTTTGAAACGTTCATTTTACATAGAAAACTGTTAACTTGAACTCAAATCATTCAATCTAACAGTGTTTTGAAATAAGAGCGGCCGACTATTAATATAACAGTTGATATTTTTCTGAGTGTACACATCTAATGAATCGGTTAGACTCTGTTAGAAATAAAAAACAAATTGGTAACTTGTTTATTATTACCAAAATATTTAATAAAAAATAAACTTACACTGAGAAAAAAACACATACCTTGCTCCGGTAAAAAATTTCTCTATTTTCGATATAGAAATTTTCTCTTTTTCAAATAAAATTTTCTTAAATAAGAATAAATTTTCACATTTTCGAAGAAATATTTCTTTACTTCTAGGAAATGGAAATATTTCAATGTCTCTAATAATGATAAGTATTTTTCTCGCACAAAAATTTCTCATTTATAGAGAAAAATTTATTGAAAATGAAAAAATGTTCTTATATTTTGATAAAAAATTCACTAAGAGAAGTATTTTCTTCAATAAAAACAAATCTTTTCTCAAAAATAAAAAGTTTTTTCTCAAAAAACGATATATTTTTCTTTTTCATGGAAACTTTTTACCATTTTTAGAGAATTTTTAGTATCGAAATTAGAGAATAGCATTCTCTGGAGCAAAGTCTATACCATTTTTCTCTAAATATGATGCCTTTTTATCATATTCCGATAAGCTTTTTTCTGAGTGTATATAGAAATGTATGCATGTAAATAAAAAAAAAAAAAAAACTCATTCGCCTCATTTTTCACGGAGTTGACTTGAAATAAGATATATAAAAGTCACTGAAATGAATCTCCTGACCTTATTTTTGTACGAATTTATTTTGGCGATTTCTTTATTAAAAATATACTTTTAAGATCAAAAGGTAAAATGAACCATTTTTTTAAGTTTTCGATTTTGTATGAATATTTCAAGACACCTTTGACTATAATAATTTTTTATAAATTTTTCTTTTAATAGCGCAAAAAATGCTCATTCAAGTGTTAACATTTTTTATCGATATTAGGCTTGATCGAATAAGTGCACGGTTAAAAATCTAGGGCTAAATTTTAATCTTTTTTGGATTACATATAGGACACGAATCAAAAAAAGATTACTTTTTAATCCAATGAAAAGTTTTAAATTTTCCAATCCAAAAAGGACTTATTTTTAATCCGCAAAAAGTTTAAAATTTTTTAATCCAAAAAGGAATAATTTTTAATCCGCAGAAAGTATAAAATATTATAATCCAAAAAGGATTAGGTTTTAGTCCAAAAAATTTTAAAATATAAAAGAATTACTTTTTAATCCACAAAGGTGAGAACTCGTGAGAAAAAAAGGTAAGAGATAATTCTCATATTTCATAAGTCTACGAAGAAAAGTTATCCTTTGACCTCCATAAGCATGTATATATATATTAAAAAAAGTTCTCAAACTTAATTTATGCTAAATTTTGCATATTTCTATACGAGGTTAAAAAAACTTTTTTTTTTGTCGCGTACTTTGAACTAATTTGTACTAAATCTTGCCAATATTTTTATAAAATGTAGCACTCTTTCATCGCGTTAGAACACTTAAAATACATATCGGTTCTTTTTGTTTCTTTGTTGTTTTTCGAATAATTAAAACCGTGCGAATGTCGCGTCCGTGCCAATGGCTGAAAAGCTACATAATATTCACCTTTTCGCCATAGAAGAACTGTCAAATAAAGAGCTGCTTTTCGTTGGCTTTTCAGCCAAAAGGCCTTCGTGTGAACATATTATTATATTGCCATAAACTTCACTATATATACATTAAGGGTATTCATGCAAATGGGCAATGCCCTTATAAATGATATAAACCATATAAGTTTATCAGCCTTATAAATGAAATGTATGGAGAACCGTTTACACAAACCAGATATATCAAAAACCAGCAATCAGCTGTTTATATGTATGCTGAAAGTTGACTGTTAACAAGTTAACAGCTGACATATCTCTCCAAATGCACAATCGACTGATAGAAATAACTAATTGCCCAAAATACAAGCTTGCCGCTTTGCATGAATACCCTTATTATGTATTATGAAACACTGCTCAATGTAATAATAAATATAATAATATTTTTTTCAGATTTTAAGAAACAATTTGTTTCATTTAATTAAAAAATAAACTTCGGATGCTTTAACAACATTAACTATTATATTTAGCGTAAATTTCGTAGAAGTAGTAGTTTTCAATCTTAGGTAATATAAATAATTTTTCCTGAAAATACTACTTTAATGTAAATTTGTAGTCCAAAAATAGTCTTAAACTTAAACTTTTTTGGATTAAAAACAAATTAATTTTAAGTATGGAATAAAAACTAGTACTTTTTGGATTAAAAATTCCTTTAAACCAAAGTTTGGATTAAAAACTAGTCCAAAATTTTTATCCGTGTGTATAAAAGATATAATTTTATAAAAATAAACCTTACCATGAAATTTTTTTTTTTATTTTCGTTTGTTAGAGACCCCAAATCTATATGAAAAAATAGTGGGATGCCGTGTACAAAAACAGTGGCGCAAAGTGTATTCCATCCAATATGGCCGGAGAGTATTCTGGTGTTCAGAAAAGCATAAAAGAAAAGGGTGAATTTACTATTTTCATCCCATCTGCTGGTATATTCACTGAATTTAGTAGGTGTTCATGCTGTTTCGTATTTTTCAGAAACAGTTGAATAAATTCAACTGATCTACAATTTGTTAAATTTTTTTCG
The DNA here is from genome assembly GCA_958299015.1 of Tetanocera ferruginea. Classification (NCBI taxonomy): domain Eukaryota; kingdom Metazoa; phylum Arthropoda; class Insecta; order Diptera; family Sciomyzidae; genus Tetanocera; species Tetanocera ferruginea. Next base: position 150,886,962 of record OY282641.1, read on the forward strand.
AGGTGGACCTAGCACCGGAATATTATAAAAGAAGGCTAAGGTGCAAAAAAAGTTGTAAAGACTGCCTCTGAAACTAAATGGTCTACACGCATTGGTTGTACTATATCTCTGCTTAATGTTAACATCATATTTTAAAAACGTTAACATCAATTGCCTGAGTTAACGATCAATCAGGATAAACAAGAAACGATTCTTTAAGACTTTTTGTTAAAGACTCTGAGCTTAGCCATAATATTCTTGATATCAAGCCCTTATGTGATTGTTTATCAAAAAAATTAACTTGCTCATTTGTGCTTAATGTATTTTATTTTTTGGATTGTTCGTCAAAAAACTAATATGCTCACTTGGGCCCAATTTATGACATTTTGGTATTGATTGTAAAAAAAAACATGCTCATTTATGTCTTATGCAAGTCATTTATGGATTGTTAATAAAACAAGTTAACATGCTCTCATCAGGAATGATATTTGTAGTGGATATCCACTTGTTTACCTCCTTTCGATTTTCGTAAGTCCCCAACTTCTTTTAGCCCAAAAAAAAGTACTTTCGGAAACACTAACCATCAAAAAAAGTAAACGTCAGGCATGATTAAGATTTTGTTCTCAATATTGAAACCGAAAAATTTTTCTCTTAAATTACTTTCACAAAGAGAAGTTTAACAGTATTTATTTTGGTTATCCGATCAAAAAAATGTTCAGATGGATTTTCAGATGAACGAATCGTATGTCGATGAACAGAATGAGATGATAGAAGTTATAGAGGCAGATAATGTCGTTGAAATCATCGAAGAAGCCGAGGAAGATGATAGCGAGGATATCGGCAGCAACGGAAAACACGTATTTGCTCGTCCAGGAAATATTATTGGCTTAAAAGAGGTGTAAAAACATTCAATTGACATCGGAGAAAGTGCATCAAGCTTTAAAAAAAGATTTAACTTCGGATTTTTAACTAATTTGATTGCTACCGATCCCGAAACCTGGACTGAACGCGAAGATTACCAACATCTTCACGTTCTCAACGACGCCAAATTAAAAGTTTCTTACAATTATAATTACAAAATTTCTTATTTCTCACATACGGTAGGTATGCTCGACACAAATTTGGAGAAGAAAAGTTAATGTGGGTCGTTCTTTCATTTCAGCCTTTTGGAAGGCACCCTGGGAACGATGGAAGTTGATTTTAGAAAAAATTTAAAAAAATTTTGAAAAAAATTTGTATAGGAGCCCCTCCCTTTAAGGATTGGATATAGAGGGTACACTCAGAAAAAAGTGTCTCGGAATATGATAAAAAAGGCATCATATTTAGAGAAAAATTGTATAGACTTTGCTCCAGAGAATGCTATTCTCTAATTGCGATACTAAAATTTCTCTAAAAATGATAAAAAGCTACCATTAAATAGAAAAATATATTGTTTTTAGAGAAAAATACTTTTTTTTTTTTGAGAAAATATTTGTTTTTATTGAAGAAAATACTTCTCATAGTGAATTTTTTATCAAAATATAAGAAAAGTTTTTTATTTTCAGTAAAATTTCTCTGTGATAAGTATTTGTGCGAGAAAAATACTTATCATTATTCCTAGAAGTAAAGAAATATTTCTTCGAAAATGTGAAAATTTATTCTAATTGAAGAAAATTCAGAAATCAGTGTAGGTATGTTGCTATAAAATGTTGTAAAGAAAAAACCAATGGCAGTCAGGCACACATTTTACCCTACTAGGTGCACCCTGGAAGTGGTGGGGTCAAATTTCCTAAAAATATCAATTTTGTTTGGGATCCCCCTTAGTGGATGAAGATTGGTGCAGGTATGTTCTTGAAAAATTTCGGTGGAAAAAAATTAATGGGAGTCGGTCGTACACTTCACCCCTCTAGGGGCAATACTTGGGTAGTTATTTTTCCACTTTCTACTAACCTTTAACACCTATGCGACACAATATAACCTCACGCCACCCGGAATTTGTTTTTTTGTTCAAAAGCAATTTTTTGTCGAACCTCACAAAATTTAAGGTTACTGGATATCAAAATCCCAGTATCTCCATATATCCCTGTCCCACCCCTAGTGACTCAGCAACAAAACAAAAGTTTATTTAATCATACTTGTATCGCCTGGGGTCGAAATTCGAACAATTTTTTGCTTGCCTTTTTATAAATATACATACAAAATATTTGGTGCACTTCTTCTTTGCACTCTAATTCATTTAAAAAAAAAAAACAATTATCAAAATCGGTTGTGAAACACGGGAAAAAATTGTTCTTAACTGTTTTCCCTACACTGAGAAAAAAAACATACTTTAAAATTAAACAAAAATTTCTAAAATATTAATTTAACGCCTTTGCGTTTCTACAAAACAAAATTTAAAACAATTGTGTTTAAATTTCAACTATACACTCCTTTCAATTTTTTTTCATTCATTATTTCTTTGAAACTTTCTTTGACATTTTTTTGAATTTTCATTGGTTTGAAAAATATCGAACATCAAATAAAATACAAACTAATTTAGTTTTTCAATATTGAGATATATAAAATGCAAACTTCATTAAAAGGAGTTGAGATTCGGTATTCGGAGGGTCCCAAGGGTCGCTGATTACGAATCTGTCATCAAAAACTCGGAAAAAATTAAAAAATGACATCGAAAAAATTATGCTTTAAAACATTTGTTTTAAATTTAAAAATGTTTGTTTTAAATTTGTTTTCTTATTTAAAAACATTGTTTTAAAAACAAAAACCCTTGTTTTAAATTTAACTTTAAGAACAGTTGTGTTTAATTTAAATGAATTTGTTTCAAGCTCTATTTCAAAAACAAATTCGTTTAAAATGAACACAATTTCATTTAATTTTAACACATATTTCCCTCAGTGTACGCTTATTTATATAAAGACTAACAAAAAGTACTCTCACGTCCGAAAAAGTACTTTCAGAAGAGTAAAAAAGTCCCTTACAAATTTATCAAATATTATCACTGGCTCTCATATGTCACTAATCTAAGAAATTTTGGGATGTGACATTTTATGAATTTTAATAATACAAGGCAAAAGATGACAAAATGTATGGGGCTCAGGCATCAAAGGAACTGAACAAAAAAAAAAAAACTTTGACCAGACGCAAATTTAATATTATATTTTCATTGTCCAAATTAGATATTTGATCCAATTCGGACAGGAAAATCAAATTTTTTAATTTATGTTCTGCACTTGTATATTTGTTTTTTTTTTTTTGTACTAACAGCAACAATAGCCAACTGAGAATTATTTCATTCGGTTGCTCATTTTTTCTGATGAGCAAAAACAACAAAAACAAAAATTTATTTTTTATTATCAAGACCAATATGACACATATTAAGCACAAATGTACGTGTTTATCAAAATAATTTTCAAGCCCAATTTCTGCTTTAAAATGCATACATGATTAGAATATTTTGAGCTGGTTTTGAGCTGTATTGAGCTAATTTCATTTACGAACGTTCTGAGCTTGATTTTATCCCATTTTTTTCTCACCGTGTATATAAAGAGGCTTCTGTCGAAACTACAAAAATAAAATAAGGTATTAATTAATTTTATATCAAAAATAAGATGTGTTAGAAAAATATGCAACTGAAATTTGGTATTTGTGTACTTTATATTAAAAATGAGGTGTATTCCAAAAAATGGGCGTCATTAATCCACTAACACGCCAACCTCCCGTAGTGAGCACCTATAATAGTGAAAACCATATAAAAAGGTTAATATTTAAGCTACAAAACTACTGAAACCACCACGAACATACCAATCTCGCATACAAATCCATAATTCAAAACTTTATAAAAAGGCTTATATTTAAGCGCCAGGAAAACAAATTGATATGTTTTTATTTTAGTCTCATAAAAATAATAAAATCTAAAATCTTATTAAAATCTCATAAAAAAAGAGCTTAAATTTAAGATTTTTTTACCCTTAAGATTCGACCGTGGGGTGTTTTCACTTCGGCCAAGTCGAAGATATACCTTACTAGTTTTCGTTAGCCTTCAGTTACACTTCCTTTGGCTTCGTTTTTAATAACAAATTTTTCAAAATCGGTCAATTTTAGGCTTTATTGAGTCATAAATATTTGCATGAAGTTTGTTACAAATGATTGCCAAATGGCGGTATTGATTTATTTTTAGACTATTCTCACGTACAAGCGCTCTTGTTCTGGTCAATTGCTGATTATATGTGATAAATTAGATTTTGGTCGCAAATAATTTATATCCGAGAAAACTAATGTCTTGATTTTTAATAAAAAAATTCATATATTTTAGAAGAACTTAGAATATACGAGAATTGTTTGATAAGTCAGTGACTTTTTGAATAAAATGTTTAATGTTTCCACCTTTTATTTTTTAACATAGTCCCATTTTAGTATGATAAATTTAGTTCGAGGTTGTTTCAATTCCAAGGTCCTTAAAATAGGCATTTATTTAAGAGATAAGCTCTGCATTCGAAACAAATTTCTTACTATCGAGCCATTTTTTAGATTTGAAAACAAAAAATAGGCGTCGAGGACTAAATATGCAGGAACAGTTTGTAAAGCAATTTATGGTTTTTTGCAATAGTGACCATGACACAATATACTCATGGTGTGAGTGGTCATGTGGCCTAAATATTCTTTTAAAAATGTGATATGACCGCTCAGTTGAGATGCCTTCAACCTCAGCCACCTCACGTACTTTCACTTTACCACTATCCAATACAATGGATTTAATCGACGTCGTTTCTGCTGTGACCAGGGCTTAAATTGCTTTCAGCAGAATAGGAAAAGCAACGAAATTTTTACTGCGGTAGTGCTACCGACAGTTTTTCAAAACATTTTTATGCTGTTCATTTTGCTTTGCTGTGTGAGTTTCGAAAAGCAAAGCAATAGCAGCAGCATTAAAAATAATTTGTTTTACTGCAAAGTGCTTCGAAAGCAAAATAAATTATTTTATTGCTTTGCTTTTCATTTTGCTTTTCTAATTTGTCACAGCACTACGACAGCAGCAGTTATTAAGCAGCTAAATTTAGATTTGCTTTAGGATGTTGTGTATTCGTTTGGTTTTCGTGATTTCTTCTTCGTCGTTTCTATGCTGCGTCGTTTCAGAGGCGCATGTCTATTTGCATGTTTTTTATATAATATGTACCTTAGTGCGCAGTTGTGTATGTAAGTGTTACTTTGAAAAACTGTCGGTAGCACTACCGCAGCAAAATGTTGCTGTTCTGCTGTTCTTTTGCTGAAACTATTTTCATCCCTCAGCAAAACGAAGCAAAGCAAACGAATTGCTGTTTTCGTAGTGCTGTGACAATTAAGAAAAGCAAAATGAAAAGCAAAGCAATAAAATATTTTTTTTTGCTTTCGCAGCACTACGCAGTAAAACAAATTATTTTTAATGCTGCTGCTTTTGCTGTTGCTGTTCGATTTTCAATAAGCACAGCAAAGTAAAAGCAAAAGCAACTGAAGTTTTTTTAAGTTTTTTTAAACGCTGCCTGTAACGCCTACGTCATTTATGCTAATCCCCACAAAGGAATTCAGAAAACTATGTCTACACCATTGAAATTGATGTCTACGGGTCCTCTCAGTGTTTATCAAGCCTTTCCCTGATTTCGGTGATTGTTTCTTCCGGACAAACTAATGGCATTTTAATGAATAAAAATGAATAAAAAATGAATAATGAATAAAATATGAATAATGAATAAAAACTGAATAATGAATAAAAAATGAATAATGAATAAAATATGAATAATGAATAAAAAATGAATAATGAATAAAAAATGAATAATGAATAAAAAATGAATAATGAATAAAAAATGAATAATGAATAAAAAATGAATAATGAATAAAATATGAATAATGAATAAAAAATGAATAATGAATAATAAATGAATGCATGAATGCAAAATGAATAACGATTCTTTGTGAATTGCATTCTTTGTGAATAGCATTCTTTATGAATAGCATTCATTTGAATAACAAAATGAATGCATTATTCAGAATAACGACAAATGAATAATAGAAATGAATAATTAATCAATTTTTAAAAATTGATTGTGAATTCAAAATTTTATTCATGAATCAATTTTGCATTCATTGAATGTATTCTTATTTCGTTATTCACTGATTCAAAATTTTGTAGAAGCAATCAAATTGAATGCATTCTTTTACAGCGTGAGCGTGCGTGATCGTGAGTCAAAATCACTCACGCGCCCATCTCTACTGTCAACATTAGTCTAATGCTAGTTGAGCAAAAAAGCACGTTTTTTTCCATTTTCGCCAAAATTCACGAGCTTTCAATGTTGACAGTAGAGATGGGCGCGTGAGTGATTTTGACTCACGATCACGCACGCTCACGATGCGATTTATTCTAATCACGCACGCGCACGATTAAAAATAAATTTTTGAATTACGTTCACGCACGCTCACGATGTGATTTCTTCTAATCACGCACGCGCACGATTAAAAATTATTTTTTTGCTCACGATCACGGACGATCACGATGGAATATTTACTCACGAATACGAAAATAAGAAACGTAAATTCAATTCGTATCTTATATACATAGATACATCTTGTGTATTAAAATTATATGAATACATAAATAAGTTTGGAACAAAGCGAATCAAATTTTTAGATTAGACTGCTTTTTAGTGATACAAAATGAAGGGGTAAAACTTTTTAAACATTTGAATACATTTAAGAACCATTGAATTAAATTAATAATTAATACTATTTGAAAAGCAAAGAAAGTATGAAATTAGTACACAAGTCGTGGCACGAATAAATTTAAGCCACGCACGCTCACGAACGAGCAAAATTTAATCACGTACGATCACGAAATTTTTTATTGGTTCGCTCACGATCATGACGTAGTTCGTCGTGACACGTCGTGTCACGTCAAAATTCGTGACACGCACCCATCTCTAGTTGACAGTCACGCAGAACTAAAATTTGCAAATTGTTCAAAACTTGACAATAGTCTATAAAGAAATGGTAGCTGACAGTAGCACTGTTGCCTTTAAATGTACTATGCGGAAAAGTAAAAAGTTATCGGTTTATCAAATGTCCTTCGTATGTATAACAATATTTTCATATATTTTCATTGCGCAATTAAGACATTTCTTGAACATATTAAAGAAAGTATTATTAAAATTGAAATATTTATTTTTTATTTTTGTATTTGTAAAATATGTATACATTTTGTAAAAATATTAAAAAACTTTTAAAATTGTTGTTCCATTAACGTTATAATATGGAACATTATTAACATTATTGTGAAAAAAAAGCATATAACATGCAAAATATCTTTAGAAATAACATGTCCTATGAAACATCCATAACTTTATTCACCATTTTTTTTTCTTATTTCATTACAGTTACGAGTATAGCAGTGGAAACAATACTGTCTTCAGCTAAGACGGCTATGAAAAGCAACAATATTTGGGAAAAAAAAGTAAAGGAGTTATCTGAGGTAAGTTTTGAAAAAATAATTTTGGTTAAATCAAAGTAAATTATGATAAAATAAATATTTCACCAGGCATCGACGAAGTTATTGATAGTGTGTGTTGCATAATTATTTAATTCGCGTAGTTATGTAATCAATATGGCATGCCATGCCTAAAAACTGGTTAAATATTCCAAATTTAATGAATAGTTGGAATTTATGTTAAAAATCTGTCATTAAATGCATTACATGTAAAACTGAATTAAAATTTATCTTGTCACAAGCAAGCTAAAAATCAAACGAATAAGCTGCTTTATTCCAAAAAAAAAAAAAAATTAAAAAAATAAAAATATATGTAGAGCTACTCAAATTCAAGACCTCAATGACGTTTTATGCAATCAACTGCGAAATGAAGTAAAAGTGTCAACAGCCAATGAATTCCTGTCAAAATAGAGTAACAACAAAGCAAAGAGAAAAAAAATATGGTTAATTAAATAAATTTACGCATTATGACTGCATGAAAAAAAAGGCAAAAGAATAAATGCACAATAACAACAACAACAACAATATTAACAATGCAAGTCAACTCATGAGCTTCTTTGTTAACGTCAAAAGTGCGCAAAAAGTCAAGAAAAATGCATACAAACATTACTCATGTGTATGAGTCTTATACCGGAATATTATAAAGAACCATTCGGGGGTACCAATAAAGAGCACTAAAGACAGAGCCAGTCAGGCGGCTCTGTCTACATAATCCGCTCACTCTTCATGTCACGTTCATATGTGTCTGGGAACTACGTCTTTTTTTTTTGTTGTTGTTGTATATGTTTGTTGCCAATGTCATGGTTCGTTAATGACCGACTGAAATAATTTTGCTGAAATTTTGTGCAAACAAAATAAAATATCGGTCCCCTTAAAAATTGGTTTTTTTAGTTCACTTTTTATATCAGGTTTATTTTCAGGTTTCTTTGTTTTTTTGCTTTCTTTCAGTTTTTTGTTTTTTTTTTTCAGGCCTTAACAAGAACGTATAACTGTATTCACTGCATTGCAGTTTCTTATACAAACGATCACATAAAGTGCAAATGTTGCTTTATAAGACAAAAAAAAAAAAAAAACAAAAATATTAAAATACAATTAAAATGCAAAAAGACGTAATGACAGGAAAAAGAAGCGAATGAATAAAAAACAGAACACAAAATGGAAAAAAATTAAAGAAATGCAAATGTAACAAGCAGCAAATTTTTAAATTTTTGCAAAATTTTGCAACGCAATTTACTGCAAGAATTCTCTACTGCTTGCTAAGTTGCTTACTTTGGAAGCACTGCGTTAAATATTTGCACGCTTCCAATGTGAAGTTGTTAAAAATATATGTTGATTGGACTGATTAATTATAAAAATTTTAAAAATATTTCCTCCGAAAAAGGTGACACAGTGCAAAAAAACGCTCATTTCGTGCGTGTAGAATGAAAACATAAATGCATTGTTAAGTATTTAAAGCTACTGCACCAAAAAGTACACAAAAATTATGTACTTATGAATTTTTACATGATTTTAATGAATCTCATTCACATGTTTTGGTCCAGTTACTAATAAAAAGATTCATTTAAGTGAATTTTTACATGATCTCCTTGATCAATATTCATATATTTTGGTCCAGTAACCATTTACATGAGTCACATGAACTATTCATAATATCAATGTACAAAATACACAAAAGCGAAAACACGAGAACATGAATATTTCATAAGTCCAGTGTTTAAAGTTCATAAAGTGTGTGAACAAGACCCATAAACCATTCAAAAATTTCGTAAATGTCATGAAAAATAACAAGGGGAACATGAATCATTCAACATTTTAGTGAATAAAATTCATAAAATGCATGTTTAAGGAATCATGTACGAGGAAAACAAGAACAGTTCATGAGATAATTAAAAAAAAGCATGAATTTTATGTACATATACAAGAAAAACGTGAACTTCTTTATGAGCTTAATGACCGAAATTCTCATAAGCCATGTACGAAATCAAGGGCAACAAGAATAGTTCATAAGATAAGAGTAAAAAATGCATGAAACTCAAGTACCTACTAATAAAATGGAAGCGTGAACTACTTTATGCATTAAGTGTTCACAACTCATACATTCTGTGTACATTAAGACGGGTCGATCTTCACACAAAAAAAAAGTGATAAAATGGCTTCAAATATTCTTTGGCTCATTTCAGTCAGGCTTCCTGGAGTTTTTTCAAAAAGTTTTTTAAATGTGTAACATTTAGTTACATGTCAGCCCTAAAGCCAACGGGAAAACAAACCGAATTTTTATGACTATCGCAACAACGAGATACTTTCAAAACTAACATTTCTAAAATTTGTGAATAATTACATATCAATAGTGTACACATTCATGACCTTACTTATGAGCGAACTCAGATCATGTACAGTTCCATGAAGACGGATGTGTTTTACACACAGTCTAATGTATAGTGTGAGTATGAATACATTCAGCTCATGAATAGAAACACAAAACCAGTTTAAGACACTCTTTACATCTACTTCGATTTTTTATGACAGAACTATGAACGTTTTCACACGTTTACATAACTTATTCATGTATCTTACATGGGCTTGTAAGAAAAAATTCAAATAAAATTTTCTTCAATTAGAATAAATTTTCACATTTTCGAAGAAATATTGCTTCACTTGTGGGAAATTGAAATATTTCAATGGCTTCAATAATGTTTAAGTTTTTTTCTCGCACACAAATTTTTGATTTATAGAGAAAAATGTATTGAAAATGAAAAATTGTTCCTATATTTTGATAAAAAATTCACTGTGAGAAGTATTTTTTGCAATCAAAAGAAATCTTTTCTCAAAAATAAAAAAGTTTTCTTCTCTTAAAACGATATATTTCTATATATTTTCTTTATCATAGAACCTTTTTATCATATTTAGAGAATTTTTAGTATCATATTTAGAGAAAAACATTCTCTGAAGCAAACTCTATACCATTTTTCTCTATATATGATGCCTTTTTATCATATTCTGATAAACTTTTTTCTGAGTGCATGAATGAATACACTATGAACTATGAATAATTACTTGGAGCTTATGTATTAGTTCACATGATCAGTGAACGCAAAATTCATGCAGGTTTTTTTATTAGACATATTTTATATTTTCAGTGTACTTAAAAACAATAAAAAAAAATGGTTGAAATCGGCTTGTTCTTCCAAGTAACTATCTTGGACCGATATTAATTTTTAAAAGATTTTTCATGGACGATCTTAACACTTTGACTGCCGACTACGAGATAACTCGTAGATTGCGTACCCTTCTAGGGTGCCAACTACGAGTTATCTCGTACTCACTAAACCTGTCATTTTTCGTTATCACTCGTTCTTGGCTTCTGCGTAGCGATTTCTGTTACAGAAGCCAGCTACGAGATAACTCGTAGGTCCTTTTACTCCTTAAAAAAAAATATCAGTTTTGCTTTTTGATGATATCTGTGATCTAGAAAGAGTTTTTAGTAATATAATGTGAAAAAATCAAATTGTTATTTTTCCCAGTTTTCTGAAAATTGCCGCGGCAGTCAACGTGTAAAAGAAACTATGTCAGAATACTTGAAAAATAAAGATTTAACGTAGATTTTAACGAAACTTAGTCAGAGTAATTAAAAAATAAAAGAAAAGATGTGGTTCGAGATCGGCCAGTTACTGGAGTATCTCCCTTGTATCTTTACAAGGATTTTACATGATTGCACATGATTTTTTTAATTACAAAAGTTGGCCGATTTTAACGAAACTTAGTCTTAAGAGTACTTAAAAAATAAAAGAAAAGTTATGGTTTAAAATCGGTCAGTTGCTGAGGTACCTCCCTTGGACCTAATAAATTTTTTTGAATGATTGTGTATGGGTCATGCAAAAGTTGATAAATTTTAACGAAATTTGAGTACTAAAAAAAATCGGTAAAGATATGTTCTGAAAATTGTCGAATTCGATCAGGGAGGTACCCCACCCTTAAATATATATTAATTTTTTAGATGATTTTGTATGGGAGCAAGATGCAAAAGTTGACCGATCTTAACGAAACTTTGTTATGACACATACAAAAAAATTCATAGATATTTTCTTAAAAAAAGACGAAATCAGTCAGTTTCTGGGGTACCTCCATTTAATCTATTTAAATTTTTTACATAATTTTGTATAGGAGGTACATACAAAAGTTGGCTGATTATTACGAAACTTAGTCAGAGCACTAAAAATATGAAGGAAAATATATGTTCCGAAAATTGTTCAAATCGGTTAGTTTCTGTGGTAACTCCTTTGAACATATAGTTATTTTTTACATGATTTTGTATGGCAGGTACAAACAAAAGTTGACCGATCTTAACGAAACTCAGTCAGAATACTTTAAAAATAAAAATAGAAATATTTTCTGAAAATGTTGGAAATCGGTCCATTCCTGGGGTACCTCCCTTGGAGTTATATTAATTTTGGATATGATTTTGTATGGGAGGTACATATACAAGTTGACCGATCTTAACGAAACTAAGCCAAAATATTTGCAAAATAAAGCAATAGATATGTTTTGAAAATGGTCGAAATCGGTTTGTTTTTGGGGTCCAATTTTGTATGTACCTCATATATAAAATCATGACATTACTTTTTGTCATGATTTTATATATGAGGTACATACAAAATTGGACCGATCTTCACGAAACATTACAATTAATAAAATTTTAATCAAAAGATATGTTTTGAAAATGGTGAAAATCGATTTTGTATAGAAGGTATATTGAAAAGTGGTTCGATCTTAACGAAACTCTGATATAATATACATTATAAATATACATTATTCTGAAAATGGCCGAAATCTCTCTAACATAAGTTATTAGATTGAAGTCTGCTCACGTGTAATTTTTTTGATTAAATGGCCGATGTAAGTTTTTCTTCTAACCACTTTTTGCGGTAGAGTATGTCTATGGTTAAGCTCACTAAAGTGATAAGTGAAAAATTTCAAATGTTCAGGAACGTCGATTTTGTTTTTAAATTTCAATACATCTCAATACAAAACACTAATTTTAACTGTGTACTGACACGCATGCACTGGCTTTGCATTTTCAATAAATTTACACAAGGTAGATAGCTATTATATTGATGAATTGAAAAATGCAGTAAACCTATTTTCGTCAAAAGGTCACTTATCACTTTAGTACGCTTAACCATCGATGTGGCGATTTGTTGTGCGACTAAGCAACAGGAAAAGTAAAAGTTTGACACACTGATTGTCTGTCTGATTGTTGTAATAAGCAACAACAAATTTCGATTCATTCAGTCATTTCATAACGTATTACAACCCTGGTAAATATTAAGGAATTATGTACTTTTTGCGACTCAAACCTATTGGAAATGCAATACTTCGTAATTCAGATAAATGCGTCATTGGCAAATGCAATTGCGCCATGACGTAATTTGAAATCAAAGAAGCCATGGCGTAATGATCAACAAAACAAGTTCGATGTATGAACTGACATTCCGGTTTGCTTGAAATATTGAAATCAAACACTTTCCAATAAACAAAGCAAGAAGAACGAGCAAAAAAGAATTTATAACTGCGTTATAGTGTTACTTTTATTAAAACAAAGTATCAGCGCAGTAACGAATTCAGTCAGTTCAACTCAATAACGCAACACAGCGCTGCGTGTTACTCATCTTAACTAGCTAATCGCTCTTAGCAACAACAACATTCTGAAAATCAAATAACCACGCGACTGAGTGCTAAACCTGTTCAAGCAATGCACTCGACCACAGAATGTAGCATAACCAGCAATTAACATTGATATCCTAGCCAGTTTCGCGCAGAGCACCTTCAACTCTTAAAACAACGCTTTTTCTCTCTCTGGCGCGACTTCATACCGCAACAGCTAATGCTTCTGCAGCACCTGTCCAACATTTGTCGACCAACGTCCATGGAGTTAATTTTTTTTTTTGAGCACTGTGGCAACATCAAGTGCCTGCCACAAATGCAGCGCCTGCAATTGCAGTATTTTTTAACTGTGGCCATTATTGAGCGCACTTTCTTTCTTGCTCCTTTAGTGCTGTTTCCTTGCTTTATGGCTTATTTTAGTTTGATTGCACTCAACATGATGTTTCCAGTTTTAAAAACATAAAGTCGTTCGCTGTGTGTTGTTGCTAGCTGCCCTTGATGCTGCTGCTTTGCTTGGCCAACCAAGCAGCTTCAAGCTCGCTCAACTTCTGCGCTTAATCACGTTATTGCTGGTTATTTTTTTTATTTTTTTTGCACTTTCTTCGAACAGAAATTTTTGTTAATTTTTAGTGTTGCTCTCCCAATTTCAGTATTTTTTTTTTTATGTTTTTTTTTTTATCGTTCGTACAACAGTTGTTGCAACTGCACTAAATTGGCTTCAACTACTGCAGTTTTTTTGCATGCTACACAAAATATTGCTTTGAGGGTTTCACTCGCTGTCATCTTTTCGTTTTTTTTTTTTTTGCCATTGCGTTTCCGTTATGATGCCGTTATTGGCCATTCAGGTGGTCATAAATATTTTTAAAATTTTTTTCTTTCCGTGCTCTAAAAATTCCTTTGCAGAAAAATGCCGTTGCATGAATTTTTCGTTTTTGACTCTGTAAGCTCATAGCTAGGATATACATTTTGAATGCCACTTAATTGCATCAAATACTTTTTTTAGATCCTTTAAAGGACTATTTAGTAATGTTAATAAATTAAAGTTTTAGAAATGCTTAATAAATTCTTAAATACGGAGAATAATCATTCGAAATTATTGGGCTGAAATTTATATCCTTAACTTACACGAATCGGGCACTCTTCTCGTAGATAAAAGCGCTTTTTTATATAAACTTAATATTAATTTTAACGTCATAATAAATTTTGCATGCTTTTCAATCTTTTTCAACTATCTTGCTTATCTAAAAGTAATTTCATGTTTATTTTGAAATAACGATTTCCATATCATTTCTTTACTACCGTCTGTGTTTATTAGTAACGAAATTACGTCTGTGCTTAAAAATTTAATTATGCGTAAAAATTGAATTATTCTTACTAGCCCGACTTCACATTTCTGAAGGTTAGGTTTCATTTAACTTTAATTGGTGTCATTATTCCGTTTTACTAAACACGCATTCCTGAGTTTTTTATGCACTCAAAAACATACCTATTTTACTCCTATAAAAAATTCCATTATTTTCAATAATAGCAATTTTCTTTTTTTCAAATAAAATTTTTACATTTTCGTAGAAATATTTCTTCACTTGTGGGATATGGATATATTTCAATGTCTATTAATAATAATTTTTTTTTTCGCACAAAAAAATTTTGATTTATAGCGAAAAATTTATTGAAAATGAAAAATTTTCCCATATTTTGATACAAGATTCATGATTCAAAATTATTTTCTACAATAAAAAGAAATCGTTTCTTAAAAATTAAAAAGGTCTTTTCTTTTAAAATCGATATATTTTTATATATTTCACCTTTTCATGAAAGGTTTTTATCATTTTTTGGGAATTTTTAGTGTCACATTTAGAGAAAATCATTATCTGGAGCAAACTCTGTGCCATTTGTTTTTTTAAATATGATGCATTTTTTTATCATGATGCCGAGAAACCTTTTTCTGAGTGTACGATATCGATGTAAGATAAAGAAATTAAACCGCACATATATCGAACACCAAATGAACTTATAATTTCCTTAACTTGATCCATTTAAATTGAACATAATGTTCAAGGAGATTATTGGTGCATATTAGGGTATCCAGGATATCATCTTTGTTGGTAGAATTGTGTTCAGCGTCGACATTAAAATGACTGAAGAAGTGTTCCTTTCACAACATTACTAAATTCGCGGATTTCGAATGTGATGTGATGGGTGAGATATGATGATTATGGTACCAGGTGTGTGGTACGGTAGATATGGTATAATGGTCATGATGTGATAGAATGGTATAATGGTATAGTATAAAGGGTATTGTTAAGAACCAAGTAAAACACGTGCTTCCTTATTACTGCACCAAAAAGAAGTGACCTTTTATTTTCTCTATACAAAGAACCAACTTGTCAAAAGCAAGTAGGTTTTGTAGCTTTGAGCTTTAAGTACTGATAGCACTTTTAGGGTAAGTATACATTTTAACATATACTACACTTTTCCTCCCTAAAAATGTTTTACATAAACAATTCAATTTCTAGTATCAATACATAAGACCACAGGACTTATTCTATACATATCAATATTATACAAAACTATACTGTTAAATTACATTTTTCCTAAACATTAGTTACACCGTTAGTATACAAATTAAACTTACAAAACTAAGGCTTATATCTATCAGGTTGTGTTCTTATTCGCTTAGGTCTATTCGATGACAAATTTTTATCTAAATTAGTTTCATCACTATCGTCCTCACTTACACCTCGATTTCTTTTATGAGGCCGTACGACTTGGTCATTATTTTGAACTATTGTTATATTTTTATAATACTTTCTTAATTGATTAAAGTGTACATGTTTCATGTTATTATTTACTACTATTATATAGCGTTGACAACTCAAAACTTTTATAATTTTCGCTTCAATCCATTTTACAAAATTATTGAAAACATTTCTGAATAGTACTTTCTCCCCTTTCTTAAAACATTTTATCTTTTTAATATTCTTATGGTGAAAGCTTTCCGTATGGGTTTTTATATCTTCTTTACATGTTATTAATGTTTTGTCCATATTTATCTGATGAAACTTATTTTTTCTTATTTTCGGATTAACAATATCCATTTTTATTTTAGGATGAAACGATAACATTCGTTGAGCAGGAGCAGCACCTGAGGTCGCATCTGGTGTATGACGATAATTGAATAAGAACTGTTTAATTTTATCTGCAAAAGAAAGTTTGGACAATTTGTGGTCAAGTAGGTACTTTTTTAGAGCTTTCTTGACCGTTTGCACTGCTCTCTCGGCTATGCCATTGGACTTTGGATGGTAGGGTGGACTTTTAAGTACTTCAATATCAAGATTTTTACAAAAACTAATAAATTTGTTGGCTGTAAATTGTGGACCATTGTCCGTGCAAATGCTTTCTGGCAGCCCATAAATGGCAAACACACTTTCCAGCATATCAATAACGTTTTCTACTATAGTGTTACGCATCACTTTTAAGTCTATCCATCTTGTATATACATCTACCAAAAGCAATACCCTGAAATTTGCAAATTCAAAAAAATCTAAATGAATCCTTTCAAATGGGAATGATGTTTGTCTCCATGAAATTAACTGTTCTGCCTTGGTATTTAATGTTTTACAACAAACTTTACATGACCTAACAAACTGTTCTACATCAGCATCTATCCCTCTCCACCAAACATAGGATCTTGCTAGAGATTTCATTCGCCCAATGCCCTCATGCGACTCATGAAGCAAGTTCAAAATTCTATTTTTCAGAACATTAGGAATTACTAATCGGAATCCATAAAAAATACAGCCATCCTCGTGTGCAAGAGATTCTTTACGACTAAAATAGAATTTCATTTCCTCTGATAATTTATTGCTATCATTTGGCCAGCCCTCCATAACAAATCTTTGAACATTACGTAATACCTCATCCGATGAGGTGAATTTCTTTATCTCTTCCATTTTAACAGTTTCTTCCATAGTAAAATATTTAATTCCTATCTCTTCCCTCTCTCCTTCCGTATCTCTCTCAATAGGAAGTCTTGACAAGCCATCAGCATTACTATTGTATTTACCGGCGCGATATTGTATGTCACAATCATACGTGGAAATTATGACCTGCCATCTCTGAATTCTGGCTGCCGCAACTGCGGAAAATGATTTTTTTGGGTTAAATAGACTTTTTAATGGCTTATGATCTGTGTAAATCAAAAATTTATGACCATACACATATTTATGGAATTTCTCCAACGCAAATATTATCGCTAGACCCTCGCGATGAATCTGTGAGTAATTCTTCTCAGCCGAAGAAAGTGTTCTCGAAACAAAATACACTGGTCTTTCACCAATCTCAAACACGTTTGACAGTACCGCTCCCACTCCGTAAGGACTCGCATCACAGGCAATAACAATTGGCCGTGTAGGATCAAAGAGACATAAAACAGATTCGCTTGTCAGCAACAATTTGCTTTCTTCAAAGCACTCAATCCTTTTTTTGGTCCATACAAAATCTTTTTCATTTTGCAGGAGCTCATATAAAGGACTCAATTTAGAGGATAGTTGAGGAATAAAATTTCCATAGTAATTGACGAGTCCCAAATAAGACTGGAGAGACTTTGTATCTTTAGGAATCGGAGCCTCTATAATCGCCTTTATTTTTTCTGGATTTGGCTTTATCCCATTTTTTGTGATAACATAGCCCAAAAATTCAATTTTTTCTACAAAGAATTTGCATTTATTCTCCCTAACGCGAACATTGTATTCTTGAAATCTGGACAAAATATTCATCAACCGACGCTTGCACTCATTATAATTTGCCCCATAAATTAAACAGTCATCCAGATAACAAACAACGCCCTCACAACCTGACAAAATTTGATCCATTATGTTTTGAAAAATGGACGGACTGGACGACAAACCAAAAGGCAGTCTATTAAACCGAAAAAGCCCTTTGTGAGTGTTTATTGTTAAGAACTTTTTTGAATTTTCATTTACTGCTACTTGTTGGTAAGCGCCAGCAAGGTCTATGACACAAAACACCTCTGCCCCTGCTAACACACTTAAGCAATCACTAATCGTTGGAAGTGGGTAATGTTCTTTTTCAATAATTTTATTTATCGTCACCTTAAAATCTACACACATTCGTATAGAATCCTTTTTAGGAACGATGACAATTGGACTAGCCCAGACGCTATGCTGAACTGGTTCAATAATTTTGTCCTCACACAATCGTTGTAACTCTTTTTCCACAGCTTCACGAAGCTTATATGGAACTACATATGGAGTGCGAAAAATAGGGGCACTGTCTCTATGTATAAAAATGGAAGCTTCAAATTTTTTTATTGGATCTATAAAATTATTTGCAAACACGGAGGGAAAATGCAGCTTTAACGTGTCAATCACTTTGCCTGGAGTTTCAATTGCCCTAATATTTATAATGAATGCGTCTCTCCACCCTACACACAGCACATCCAGCCAGTTTCGGCCGAGCAATGGTACAAAACTTTCGTTTGTTCTAATAATAAACAAATCTAATAAAAAATTACCTACTTGAACTTGAATTATTCCACGCGTTGAAATTTCCTTACCGCCTACACTAATTAATTTTTTCTCCGTGGATTTAATTTCCTTATGTTTAAAATATTGGTTATAAGTTTGTTCATCTGCCACCGACACTGCTGCTCCCGTATCAACTTCGAATTTTACTTGTTCGTTTTCTATAAATAGATGTAACAAAACAGCATTATTTAAACTATTTAAATAATTAATACTTGATAAGCAAACATTTTTAACCATATTTGTTCTGCATCTTGCTGCTCGATGACCTTTCAATCCACAACGATAGCAAACCCAATCTATGACTTTACATTCACCACTTCTATGCTTCTCCCCACAACGGCTGCACGTGTCTATGTTTCGCTTTTCCCTGTTGAATTCAGATCTTAAACCTCTGTGCCATTTTCCATCAGGCCTCTCCCACGTTTTTGCTATAAAGCAGTTTTTACTGTTGTGCATCTCACCTAAGTGTTTTTGTACTTGCGCTTCACTCAATGCCATTTGCTTTGCCTCTTCCCATTTCAGCGCAGATTGATTTAACAATTTTCCTCGTAGGTTGGAGTCACGTATTCCGCAGACTAGCCTATCTCTTAGAGCTTCTGCGAGGAAAGATCCAAAGTTGCACGATGATGCCAACGATTTTAGCTCTACTATGTACTCTTCTAGCGCTTCACCCTCTTTCTGGTCTCTAATATAGAATTTATATCGTTCTGCAGTTTCGTTGACTTTCGGAGCAAAATGTGCACCGAGGATTAACAGCAGATCTGCCAAACTTTTAGTTTTCGGTTCATCGGGAGCACACAGCGAAGCCAATATTTCATAAGTCGATGGTCCAATGATGGTAAGAAACAGCGCCACCTGCTTCGCTTTGGATATGTCGTTAACCGAGAAATATTGTTCCACACGCTGCACGTACAAATTGAAATTTTCTCCCGGCATAAAAGCCTCAATCGATCCAATAATACTCATGCTAATAATTTTTTAATTGTAGAGCCAATTTGCGTTTGTATGATCCGCTTATTTAGTTTTTTTCCTCGTCGCCAATCTGTTAAGAACCAAGTAAAACACGTGCTTCCTTATTACTGCACCAAAAAGAAGTGACCTTTTATTTTCTCTATACAAAGAACCAACTTGTCAAAAGCAAGTAGGTTTTGTAGCTTTGAGCTTTAAGTACTGATAGCACTTTTAGGGTAAGTATACATTTTAACATATACTACAGGTATGGAATTGTAACTTTGTCATGATGGATTGACGGGTTTTTCATCAATATCTATTTAGCTGAAAGTTAAAAAAGAAAACTATTTAAATTAATTTGAACAGTTATGTAGAATTTTAACTTTACAGAAAAGTTGTAACATGACGAAATCAACTTTTCCGTCAAGAACAAAAAAATACTTTCACTTCTTTAGTGAACTATAAGAAAGGACGTAAAAAAGACAACTGCCGTATCTCACGTCTCAATATTTATAAATTTTTAATATCGGCAGGATATAGCCCCGTCTGCTTTTCCAAAATATTAAAAACAAAACAAGTAGAGAAAGTCTAAAGTCGGTCTAGCACGACTATGAGATGCCCTAAACCTACTTAAAAAAAAAAATAATATTATTGAAGCACGCCCATTTTCAATACTATTATTTTTTTTGCATTCGTGGGCGGATGAAGCCTATATTTTATATGCATTTAAATGTTGAAGAAAAATTTAAACATACCAAGTTTTATTCCTGTTGTTCACAGTAAATACCTTTATTAAGATTTCGCTATGGGAGATGGGCGTGTTCATGGACGGATTAGTCCCAATTTTTGAACACACCTTAATTTTGGTATAAAATACATACATACCAAATTTGATCTCTCTGTGACTAACATATTCTAATCTATTGCGTTTTCAAATTTTGGATTGTATGGGAGATGGGCGTGTCCGTGAGCGAATGACACCCATTTTTCGAAGACATCTTTATGTTGATACAAAACACATACACACAAAATTTTATTGTTGTAGGTTAATTATGAGCTTATTTATGCAGTTTTCAATTTTTGCGTTGTATGGGAGGTAGGCGTGTCCGTGGGCGGATGATGTCAATTTTTCAAAACCATCTTTGTTTTGTCATAAAAAATACACGTGCCAAATTCTATCTCTGTAGGTTAAACAGAAGCTTATTTATTTCGTTTTCAATTTTTGGGTTGTATGGGAGGTAGGCGTGTCCATGGGCGAATGATGTCCATTTTTTTCAAAAATTCTTTGTTTTGTTATAAAAAATATACTTCCCAAATTTTATCTCTGTAGGTCACACAAGGGCTTATTTCTTTCGTTTTAAATTTTTGGGTTGTATGGGAGGTGGGCGTGTCCGTGATCGGATGACATCCATTTTTCGAAAACATTTTTGTGTTTATACAGACCACATACACACCAAGTTTTATTGTTGTAGGTTAATTATGAACTTATTAATTGCGTTTTCAATTTTTGGTGTTGTATGGTAGGTAGGCGTGTCCGTGGGCGGATTCCAAAAATATTCAATAGCGCAGATCCTTGAGTGCATGTGACCATGTGTACCAAGTTTCATTCAATTATCTCAACTCCTTCTTCTTATCCTGTGTATACACAGGACAACACACAGACATGCGGACGGACGGACGAACGGACGGACATGGATAGCTCGACTCAGGTGGTGACGCTGATCAAGAATATATATACTTTTCTATACCGGACTCGCTTCGTTCTATGCGTTACAAACGTTTGCACAAAGTTAATATACCCTGACCTTTCAGGTTTAGGGTATAAAAATACATGAAAAAAACTCGCGTGTAGCAACGTACACGTGGCAGAAGTGAAACTTCTTTAACAGTAAGAAATAAGAGAGATTTTAGTGTGAAATAGAGAGAGAAAGTATCTGAAAAGAAATTCCATCAATACGAAATGGAATAATAATTTGTTGATTCAATATTTGCATCCAGGGACCGTACCGAATATGGTTTTTGTCGAAAGTGTCACATATTAACTTTTATCTTTTAATTTTTATTTTTTCCGACAAAAATAACAGTTTTTTGTGCCTTATAGTTTTTTTTTGGGCAAAAATAACAGTTATTTTCTGCCGTTTATTTTTCGGTCAAAAATATTAGGTAATTTATATTTGTTCAAGTCATTTTACCGATAAAAAAATTTTGATATTATTATTTTCATCTCATCGGTGCGACATTTTACACATGGTGTCAGCAGTTCAATCTGTCAAGCGGCCTTTAAGAAAACACAAATTGCTTGATATTTTTGACCGAAAAAATTAAATTCACAAAATAACTGCTATTTTTGACCGATAAAATAAAAGTCAAAAGTAACCTTTATTTTATCTTGAAATATACTAGGCAAGAAATTAACTTTTAAAGAATCAGTTTCAAATTTAAAAGCGACTTAATATTCGTGAGGCTGAGGACATTTGTAACATAATGGTATATTTGAAAAAGTCTTTCGACAATTTTTTTCATTTGAAAATTGTAAAATAACAGTTATTTTCGGTACTTGTTTTAGTTCAGTTGGTGTATAAGTTGCTCTCGAATGTCTTCTCAACATTGTTACTTTTTGAATGCTGGATTGCATTTGCATAGTACTCTTTGAAGAAGCCTCCGAAAGCAGAGGCAAATCTTGTTCATTATTACCTCCTGCTTCCTGATCATAATAATTGCTATGTATATAGAGGGCCTCATAAAGCAGCGAACGTTGATTGTTGAGTGCATCAACTTGGTTGGCTTTAAAATTTTGTTTAGATGCATCAGTGTGTTTTTTGGGGATTGGTTCTTTGTAAATTTACCAAAATACACTGATGTTTCGTAAAAATGCATTTTGAAACTCAGCCGTTGTTGCAATCACCTTACCTTCATCATTAGTTGCAGACCCAGCTGCGGCTGTATTCTTAAGAGCTCTAATTCGCTCTCTATATTCACGAACGCGTTCTGCTCCTGTTTTAGCTATTTTTCTATTTTTTTTTCTGTGCATACTTGTAGGATGAAAATTAATGTTACGGTTATGTTAATAATGTAATGTTAATGTTAATCTAATGTTAATGTTAATAATGTTATTTTCAGTATGTTATGCGTTCAGTTTTAATTACATTTTATTTGACTATTTATCATGTGACGTAAACGTATAGATTCCGGCTCATAAGCAACGATGTTCGGGGTTCAATTCTCGGCAGCAGCAGTAATTTTTTTTTAATTTTCATATGAATTTAAAACGTTAGCCTAGCGTCACGAAAAATGACCTTGAAATTTCACTCGCCGCCAAAGAAGTTTCACTTTAAAAATATGAATTTTTTCTTTCATGGTGCATTTAAGCTTATTGGAAAAGAATTAAGCCTTCTTTACATTGAAATGTTGTTTATCTCGGGAAAAAAATTATATGGAAAAAACTCCTTTTTTTGGCCAAAACTGCTCCATTTGGATTTCTCCGATAAAAAAAAAAAACAAAATGATTGATACTGAAAGAGTTTTTATGAGTATCTCTCTAATTTTTAAGGCGGTGTCCAGTGAAATCTAAATTTTGATCCGGCTTATTAAACATCAAAGGACTTGATGCAAATCTTGACATTTGATAGAAAAATGAGCTCAATTTGCCACAATATGAGAATTTTCTTGACAAAATACATGATAGAATTGGTGCCAGATCCACAATACCCGTTTGGATTACTTCTTTTTTTTATTTTAAGGAATCCCTCTCCAGGTCAGACATACTTATAAAAGTTTGCAAATTCTTTGAGGAGACCGAAGTAACTGAAGTAACCGAAGTAACTGATAAGAAAAAAAAACCATCTATGTATGTATGTACAAGCAAACTAATAACAGTTTCAATATTTTAGAGTATCCACCGACAAGTAGTGGACCCAAGCAAGTCATCCGTTAATCGATTTTAGTATAAATTCAATTTTGAGCAAACCAATAAACAACAATAAATATTTCGACATGATAAAAACAACAACAATGAGACAGCATTTTTGGTTGCATGACGACAAATTGAAAAAAAAATAAAACGAAAAAAAACCAATAGTCAGGAAAAGGCACTACAGCAACAATGCCACAAACAACAATGAGGGGAATAAAACACAGTTTTTAATGTTTGCCGCACAAACACATGAGAGACACTCACATGAGACTAAGTTGGCGATATGGCTTGGGTTAAAAAATGAAGTTAGGTTAGGTTATGGTCGCTGCAACAACAACAACAACAGTCGTCATGAGTTTTAAGCCAGAGTTCAAAAGCCCACAAAGACAGGGCTATGTAAAAAGTTGAGCAAGAAAAGCAAGAACAAACAAATGCACACGAGGATAGACAGACAGACAGACGGACAGACAGGCAGAAGAACGAACATTCGTAGAGATATATAGAGACAGTGAAGATAGCTTTACAGACAGACGGCTAGTAAAAATGTTCTTTCCGTCAGTTAGAGCGACAGACATGCGGGACGGACAGAACACCTAAAGGACGGACATAGAAGTAACAAAGACTGTATAAATAGAGTCGATAAAACGCAACGTCATTGTCTGTAGGCAGCATATGTGTGACTGACTGTTTGTGTAAGTGTGAGTGTGTGTATTGCACACCAACCAACAACCAACACCGAAATTGCACAACAACAACAATGCGACACCCTTCTGTCTGCACCCTTTTATAGCTAGCTCCTCACGAAATTTTTTCTTTTTTTGGTTTATTTTTGCTCTAAAATCATCATATCAAATGCATAGGGCAGTCAACTACAACAACAAGTATGGATTAAAAATAGTTTTTTGTTGTTACTATGCCTGTTGTATCTTCTTTATGTTTGTTATTTTTATTTTAACTCCTGTGCCAGCCTCAAAACCGGAATTCATCGAAGCATCAGCGACATAGAAACCGGACGGAATTCACAATTGAAGCGAACTTTGATCGCACTGATCGTTGGTTGGCTTCAAAGTTTTGTTTCTTCTTCTGCTTTTTCTCTTTATAACTATGAAAAGTGCCTGGCAACAGTTTTAACTATTTCACCATATATAGCAATAGGTTTTGGTTTGACCTCAGTTTAGGTCAACGATTGACGATTTGTCAGATGGACATTGTGAATTTTCTTTTATAGTTCTGTTTGTAATCATAAAAATTCAACTCGCACAGCAAAGATAGTCAAGATTTCAAGGCTGTATAGCAAAAAACGTCACAAATTCTTTATATTTTAATTAAGAAAATTATGGTGCTGTTAATTTGAGTGTTGAAGGTTCACTATTCGGTGAACATGATCCCGATTTCTACCTTAGTTGATTGATTTCAATTTTAAATCAATAATACTAAAATCTTCGTATGGAATTTACAAATTTTTACGAAATTTTCAAAATAAACTTTTCTGCGTTACTTCGCCAAAATTAACTTTGACAACTTTTGCCCATTTTTCTTCTAAATATGTTTCTATTAATATAAAATTTTTAAAGATACCTCTTCTGGGTTACCAGATACAATGGGTTATTTTTTTTACTTTCCATAAATTCTCAAAACGAAAAACGTATCTGAACTTAAGAGAGGTGTTGAATGCCACGATTTAGTACAAAAATATTTTTAAATGTTTCGAAGCTACCCACTTTTTCAAATTGAACTTACTTAGGGTAGCCAGATGGTTTCCTAACAGAGGACATGCTCTCTTTTGTCAGTGAACATGATCTAGTTACTGTTTAAGTTAATTTAATTTAATTTTGCATCAATAAAGTTATGTTTTTCATATGAAATATCAAACTTTTTCAAAAATTTCTGTAGTCAAATTTCTGAGTTACTTGACCAAAATTAACTTTGACAACTTTTCTTCACTTTTCTTCTCAATATCATTCAAATGTTATATAATTTGTAAAGATTACTCTTCTAGCTCACCAGAAACGATAGGCACATTTTTAAATTTTAATAAACTCTCAAAACAAAACGCGTTCTTGAACCTTAAAAAAGGTACAACATAGCAATATTTAATAAAAAAATTCTACTACCAACTTTTTCAAAATTAATTTGTATAGCGCTATCAGATGATATTCAAAACGAAGACATGTCCTCCTTTTTCATTAAAAAAATTCCTCTTTTTAGTCCCAAATGTTCTCCTTTTTTAAAATTAAACAAATTTTTGTAAATCTTTGCAATTGTTTTTCTTGCTTTATGGCTCACTTCATTTTCTTGTCCTTTTTATATTTTTGTTATTTTCAAAACTACCATTATTTGCAATTTTGTGCTTAAAATTTAGAACGTTGTAGTGAACAATTTGACAAAGGAACATCATTGTTGAATACTCTTTTTGTAATTGAACTACGTAGTGCTTATCTATGTGTCCATCTTTTTCATTTTCTCTAGAAGAAATTGCCTCCGTTTTGTAATCCGTTGCCTACATAAGATAAATTTTTATCTAGTTATCCTAAATTGGAACCATTTTTGGAGAATTTTCTCCGCAACATCTTTAAAATAAAGTATAATGTTCAAAGATTACTTTTCTCTTCCAGATTCAATGGTCCAACTTTTCAAATTTTATTAATAATTAAAACAAAAATTTTTAATTTTTTTAGATTTGAAACTAAAATAATTTGATTTATAGACATTGAAAAATGTTTTTGTTTAATATAAAGTCAATATAACTCGTTTTCATCAAAAAAATCTGCCATCTCTTTGAAAATTTCTAAATTCATTTTTTTCTGTTACTTCGCCAAAATGAACTGTGACCACTTTAGAACACTTTTTTCCTCAATATCTTTTAACTGATATGTAAAATACTAAGATTCCTCTTCTAGGATACCAGTTACAATGGGCCAACATTTCTAATTACTAAAAATTCGAGAAAATAAACGCTGTCAACACCTCAGGGAGGCTTAAAATAGCACGATTTGATTCAGTTAAAAAAAAAAAATTGGTTACAAATTTTTTTATGAATCAATTACCAAAAAATTGACAAACTTTATGAAAATTTGAAAATAAAAAATTTTGCGTTATATCACCAAAATGAATTTTTACAACTTTAGTCCATCTTTCTCTTCATTATTTTTCAAATTATATATAATTCGGTAAAATTGCTCTTCTAGGTTACCAGATACAACAGGTCAACTTTTCAAATTTCTATTAATTTGATAGAAGAAACTTTGCCAAAACCTTAGGGAAGCTTAAATTAGCACGATTTGATTCAATAAAATAAAAAAAATGTTCATAAATTTTATTTGAAATTTATAACCAAAAAACTGAAAATATTTTCAAAATTTCAAAATTAAAAATTTTGCATTATATCACCAACATAAATTTTGACAATATATGCCCACTTTTATCGTCAATATCTTTCAAATGATATATAATGCGCTAAGATTCCTCTTCAAGGTAACTTGATACAAGGGGTCAACTTAAAATTTCTTCAAATTCGAGAGAGAAAATTTTATCAAAACCTCACGAAAGAAAAAAAAAGAACACGTTTTGTTCAATAAAGTTAAATTATAGTTTGAAATTTTATTTCCAAACGATTTAAAAAAAAAAATGAACAAACTTTTTCAAAATTAAAAATTTTGCGTTTTACACCAAAATAAATTTTGACAACTTTAGTCCATCTTTCTATTCATTATCTTTTAAATGATGTATTTTTCGGTCAAATTGCTCTTCCAGGCTACGAGATGCGATGGATCAACTATTAAAATTTCTATTAATTTGAGAGAAGCAATTGAGCAAAAATCTCAGAGAATCTTAAAATAATAAAATCTAAATCTAAATCTAATCTAAAGTAATTCAAAATTAATAAAACGTGGTTTAAATTTTAATTTCGAATCTTTACCTAGAAAATTGACAAATTTTTTGAAAATTTTCAAACTAAAATTTGCGCGTTATGTTACCAAAAAGATGGTTGACCACTTGTGTCCCCTTTTCTTTTCATCATCTTCTAAATGATATATCATTTGGTAAGATTCCTCTTCCAGGTTACCAGGTACAACGGATCAACTTTTCAAATCAATATAAGTTCGATGAAAAAACTTTGTTAAAACCTTAGAGAAGCATAAAAAAACACGAAAGATTCAGTAAAAAAATGGTTTTGAATTTGATTTTTAACCAATTAACAAAAAAAAAATTGAAAATTTTTTGAAATTTTCAAATTCATATTTTTGCGTTACTTCAGCAAAGTGAACTTTGATAAATTTTGGCCAATTATATTTTCATTTTCTTTCAAATGATATATAATTCGCTAAGATTGCTCTTTCAGGTTACCAGATACTATAGATAATTTTATCAGGTTTTTAAAAATCTCAAGAAAAAATGTAACTAAGAGTAAAAAAAGGTCTAGAATGAACTCTTTCATGCAATAGATATTACAAAAGTTTCCAAAATATTGAAAACCAAAAATGTAAGCAAAATATTGCTGGAAATTTTTTAACATTATATTTCAAAAAGGTGTGGCAGAAACTTTAAATTGAAAATATTGCTATAAAATAAAATAAAATATTACTGTTAAAAATATTACTATTAAAAATTTCTTAAAATTAATTTCTTCAGTATAATCGCAATTATTGATTTGACAAAAATCACAATTATGTACTTTCTAAATTCCGCTCCACTTAATTGATTTCCAGGAACTTATTGAGGATAAATGAAAAAAACTCTAGACACGTGATATGCTATCTGCGCTTGCGTTAAAATTGCTGCGAAATTGCATTAAATTTGTGTAAAATTCTTACATTATATGTAAAATCTATAAAAAGTAGCGATATCACGCAATACTTCCTACTTAGAACGTCATTGAAACTGACACATGATGGAGCAACGGCCTATGTCAATATGAAAGCATATCTTATAGGCCTTTTTTTAGACATTTGTACAAGTTTCGCTACAGGAATCGCTAACAGTGTTTTTGACATTGACATTCAATCAAACAAAATGGAATATATTATGTTTTGAACATGTATGTCTTAGTTTTATTTTTATATTTTTTTTTAAATTTATGGCATATTGAATGAGTTCATGAACTTGAAGGTTGCACAACAGCAACAACAACAACAATAACAACATTAAGAATAAGTTGTAACCTGCATTCATTCTGATTTCGTATTTTTAGCAAAAGGATATGCATAAAACACATGCATTAACAATAACATATTGAGCTTGATGTCACTTGCTTCAATGCACACGTAAAGCTCAACTTTGAGTAGTTGTTTTCTTACCGTTATGACAGTCGTTATTTTAGTCATATTTGCTTGCATATATTGCATGCATTCAACCACCATCCCACTGCCCCCTCCCCGTGCTTATTTCTTTAACAGTTACTGCCAATCCAGTTGCAGGTGACGCACTCACGTTGCATGTGAAGTGAGCTTTGGAATGCAAATAATAATTTGACATTTCTTATGACGTATTTATTACGTCGCCCTACAATAAAATGTATGCTTATTTAAAGCTTTGCTGATCTGTCATTTTGATTTCCGTTCAGTGCGATTGGCATGAGATGTTTTTCCGGTATCATTACATAATATCCTGCCATAAAAGAAGACATAAAAAACATAGCGAGGGCAGGTCATGACAGATAATAGCTGTTTAAAATATATAGAATCAATGAATAAAAATCTTCATCATAAGAACACTTTTCCAGAATTTTTAACATTTAATTTTATTACATTGTATTTTATATATAATTTTATACATTTTTATATATTTCATTTTCTTGCACCATGCTACGACATATATTAGACATAGAAAACACCCCTATACTAGAGGGAAGTTTGAGGAATAGACAAAAGAGTACATTTTTATGGAAATAATCGTTTCCTGACAGAAAATGGCTCTCAAAAAGTAGACTTAAAATGAGAAATATGTATATTCCCGCATAGCTACGCTGCCAACAATTCAGCGGAACAAGTTTATATCAATTCAACGTTACCTTAAGAAATGCTGTGGTTCAAAAAGTTAAAATCGTGGACATAAGGTCATCACAGGCAATTATATTAACATCATTGCTTCATAACCTACTTGATATTCCGCTATCGGCTCTAAAGCTGCATCTAAAAGAAAACACTGAATCGAAAACCAACAATAGATAGGCAGAAATCTCCACATTACAGCAGAGTAACAAGACTTATTTTACGACTTGTTCCCTTTAACTTTAGTCCATACTGCCCCATGTCTAAATCTTCATTATTTTGATGATACAAATCAATGAACAAAATAGGTTAAGTAAATAGGTTAATGAACAAAATAGGTTAAGTAACCTATTTACCAGCAATTTTCTTATATCGCACACTAAATACAAAACAGTCACAACTCAAAATTTTTTAATAATGGCTTCTTGTTCTAAATCAATTCACAAAACATATGTCTCACTATCTTTTTCATTACTTTCTTCATTAACTGGAAGAATGAAGTTTGTCTGTTTAAATAAAAATTGCTTTGCTTCTGCAGTTTTAACCAAAGAGTTTTATTTTTCGCTACTCCTGAAAAGTAATGTTTTCTGGCTTGTGACTGTTTTGTATTTAGAGTGCGATATGTTAAGACATTATTACCTACTGTTACTCTCTCAGTTATTCCGAAGTATCAGATAATTAAAAATTTGACTTTGCTTTTTGCATCTAATTGACTTCTCTTAATTAAATGCAGCTCAGAGCAAGGTGAACTTTTGATGTGATTTTTGTTATCCAAGCAGCGATATCCAATTCACAAACCGAATTGAAATCAAACTGAGGGGGAGAGTCGAAAGCTGAAGTCTCCACAAAAATTTATCAGATATCGAGCTTGCAGTGAAAAAACCGTTAAGTTGATTGGTATCAATTAAGTAGAATTTGAATTTTGTTTTGGAGATTCCAATACCTTTTTAATTATTCAACAGCTTTTTTACTTTTCTGAAAGTAATGTTGGGCTTAACTGGAATTGCTTTTTGAACTTTCATTCCTTAATATTTTGTTGGGATTTCAACACGTCCAGAGGGTAACATGACTTTCCAGAAAGATTATATAGTTTGTCAGGAAAGTACCTTATAACAGTTCAATCATCAACCGATCTCAAAAATCAATTCAATTAATAAAAAGAAAAGTTATCAAAGAAGGTTCCATTCCCACGAGAATTAATTTTTGATAAGTAAAAGTTTTATAAATATCTGTTGATCAATGTCGAAGATGCAAAATTAAAAGATCATGTTCTTATACAAAAGACTATTACAAAAGACTATTCAAAACATACCGATGCTAATATATAAATATTGTATAAAAATAAGCAAAGTGAGAATGTCTGAGTGGGAAAAGAATATATAGAGAGAGTTATTTAAAGGAGAGTTATGGAAAATATTTATTGATTAGACGCTTCAAGATAATTTTTTTGAAGATTATAAAAATATAATAAAAATGAATCAGTTAGATTTAGTGTATCTATAAGAAAAAATAAGTTTCTTGTTGACCTACAGAATTGAAGTTTTGCAAATAGATAGTTTAACTTTTTGTATTTATAAGAGCATGGAAAAAAGTACAGTTTCAAGCATAAGAGAAAATTACGGTATTGAAACTGAGGACGCGATAACTAAATGTTGATATATGATCAGACCTTCGGATACCGTAAACACTCTTTTTATGATTATATGATGTCCTCGAATTAAAAAAAAAAAAAAAACAAATTGACCATTTCAGCCCTTGAAAGGACTTTGACCGAGCTTCTTTTGATCATGATCAATTGTGTTGTGAGTGTTCTTAAATGTTTGCGCACAATTGACCGAGAACTGGACCTACATGTTTTATGCCGACTCCGAACGGCTAAAGTTCATGTTCTCAAGAAGCTTTACATGGCATTATTTACTCTCTGAGACTTGCCATTGTCTGCAGAGAGGTGGTGACCGATCAGAAAAATTTTTTATTGAAAAAAACTTTTCGCCGCGGCTGGAGATCGAACCCGGCCTCCGAGCATGCTAAGCCACACACTTAACCTGCATGCCACGATCACGACTCCTCGAATCAAGTTTACTCGAAAAAGCTAGGGATAGCAGCTGTTGACTTTTTGCCAATAGGAATTATCAGAACAGTTCTCCAGGCTGAGCGAAATTCGGAACTTTTTTAGCAGTAATTAAATATACACTCATCGAAAAAAAACCCACGCACTGAAAAATTTTCTAATATTCCGCTTATGAACTGAAATCATTTCTTCCAAAATTGTGTTATGGCAACTCTGTTTTCGGTTTTTATTTCACACACTATTCTACCGTTATTCGTCAAAATTTTTAACGCGACACGTGTTTTTATCGGCAGTTTTAATCACATTATTTCAGTGAGCAGTGAGAAAAAGTAAAATTTACGACCGTCTTTTGATAACCTCGTTGACTCGTTTGGGCATTAATTCAAATAAGCGTTTGAGGTAATTTTCATCAATTTCGTTATACTACAAGTCTTCTATGACTTGTGTCATGTTTTTGAGGCTTGTTGGCCGTTTTTCTCTAATTTTTTCCCCCATATAATGCCAGCAGTTCTCAATGGGGTTGAGATCTGGACTGTTACCTGGCCAAGAAAGAGACTCAGACTAAAGAATTATTTTCTTGTGTTACCTGAAAATATTTATAATGAATCAATTATTAAAAAATATTAAAATTTTTTTTTTATATTTCAGTGCATTCCTAACCATTTTGGCTCTATGACAAGGCGCCGAGTCATCCTGAAAGCAAACATTTTGGGTATGTTCCGATAGTTGCTCAATTGTCGGAATAACTCCATCTTTTAAAATTTATATATATTTTGCACCATTTACGGTTCCCTGCAGAATAATTAAATGCCCAACACCGAACTTGGTTTGGTACCCCATACCATTAAATAAGGTGAATGTTTTACAGTGGGCAAAACACAATCATTAGAAAATCACTCCCCTTTTCTACGCCGAACTGTGGCATTTCCGTCGGGTCCAAATAAATTAAATTTGGATTCTTCGGAAAATATAAGATTTTCCCATTGCGGGATTGACCACGTTTGGTATGTTTTTGCCCACTGGTGGCGCTGTTTCCTCATTTTTGAATTGAGCAACGGCTTTTTAGCAGGGCGACGTGCTCGTAATCCCATGTTATTCAAAACATTTTGCATGGTACGGTCACTAATTTTTATTCCAGTTGCTTTGTGAAATGTTGAATTTGTGCTTCCAGTATGTTGGAATCGATCAGATACACATATTCTTTTGATTTGATTTTCGTAACTTTCTGTTATCGTTTTCGGGCGCCCACTGCCCTTTTTCCGATCTAATGTTTTAAATATCGAATAATTTTAAGTAACATTACGTACACTCCAATCACTAATTCGCATTTGTCGTGAAATTTGCCGTTTGGACACCGTATTTTTAAACAAAGCAATGATTTCAGCTTTCTTTTCAATAGACAAAGTCATCGTAAATTTTACTTTTTCTCACTGCTCTCTGAAATAATGTGATTGAAACTTCCGATAAGAACACGTGTCGCGTTACAAATTTTGACGAATAACGGTAGAATAGTGTGTGAAATAAAAACCGAAAACAGAGTTGCCATAACACAATTTTGGAAGAAATGATTTCAGTTCATAAGCGGAATATTAGAAAATTTTTCAGTGCGTGGGTTTTTTTTTCGATGAGTGTAAGTAAAAGGGGGGCTATTAATATAGAGCAGGTGTCTCCAAACTTTTAAGCCTAAGGGCCAGATTGAATACTCCATAAAGCCCCAAGGGCCAAGATCAAGCTAGGTCATCAGATTAACGTACCATTATAATTTTGAAAATTGATTTAAATACATTAAATTTTGAAAACCGCGCATATTTACTTATCGAGAGTTAGTCTGTGTGTATGGGATAGGATAAAGGAATCATAAATCATAAATCATAAATCATTTTGGACATATCATAGCTTGAACACATTGACGACGGCTAACAACATTACGACATCTGTCAAATTTATATGCCATTTTTATAAAGAGGCATGGTAGGTATAGGCAAGAAAAGATGGTAGGTATAGAAAGTGTATATTACAAAAGTAATTTTAATCGAAATTTATCATCTTTTGATCTATTGACACGAAATTCGGTATTCAAGTCGGTTTCTAAATAATTATGATCAAGTTCGAAAATGGGTTAAATCATATGAAAGCCAGCATATCCAAAGTTACTTTATAAATAATTTTATAAATAACAACTTAACATTGACTTATAAGCTTTGATTTAAAATGCCCACACTAAGTTTGAAATATTGAAAATTTAAATAAAAATCACATCTACTTCCCATACAAAGTGACGTCAACAAAATTTTCACAAATTCGACAATATTTACGAACAACAACAATTTATATCACAACAATTAATTGATATTGTTGAAAATAATTCATTTCACACACTAGGTTTGATATTTTAAACGTACTTAAAAATTGGGTGAATGTTGAATTGGATAGGTTACGCCTATCCCCATAAAAAGTGAAGTCATCAAAATAATAAAACCTAAATAACTCCGAATTTTGAAAGAGGTTGTAGGGGTATTTTAACTTCGGCCAAGTCGAAGTTAAATTCCTATATTTAAAATGTATTTTTTACTGAGTAAAGAAATTGGATTGACTAAAAGAATGTGTCACATAATAAAATACATGTAAAACTTTTATTCCGCAAACTTGGTATCCATATCACGTTGATTTCGCAATTGAAGCTATCGGTGCTTTAGAAATATATTTTAAGTCTCGTTTTTCTAATATTAACTTAGTTACAAATAACATCAAGATATTCCCAAATTATTTTATCACGGGTATAGAAATCCTTGTTTCAGGATTTCTAATGGAAATTATAGATTTTTATCGAAATTGAACAATGCTGGATACTAGATGGGTCATAATGAATTCTACAGGTTAAGCTTGATATGGATGTAAAAAGCGAATCTAAACAAAATCTCGATTGAGATTATAAACGCATGTATTTGTACGGCCAGTTTTGCATAGGGAAAAGGCGAAGCTATCATCCAAATTTTCTGAATTTCAAATTCTGAGTACGCTTTCAATAGCAATTATGTAAGCAATCTTCTTCTAATATATAAAATCAAATGTTTGTCCCTCTGTCTGTCTATCTGTTCCGTGTAGGCTCACGCACCGTTTATCCGATTGAGCTGAAATTTAAATACCGAGTACGTTTATTAGAGAGAAAGAACATAGGGGGTGTAAAAAAGTGAGCGAAAGTATGTGGGCGTGACACTCCATAATAACTTCTAAACGCCTGGACCGATTTCCATGAAATTTGGTATGAAGGTTCAACTGCTCCCAAAATAAAACATAGGCTACAAACAATTTCAAAGACTTCCGCAAGAGGGCGTTTTAAGTAGTGCATTTTAA
The DNA here is from genome assembly GCA_958299015.1 of Tetanocera ferruginea. Lineage (NCBI taxonomy): Eukaryota > Metazoa > Arthropoda > Insecta > Diptera > Sciomyzidae > Tetanocera > Tetanocera ferruginea. Next base: position 150,921,916 of record OY282641.1, read on the forward strand.
CTCCTAAACACCTGTACAGATTTTAATGAAATTCGGTATGAACGTGCAACTCCACCTAAGATAAAACATAAAAGAAAAAAAAAAATCCAAATACTGCCACAAAAGGGCGCTTTAAGTAGTGTATTTATAAGACTCAATAACTCCTAAACTCCTGAACCGATTTCAATAAAATTTGGTATGAAGTTTCAACTGCACCAAAAATAAATCATAGGTAAAAATATGGGTGGAACTATGTGGACGTGTCACTCTATAATAACTCCTAAGCATCTGGACCGATTTCAATGAAATTTGGTATGAACGTTCAACTGCACCTAAGATAACATAGGCTTTAAAAAATTCCAAAGACTTCCGTAAGAGGGCGCTTTGAGTAGTGCGTTTTTAAGACTCAATAGCTCCTAATCGCCTGAACCGATTTCAATAAAATTTGGTATGAACGTTCAACTGCATCCAAGATAAAACATAAAATATAAAAATTCCAAAGATTTCCGCAAGAGGGCGTTTTAAGTAGTGTTTTGTTAAGACTCAATAACTCCTAAACGACTTGACCGATTTTTGGAAAATTTGGTACGTCAAACAACTTGACCCTGCAACAGAATTGAGGATATTGAAATTTCAGAAAACTTCCGTGATAGAGCGCTTTATTTAATCAACTATGTTTGGCTCATTCACGTCAAAATGGATGAACCGATTTTGATGAAACTTGGTAAACATTTGTATCTGTTACCGAAATATCTCCTATGATTCTATGATTCTATGATTCGACAAAAAGCAAGGAATGAGCCGAAGTCAATAACCAAAGTCTATAAAAAAAGCGAAGTTTAACGAATACGAGCAGAAGCTATATAAAGATGAAAAAAAAAATTAACCGAACAGTATCGACCAAAACCGTAGTTTGAACGAAGACAATCCACAAACATTTTTTTGAGATAAAATTGCAACTTAATTGCATGCTAAGAAAAACTTTAAACTCATTTTTCTCGAAATGACTTTTTTCTAAACTGGATGACCATTTTCTTCAAAAAGCAGACATCAGATGAACACGTTGAAGATGTCATTTTGTTTTTAATCATCTCTGACAGGTACAAAAAAAAAAAAAAAAAACAAATTGGCCATTATTTCAGCCCTTGAAAGGACTTTGACCGAGCTTGTTATGATCAATTGTGTTGTGTGTGTTATTAAATAAATGTTCGCACACAATTGACCGAGAACTGGACCTACATGTTTTATGCCGACTCCGAACGGCTAAAGTTCATGTTCTCAAGAAGCTTTACATGGCATTGTTTACTCTCTGAGGTTTGCCATTGTCTGCAGAGAGGTGGTGACCGATCAGAAAAATTTTTTTTTTTTTTTGACAGGTACAGTTTTACGTAAATTTGACTAGACACTTTCGACGGGTAAGACCCCAAAAAACTATAATTTAAAAAAATTTAAAATTTAATTGATAATTTAAAAAATGTTCGAGGCACTACCCCGAGTAACACCGGGTTACATGCGCTAGTATTATATAAGTAATAGCGTGCATCTTACGATTTAAAGATTATGTGAAAAATTTGAAAATATTTATTAGTTTAATTTTTTATGAATTTTTAAGAGATTTCCCTTCTTGATGATGTCACTTTGTTTAGGAGGTAGAGATAGATTTCATACAATTTTGCCAAATTTCTTAATAAGACTGTTTCTTTATGACAAATCAAAGCTTTTCTGAAAAATTCAAAATTTTTATTTTTTGCTTCTTGATAAAATATATTTTTATATGTTAGGTTAATCCTTTTTAAAGTCCATTAACCGATTAGTTATTGGAGTGTTACCATGCTTCAACAAGATGCTGTGAAATATGGCGAAAGTCTCTTACTATAACATATAACAGTATTCAACTTTTGATTAGCAAGTGGAAAATCTTAGCTGGTTTTTCTAAATGTTCTCTTAAATAGCCAAAAATGTACCAGTAGTCAGCTGTTATAGATTTTTTTGACTAGAGTAAATATTTATATTAATTCTTTAAAGGAAATTCATATCAAAAGTGAAGTGAAAAAACAAATACCATTAAAGAATTTCAGGTATTGTTCAAAAATTTTCTGAGAACCTAGTTAAAATGAACTTTGACATAGTAAAAATGTGACAAGAACTCGTCAATGGATAATACTTAAGATATGTACCGAATTGACAGCTAAAATGCAAAAACATTGTGCAGCAGTTTTATAAATTAATAATGATGAAGATGTCAAAATCAGCACAGAACATTCTAAGAGCATAGCAAGAAAGTAGTGTAGGTAGGCTTAGCTCAACCCACTTCCACTTCCACTGCATCGTCAACGAAATTTAATTCTGTTAATTACGCTGCCAACTTGAATGTTGAATAATTTATTTTTGTGTTACACATAGACCACTAGACGGACGGACAAACGAACGGACGGACAGACACATTTATGAAATATGCAAAACAATGACACATGATTATAAAGACCGGGCCTGCTACAAATGGAATCTTCCGGGCAGCAGCCCGCCTGTCAGTCACAGTCCGTCAGTCTTGCCACCTACTTGCATTTCCTGCGCGCTATCAATTCCAGTAGCGTCTGTCGAGCAGCAACAGCATCACATCTTGACAAATTAAATGAATGAATTATAAGCACGCTATGAAACGTAGTGATGAGTGAAACAGTGGTGGAATGAATGAAACTGAAACGATTTTGGTTGGAGGGGCAAAAATCGAAATGCAAAATTACAATCAAACAAATGAAAATTTAAAATATTTATACAAAAAAAAAGCTTTTAATGACTTCCCCAGCCGTGTTTCATTGTCACGGCGTTTTACACACACACACACATGAAAGCACAGAAATGCCGATGCAAATTCAGAGCATGGCAAATTCCAACACAGCAGCAGGCAAAATTTGCAGCTGCATGTTAGTGTATTAGTGTTGAAAATGTGTTGGTGTTGTAGCTGTGTTGGTGTTGAGCTTGTGTGCAGTTTGCTCTGTCTGCAGAATTGTATCTGCATATCTTATGGATACAACTGCGATGCTGCAAATTTAAGCACACTCACTCACTCTCTATCTCTCTCTCTTCATTTGTCTTTCCCGCTCAATCTCACTTTTTGCACTTAATTCACTGTTGGATTTCGTTTTGTTGCACGATGATGTCATTGACCTTTGCAATTGCATCTTCGTATATTGTTCGTTGTTTGTGCTGTCCGTTGATTTGTATGTCGTGCCGTTGTTCATTTATCCGCAATTTCCTTAGATACACGTGCGTATCTACAAGAGATACTTATTTTTAGTATTTGTTAGATACACTCTGCCATACTAATGCTTCGTGCATCGATGCTGCTACTGCTGCTGGTGCTGCTCTTGATGACGATGATCATAATGATGACAGCTTAAGAAAAATAAACTTCAACTTTTTTGCTTCTTCTTCTTCTATATGTCTTACTCCCGCCTACCCGGCTTAAGCGTTTCGTTCATCCAAACGCCATGTTTTGTTGCAACTTCGTATTTGCTTTGTTAGTCTGGTTCTGTGAAAGATACTAGCTTGTATTGCGTTCTCATTGTCGTATAAATTCACCTCAGCTTTGTTGTCTTCAGCACTTCTGCCATCTATGTAGGTATTTCCTTCAATACCCGGTCTGCATTTCTTTGGCAATCCAAGAAATTCTTTTGTTTGTAGTTTTATTATTCTGCTCTTCTGTTCTGTTCTGTTCGGTTCTGTTCGGTTCTGTTCAATAGTAGTCTTGGCACTTGGCATTGGCGAGGAAATGGTGAGGAACTTTGCTCTTGGAATTGCCAATGGGTGCTCTTGCTCGAGGGATGCTCTTGCACTATAATATTTCATCACTTCTTTATATATATTTATGTATAGCATTCTTTTGTATTTTTAACAGCATTTGTTGCTATTAATTGTTTCACACATATTGTAGTTCTCTCTATAGACTTTGTTTTGCCTCAAGTTTGAGCACTTTGTTAAAGTTTTTTTATAATTTTGGCTTTTTGTGATTTTGTCGGTATTGAGAACCCTCAATTGACTATAGGACAAATTAAGATGCTTACAGAATTTTTTCTTCATATATAACTTTTGACTTCTTGGATATCTTCAGCATATTTTTAGATAAACACGACAAGAAACTGGGAGCAAAGCAAGTATTTTGCAAGAAAATTGCTATTAGAAAAAAATTATAGTAGCGGAGAGTGGGGTGTTGTGAGACAGGCTAAGTTTTTGGACTATATCTTCTTCAAAAGTAAATATTTCTTTTTTTTTTCCAAACATTTTTTTTAAGCCAACATTTTTTAAAAGACAAAAAAAAAATATATACAAAAACAAAATATTTAAAAATGACTGCATTGTTACATATATTTGAGCAACATGCAATATCTACACACAGACAGAAATTTGAGCAATCCCAAACTAATTAATTTTGGGAGTGATTTTGAGTTAAACCATCATATTCTCGATATCAAGCCCTAGTGTGATTGTTAAAAAAAATTAACACGCTTCTTTGCGCCTAATGTATGTGATTGTTGGATCATTTGTCAAAAAATTAATATGCCCACATGCGTGCAATAAAAGAAATTTTTGGATTGTTTATCAAAAAATTAATATGCTCACTTGTGCCCAATTTATGTCATTTTGGTATTGTTTTTAAAAAAAACATGCTCATTAGTGTCTAATGCATGCCATTTATGGATTGTTAGTACAAAAAATTAATATGCTTAATCTAAGAAATTTTGAAATGTGTATCAAAATATGTCATATGACAAACAGGAACAAAAACGAATTAACCCATTTTTTGCGGATTTTGCGAAAATGCATCGTTTAACCATTTGACACCAGAAGCTGTACTGATGAAAATATTAAATTTGCTAATTTAAGTTATAATCAATTTTTTTTTATTTTGCCCAAAAAAAGTGTTTTGATAATTTTCATGAGCCTTGATAATCCAAAATTATAAAAAATTTTTAAATAGCGTTTTAATTCTCATAATAATAAATTTAAAAATTATGGTTTTTACAAAATAGTGTTTCTTCCAATCAAAAAAAGCTATACATTTGATATAAAAGAAGCATTTTATGAATTTTGTATTTATTTAATTGCACGACAATACCCGTGTTTATACCCATTTTGGCGAACGGTGCAAAAATGCAACGTGAATTTTCCGAAAAACTAAAAGCTTTTCCGAATATATTCTTTTGAATTTCTTCTAATTAGCTGACAAACAGATGAAATATGAAATTTCAAATTTCTAGCTCAACTGGAACTGGTAGCCGCCAGTAATGGCTTAAGAATACGTCATTCGGTTGCTAATTTATTTTGCATTTGTGCAAAAACAACAATAACCAAATAAATTTCTTTACAAACTAGCCCAAGATTACACTTTTTAAGAACAAATTGAATTGTTTATCACAAAAATTTCAAGCCCAATTTCTGGCATAAACTGCGAACGTGTATAGCAAGTTTTGAGATGGTTTTGAGCTCTACTGAGCTATGATTCTCTATTCTCGTAACTCTATTGAGTAACGATCGCTTTGAACTTGATCTAAGTCCATTTTTTTCTATCCAGAAGTTATGAAAAACATTTTTAGATAGTCGGTTTAGTAGCGGGGCCGAAGAAATTAAGAGGACTTCAAACGATTTTTGCAAAAAATGTGGATGCTTATGAGATTTTTATCAAATAAGATCAAAATTGATAAAGAACATATCAACTTGAGGAAAAAAGAAGGTGCATAAAATTTTGTAGACTAAGAAATAAACTCGATGTCAGTCTATGAAAAGAAGCTGCTTAAGGAGGGACATAACATTTGCGGCAGAAAAAATATACCTATTTTTTAAAAATTCATAACTCAATTTTGGATATTTTGGAAAAAATTTTGTTTTATTACTATAGAGAATTGAACAAATTACAAAAAAAAAAATTTCAAAAAAATATATTTTTTACTCCAAACTGTCGGCAGAGAAAAAAATGGGGCCTCGTAGTTGCAGCGCTGGGAGTCGAAAAATTGTCCGATCTGGAAAAAAATTACTTTTTTTAAAAGGAGCTTTTTATACCCCCACGCGTACTGCGTAAGGGGTATATTAATTTTATCACGACGTGTGTAACGCCCATAAAGAGGCGTGGTAGGTATAGAAAAGTATATATATTCTTAATCAGCATCACTACCTGAGTTGATTTAGCCATGTCGTTCTGTCTGTCTGTCCGTCTGTCTGTCTGTGGACACGATTACAGTTGTAATTTTAGAGTTATTGTGCTGAAATTCGATATTAAAGCTTTTTTTTAAAAAACTAAGATCAAGTTCGAGAATGAGCTAAATCGGCTGAAAACCACGCCTACCTCCCATACAACCCAAATAATGAAAACTCTATAAAGAGACTAATATTAAAGTAACAAAACTGAAACTCAGTATTTGTGTGTTTTATGTCAAAACTTAGGTGTGTTAGAAAAATGGGCGTCATCCACCCACTAACACGCCCACCTCCCATATAACCCCAAAATTGAAAATTTTATAGAAAGGCTTATATTTATGCTTCAGGAAAACAATTGATATGTTTGTATTTTAGACACATAAAAATAACAAAATCTTCTAAAATCTCAAACAAAAAGCTCTCCAATTTAAGATTCTTTAACCCTTAGAATCGGTCGTGGGGTATTTTAACAAAGAAAAATAAAAATGCGATCTCACTATTCCGGCTGTAACTTTTGAACTCGTAAGAATTTTAAGCTCATGAAATTTTTTTTAGGATCTTAAGAATAGTTACTTCTTGTTCTACTTCTTGTTGAATAGTAAGTTCTTGAGAAATATATTCTGCCGGCTCGTTTTTTTTCAAGAATTTAAGAAAATATTTATTTAAAAAATTATTAAAATTTTTTAACTGACGTGTTCTTAAAGTTTAACACTCTTTCTTAACCCTCTCATAAAAAACTTGTTAAAAAAGAATGGATGCGAGTCCTTTATATAAGCACTTACAAGTAATAGATAACACCAAATATTTCATAACTCAACACCAAAAATCGTCGCCTTATCCTCATATTATCGTCATCTCATTGATATTGAGCTATAGGAGAGTAAGAGAGCAATAGATATTTACATGTTGATATTAACTAGTGCAACCCATAGAATGTCTTTTTCAATTTTAGCGTGCCAAAACGCTTCTTTAGGCCTACTTTTCTCAAAAGAAGTGTATTTATTTAATTAAAAGATTCACAAGTTCAAATTACTTTTGAAATTTTAGAAATTTAGAAATTTTAGTCAATGACGAAAAATTGAAAATACAAATCTCTAGACGTATTTCAAATTCAAGCAAGCGTTACTTTTTACGTAAGAAATATTTGGCGATATTTTAAATTGTGTTACAATATTTGATTAAAGTTAAATTAAATTATATAAAGAAAGAAAAAAAAATGTAAAAAATATTTGTAGAAAAAAAATTTATTTTTTTCATAAAAATATTTTTAAAATTATTTTCAATAAAATATAGTATATCATATATATAGAGCATTATTCAACCTATAAGTTATTATTCTGTTAATATTAAGTGTTTCAGAAGTAAATTTAAAAAAAAATCCGTCGCGATTTTATTGCACTGCACCTGGTTATTTTAATGTTTAATATGTTTAGTACTAATAAGGATAATTTGTGCAAATAAATTTGCATTAAGTCAACTTTTTCCGAAAGTATTGCAACAAACAAATTGCACAAATAAAATTTATATCAATATCATTATCTTTCAGGAATCAGCTATGTACCAAGTTTTTGGATCTAAGGTTCTTATGACACGCAAATGACAACTACCAGGCCTAAAATAATTTTTTTGCACATTTAAAAGCAATAGTTAATTATATTTAAAAACGAAGAAGCGAAGCTAAAAAAGGTCAAAGCAGGACTATCGTTCAACAAAATCATGGCCACATATTTTAGAAAACACATAGTAACGCCCATATCATTAGATCGAAAATGATGTAATTATCATAGAATTGGCGTATATTTAAAAAACCCCAAAATATTGGTTTTTGAACCACTGTTTGGGCCTTTTTGACTTTTATCTAATTCCAAAGTTGAAGAAATACTTTGGTGCGAAGAGATGTGACTCCAAAGGTGATGTGAACTTTAAAAAGCTCATATTTTGAAGTTTAACCGAAATTGTATTATTTCGAGAGTATCAAAAATATAAATTCCAAAGAAAAACATTGAAACAACTTTAAGCCAAGAGGGCTAAAATATTTCAAAAAATATTTCTTGTAAAATTTCACTCATAAATTCGAACAAAATTCATACATGGTTTAAAATCTAGGACTAAATTTTAAACTTTTTTGTATTACATATAGAACACGACCAAAAAAACATTATTTTTTTAATCCAATGAAAAATTTTAAATTTTTCAATCCAAAAAGGATTTATTTTTAATCCGCAAAAAGTTTAAAATTTCTTAATTCAAAAAGGAATAATTGTTTATCCACAGAAAGTTTAAAATATTATAATCCAAAAAGGATTAGATTTTAGTCCAAAAAGTTTAAAATATTGTAATCCGAAAAGCATTACTATTTAATGCAGTGACTGCTGCCACTGCCACTGCTGCATTGTAATTCAGCTATTAAATAACACAACTATTTTTTCCTGAAAATACAACCTTAATGCAAATTTGTAGTCCAAAAATAGTTTTAAACTTAAACTTTTTCGGATTAAAAAAAAATTAAACTAAAATATGGAATAAAAAATAGTACTTTTAGGATTAAAAATTCCAAACTTTGAATTAAAAACTAGTGCAAAATTTTTAACCGTTTATAAAATTTCTTACTGCTATGAGAAAAATAATAAAATTTTAATAATTTGATTGAAAGGTCAAGTCTAGTTTTTGGGTCGCAGAAATCAAAAATATTTTTTTTTGCATTTTTCGATAGCGTTAACTGAGTAGAATATCATACCTAAAGGTTAAACCGAAATTTGATATGGTTCAAAAGATATGGGCTTTCGAGCATACCAAGTTAAAATTAGTAGCGAGTGATTTTAAACATAAAACTCGTTTTATAGAATACTATATATTTTGAGCTGGCGACTTTCATACCTCAGTCAATTTTCAACGAATCTTGATGTTTTTTAAGAAAAATACTAGTAATTAAATTTTACATGTAAAGTATTATAATTTCGCCATAGAGTGGATACATATTGAATTTTTTGTATTATATTCGATAATCACATTCATGCTACTTATAAACATTAACATATCGCATACTAAATACAAAACAGTCACAACTCAAAATTTTTCTACAACGACTTTTTGTTATAAATCAATTTACAAAAAACGTATACCACTATCTTTTTCATTATTTTCTTCATAAACTGGGAGAATGAAGTTTGTTTGTTTAAATTAAAATTGATTTTCTTCTGCAGTTTCAACCAAAGAGTTTCATTTTTCGCTTCTCCTGAAAAGTTATGTTTTTTGAGTTGTGACTGTTTTGTATTTAGTGTGCGATATGTTCATTTTTTGTTTTACATGATGTTCGAAGTGTCGTCAGTTCGGGTCATGTTTTGTGCTCTGAACTACGTCGCCCCCTGTCCTGCTTCAGGAAACTGATTAAATGCTCTGCACATTTAAAAAAATCTTCTTCAAAGCACTTTTAAAAAGTCTGATAAGTTTTGAGTACCTACTTTTTTTTACTTTTTCCAAAAAACATACATGAAACCGCCTATTTTTCGGTCTGTCTAACCAGACCGTTAGGGTCCAGTCTGAAAGTATGCCTTACTTATTGCACATTTCTTCAGATGGTAGACTTTTTACAATTTGTGATTAAAATTTAAGAATTTTCTGCTTGCAAATAGCTTTAGACGAATTTTGTTCAAAGTGAGTTATTGTGAAATTTTACAAGGAACATTTTTATAAATTACTAGCTGATAATACCCGGCGTAGCTCGAGTCTGGTTCTTCTTTTTATGTGTTGGTTATGAGATATGATACGGTAAAATGTCCAAGTCTAGCCATATTTTTCTTTAAATTTTTTGGCAAAATTAACTCTTTTTGGTTAATGATTTGAAAACGTTAATTTTTTTTAATGTTTACTCAGTTTAAATATTAACCCTATCTTCCTAGACAAATATTTGAAATCCTATTAAAAAAAACTGAAGCGATGGATGAAAGGAGTTACAAACTTGTGGTGAATTCTGATTAAAATTAAAAAAAAAAAAATTCGTTAATAAAAATTAAAAAGTTTTCTAAAACTCGACGACAGAGCCACCTATCGTGTCCAAAATTATCTTTCAAGCTCAAGATTATAATCAAATTATAATCACGATTACTTCAAATTACGAAAATAATCAAAAAGAATCAAAAGTTATCAATAAAAATAATCCGATTACTTTAAAAGATTACTTTTGATTCTTTTTGATTATTTTAAGAATTTAAGCCAAAGCAGCAAAAATTCTTAAAATAATCAAAAATAATCAAAAGTAATCGTCAAAAATAATCGGACTATTTTTGTGAATAACTAAAGATTCGTTTTGATTATTTTAAAGTAATCGCGATTAAAATTTGAGTATTTGTAATCATAATTGTTTGATAACTGAGTCAAACAGAAAAGAATCGTACTTAATTAATTATTTCAAATGTTTTATAAAAATAATCTAATTTCTAATGAATACGATTACTAATCATTATGTAACAGCTATGCCTGAAACACACAAAAAGTTTTAAGTACCTACTTATTTTATTTTCTGGTGAAATAGAAAAAAAAAAAATCTATCAAAAACAAGTAAAGAAAGTCTAAAGTCGGTCTAGGCCGACTATGAAATACCCTAAACCTATTCTTAAAAAAAAAAATATTATTGAAAATGGGCGTGTCCATGGGTGGATAAAGCCTATATTTTATATGCATTTAAATGTTGATGAAAAATTTACACATACCTACCAAGGTTTATTCCTGTAGCTCACAGTTAACGCCTTAATTGTATTTTTGCTATGGGAGGTGTGCGTGTTAATGGACGGGTGCGTGTTACTCCCAATTTTTGAACACACCTTAGTTTTGGTATAAAACATACATACCAAATTTGATCTCTCTCTGACCAACATAATCTTATTTATTCAGTTTAAAACTTTTTGGGTTGTATGGGAGGTAGGCGTGTCCGTGGGCGGATGTCATCCATTTTGCAAACCCATCTTTGTTTTGCCATAAAAAACATACATGCCAAATTTTATCTCTGTAGGTTAAATAGAGGCTTATTTATTGCGTTTTCAATTTTTGCGTTGTATAGGAGGTGGGCGTGTCCGTGAGCGGATGACACCCATGTTTCAAAAACATCTTTGGGTTGACAGAAAATATATACACACCAAATTTTATTGTAGTTGCTTAGTTATAAGCTTCTTTATGCAGTTTTAAAATTTTGCGTTGTATGGGAGGTGGGCGTGTCCGTGAGCGGATGACACCCATTTTTCGAAAACATTTTTGTGTTAATACAGAAAACATGCACACAAAATTTTATTGTTGTAGGTTAATTATAAGCTTACTTATGCAGTTTTCAATGTTTGCGTTATATGGGAGGTAGGCGTGTCCGTAGGCGGATGATGTCCATTTTTCCAAAGCATCTTTGTTTTGTCATAAAACAAATATTTATTGTCATAAATTTGCATCTGTAGGTTAAATAGAGGCTTAATTATTCCGTTTTCAATTTTTGAGTTGTAAGGAAGGTAGGCGTGTCCGTGGGTGGATGACACCCATGTTTCAAAAACATCTTTGTGTTGACAGAAAACATATACACACCAAATTTTATTGTAGTTGGTTAGTTATAAGCTTCTTTATGCAGTTTTAAAATTTTGCGTTGTATGGGAGGTAGGCGTGTCCGTGGGCGGATTCCAAAAATATTCAATAGTGCGGATCCTTGGCTCAATGTGACCATGTGTATCAAGTTTCATCCAATTATCTCAACACACAGACGGACAGACGGACGGACGGACGGACATAGATAGCTCGACTCACGTGGTGACGCTGATCAAGAATATATATACTTTTCTATACCGGACTCGCTTCGTTCTATGCGTTACAAACGTTTGCACAAAGTTAATATACCCTGATCTTTCAGGTTTAGGGTATAATGAAAGTGCTGGCTTTGAAATTGAATAACTCGGTCATGTTACAAAGGATTCCATTCATTTTTTTTTGTTTGAAATTCTGATTAGTTTTCCGTCCAATAATTTTGCCATCTTTTTCATTTTCGTTTTCGTTCTAATTTTTATAATTATCAAAAAAAAACCTTAAGGAATTTCTTTATTTCGCAAAAAACTTTGATAAAAATAATTATTGTTGGAAAAATATTAAAAACCAAAAATGTCAGTTTTAACGTTATTTTATATGGTATACATAAATGTGGGGTTTATCTTAAAATTCTATCATAAAAATTTAAAAACGGTTTATACGATTGCAAATTCAAAAAGAAAAAGAAAAGAAGATCATAAAAATTTAAGATTTTTTGTATGTTTACTTTTATTAATTTAAAATTTTTTTAATTTTGTATGCATAAAAAGTAATGGTGTTGTAAAAGAATCATGACAATTTCTCAATTCGCTTCTGAGTTATAATCTCAAATACCCTTTTAAGCACTACCACAGCAAAAATAGCGTCACCTACCGGGACAAACTTTAGAATCGAACCATCTACAGACCCAGACGCATGCATTCTTCAAATTTCATTCAAATCGATCCAGTCGTGCAGGAGGAGTTCAGTGACAAAGCCATGTGCAGAAGAATTTTATATATAAATATATTTCATGACTCTAAAACTGCTGCTAAGGGTATTTTTAAAATTTTTAACTGCTTGCCTTTAAAAGAGTTTACAAAAACGAGGGTTCTTTAGATATTTTAAGGTCATATTTTTTTAGTTTTAGGGTATTTTAAGAGAGGGTATAAAATCAAGTGGTAATGTTCAAACAATCTCATATAAAAAGAATTATCATACAAAACGTTTTTGAAGTGAAATTTATTTTTTTTTTCGATTTCAAACCCAGATGTTTTATAAAAATAGATTTGATGGGAAAAAATGGAATTAATATTTGTGATCAGCGATCTCAACTTATGCCTAAATCATTACAAACTGAGAATACTAAAAATCTCAAATATATGTGATGCACTTCAGATTCGTAATCAGCGTTGCAAAGTTATCCATAAGTTATTGAATTTATCTGATACTACGTCAAAAGCAAGAAATTAGCTGAACAGTTTAATATAAAATTCTGATTTACTGACTTTGACAATCTTACCATTCGTACCAAGTGAACTGCTTCTCCAATTTTGGAGATGTATTCATTGTAGTGCAGTCAAAAAGTTTGAGAACCGCTTTCCTGAACCATACCAACCAAGTTGAATGTATACCAAAAGTTCCATACAGAAACTTTTTTAATGGTACTTGAATTTCATTATGACGAAGTAATGGCGTTACAAAAATAAAAACCAAACTTTAAAAAAAAAAATTTTTTTTAAGAAAAAACAAATGATATATGTTTTTATGCAGAAGTCACTGTATTTTATACGTTTACAACAGACCGGATCCAAATTTAGATTCCTCCGTTCGGGGGTCTCAAAAGTTAGAAGGACTCATTAAAATGATTTCTGCATACTTTTTTGTCACATCGAAGACAATCCGCCGAATCAATTTTGATTCTCCTGAATGTCCATTTTGGTAAAAAAAATGTTTTTTCTTGTTTTGTATGCTATACAAGGTCCGAAAAATTTCGATTTAAGTACGGATGTCATAAGGTCCCGAAGCACGAGAATTCAACAAAATTATAGAGAGGAAAAGTGTTTTCTTTTATTAATTAAAATCTTCTTTTTTCGATTTTCAAAAAATTATGTTGGATAAAATTATAAAAGCTCAAGAAAATCAAAACTATTTTTCAACATAAAATAAAACGTATGAGTAACATTTAATTTAAATTCCAACCAAACCAGTAATAAGACCTAAGCGTTTTTTTCATTCAACTTTATTTTGATAATAATGAAGTTTTAATATATCTTAAAAATTAACATGATTTATAGCGCATAGCTAAATTTCACAACTTTTCCTACCATTTTGGCTTTAAGCTTCGTCATCATCATCATCAACATCTGCACTGCACGCCATCAGCAACCATGACCCCTACCAAGCTCAACAGCATCAACCAGTATCAACCAGCATCCTCATGTATGCCAACATTTAGTCGCTTCATCACCGAACCTCAATTTCAATTACCAGCACCTTTCCTTGGCATTGGCCACAACAACCAAGCAGAGCAACAACTTCATGCAGCTATGCTAAAAACTCAGTGTCATGGTATACCATTTAAGCCTTGCTAGTTGGAGCATAGAGAGAAAAAAAAAACCGGTTAAAAGAGAGAGAACTGAGCTGCAGCAGCAGAGGTAGGGAGTGAGTGAGAAGAAAAAGTTATTGAAATCCAAATAGAAAAATAAAACATCCAACATGTATCCAGACAACCTAACGATGACGACAAAGCAAATGGCCAAAGCATAAAATATTGGCAACAGAGACCAAAAACAACAGCAACAACAACAACAAAAAGGAGTTGCGATTATTTGCACAAGAACAGCGGGCACAACAAAAACAACAACTCTAGCCACAACAGCAACTCCATTTAAACCAGAGCAAGGCACCACTCGATGACGAATGGCGGCGTAAAAGTAACGACCAAAGGTTATTCAACTCCAACTCGTCACGACTTCCTCACGGTGTGGTAGGGCAGGGCAGAAGGCCGCTCGCAAGGCTGTCAGCCGGGCAGGTTGAACAACTGATGTGCCTTTTGGCGTCACGCATTCCGTGACAATGGCATTCGTACAAGTCTCGCGCTCTATATCTATACATATCATACTGTCTCTCTCACACTCAGCTGATATTATTATGCAGCCCACTGAAGTTACGTGCAATTTTTGGAGTTGTTGTTTTCAAACAATTTCTTGCTTTTGCTAGTAGTAGTGAAGTTTTGCTGTTGTTGTTGTCGTTGTCTTCATTTTAGCGTTTCACTGAGAGTTTACAGTGCAGCTTTTCTCCTTCCGGCTCTCTGAGAAGGTCGTTCTCAAGAGTGGCTGCCTTGCAGTGGGTTGAGTTGATGAAATAATTTTTGCATTGTATTAAGCTGAATAATTAATGTTCATACATATGTAAATAAATTATATTGCATGCCGTTTTGCCAGTAAATTTTTTTAATATTTTTTTTATCTGTTGTGTTTGTAATTAAAATTCATCGATTGTATTTTTGAAGTTGTATTTTCATAGAATTTATATGCTGCTTGAAATAATTTAATAGAGTAGACATTTTTTCATGGAAAAAACATAAGAACTGTTTTTGCACTCGTTATATTTTACACTTAATATATAGCTATGAAGATTGAGAGTAAATGTTTTTGATTTTTGTTTTTTTTTTTTGCATTAACTTCAGCTGAAGTTCAACAAACTTTTGATTAAGTAAAATAAGCGAAACAAAACACAAAAATTGTTTCGCTCTTTGCATTTGTATGTTTTTGCTTTCAATTTGCTCTCTATTGAACACTTAGAGAAAATGCATCTAGAGTATCCTACTTACTCAAGAAAACAACTGTTTGTTTTAATATAATGTATACATACATATATATTTATATCAATTTAACTTTTTTAATATACATGTTTTGGGAATAGCAAATAGTTTTCGTACAATATTTTTATAGTTATTCCATGAAGTATTCTATGCTTTTAGTGTGAGAGAGAGTTTTTTCTAAAGAAATTTTATTGATATGCCAAAAATCAATCGTTTTGTTTGCCTCTTTTAGTGTTAGAGAGTTTTTTCTAATGAAAATTTTATTAATATCCCAAAAATCAACCGTTTTGTTTGTTTTGAAAGAATTAATCTCTTTCTGTAGAAGTTTAAAATATCTATTAAATAAATATTATATCATTCAACAAAAACACATTTTATGAGATTATATTAAGTAAATTTCATTTTTATCGGCAGTTTTCTTAAACTCTGTTTAAAAATTTAAACTGAGATTAAAAAACATATTTGAGCGGCACTGTAGTAAAAATTCTACAACTTTGACGTAGGACATCAAAATATTTCAAAAATTTTTGATAAAATAATGCAAATTGTCAGTTTCATTGGAATATTTTTTTTCAAAACTTAAAATATGTTTGTTTTTTGTTTATTGTTTTGATTTTTTTGAAGTATGATTTTTTTATTTTTTATTTTTGTTTATGATTGAGAATATTTCCAATGTTCTCAGAGAATTTTTGACAAAATCTAAGTTTAAATTTTTTAAACCTAGAATTTCTGTGTTTAAATTTAAACTTGCCTCACCAAGTTAAACTTAGATTTTTTTAGATGAGGTATCGGCGTTAAAATTTAAACTGAGGTTAAGGAATTTTGTGGTGACCGTGGCATGCAGGTTAAGTGTGTGGCTTAGCATGCTTGGAGCCCGGGTTCGATCCCCAGCCGCGGCGAAAAGTTTTTTTCAATAAAAAATTTTTCTGATCGGTCACCACCTCTCTGCAGACAATGGCAAACCTCAGAGAGTAAATAATGCCATGTAAAGCTTCTTGAGAACATGAGCCGTTCGGAGTCGGCATAAAACATGTAGGTCCAGTTCTCGGTCAATTGTGTGCAAACATTTAATAACACACACAACACAATTGATCATAAGAAGCTCGGTCAAAGTCCTTTCAAGGGCTGAAATGGCCAATTTGTTTTTTTTGTTTTAAGGAATTTTAAACTTTGTTTAAGGTAAAATTTGTTTAAAATTGAGATCAGTTAACGGGTCTAAGTCTTTTATAAAATAAATTTTTTAATTTTAATGCATTAAAGCTAATTTCAACTAATTCTGTTATTTAGTTTAAACACGTTCTTTAAAATCAAAGGGAACTTCTATTACACATGATTTACATCTTCAACTTCAACTTCATATTCAATACTTTTCTTTATAAATTAGACTTTTTCAAATAAAATTCAACAACATGCTAAAAAAATAACTATTTTACAAATCAAAAACAATTTTCCGTTTCAAATTCAACCAAATGAGTATCTTTAATCAAGATAACACCGATATTTAATTTAAATAAAGATTCTGGTAAGTACTAATTTGGTGCTGTGAAATATTATTGTGCAAAATGGGGCATCGTTAAATCTGTAGAGTAAAAAAAAACCCAATCGGAATGAAGAATCCTTAAGGATCTCTTGAAAAGGTTCTCAACCATCTTTAACCCAAACAAACGTTAACTGAGATTGGAATATCCACTTTTTGCCTTATCTATTATCGTACAAAAAGATTTAATTTTAGAGGAACAATTAGTTTGGTGGTGACCGTGGCTTGCAGGTTAAGTGTGTAGCTTAACATGTCCGGAGCCCGAGATCGAATCCCACTCGCGGTAAAAGTTTTTTTCAACGCAAAAATTTTTTTGATCGGTCACCATCTCTCTGCAGACATTTACAACCTCAGAGAGTAAATAATACCATGTAATGCTTCTTGAGAACATGAACTTTAGAGTTCGGAATCGGCATAACACATGTAGGTCCAGTTCTCGGCCAATTGTGTGCAATCATTTAATAAGACACACAACATAATTGATCATAAGAAGCTCGGTCAAAGTCCTTTCAAGGGATAAAATCGCGACTTTGTTTTTTTTTTTTTATTAGCTTGGAAAACAGGCATTAAAAATAAAAACTTTTTTCTCGAAAACCCAGTGAAACAATTTTACATTTCATTAAATGGTTTTGAGTTGTAAACTAGTATTATAAGTTTTTATTTATTTTATTTAAAATGATCTTTTCAAGAAGAGTTAAACTCAAAATAAAAATGTATTATTGTTCTCGATTACAGTAAGAGAATATTAATATAAACTTAAAGAAACATATAAATATTATATATTTATATCAAAAAAATGTTTTTTTTAAACATTTGCATCTCAAAAAATGTTTTTTGGCGAATACTATTCAGATCAACGAACTCTACTTGCTCTTAATAGAGATTTTTATATAAAAAAAACTAAACTGAGTTTTTGGTTTCATTCAAGTTTTATTCGAAAAAAGAGGGAAATCCAAATTTGTAAAGATTTAAAACTTTGTTTTTGTTTTAATAAAACATTGTCATTTATTTTTTCAATTTTTTTACGGGCGTGGTAGTCGAGTGATAGAGTATTTGATTGTCAACTCAGAGATTTGAATATTGGCTTGACCTTGGTCCTACGATTAAATCTTTCACTATTTTGAATCAATTAAAATTGTAATTTTATTAATAATACCGACTTAAAAAAACATAACTGGAAATAGAGAAGTTTGTGAATTGGATTGCTTTGGAATTTTGAACAGATTAAGTTATGAAGTTATTTATATCAAATTCAAATTGTCATGATAATGATGTTTTCCATTTCTCGTTTACTTGATTTTTATTTTTTTTCCTCTCAATTATCATGCCAATATTGAACAAGGCATACTTCACTAATGTAACACCTGCTATTTTTCATCTTAGGCTGATGTCAGAGTGAACACTATTAGCGATGCGATGCTATAAAGCTACTCTAAGCTATAAATCTTTGCCTGTGTTTTTCTATGAAAAAACTCAAAAGTTGTCTGAGTAAAAGTTATGCTATAAGAAGATTCTATAAGAAGCTACTATGAAAACTTCAACTTCTATCGTTCGCTAGATTTATTAAATGATTCGCATGAAAATTGAAACATAAAACTGAATGATTCATAATTTTTAGTAAAAAAAAAAACGCTTTCACTCTTCAAATTTCGCAAAGCTTCAAGTTTCGCTCAGCTTGTAGCGCTCACACTGACATGAGCCTTACCTAAAATAAAAGTTTTCAAAAATTTCAAATAATTTCACTCCAGAAGAAAGCGAGTTTTTATAGCTTGAAATGGTTTTGTCAACTTGAATAGCCAAACTTTCGTCATACATAAATAAAGATTAAGTGAAGAACATATAAATATTTTCGATCTTTACGTTTTGTTACTTTATTTATAATCGTCATCTCTGTGTAAAAACTTATACATAAAATCTTTTGCCTGATCTAAAACAATTGATTGCTCAAGTTATTCTTGCTCTTCTCTGACGTCTTCTGAACCAAATTTAACTTGTTATCGCACTCCTTGCTATGAGAGGGACTTTGTATCAAACGTTTGTTATGTCCATAAAGAGATTTATACACGCATTATATGCTTCTCTGATCGGCATTATCATCTGAGTCAATTAAGCCATATCCGTCTACTTGTACTGTATTTATGCCTAATTTTTCTGAGATAACGATTTATCAGCAATTTTGAAGCTATCGTCATTAAGATTAATACATAAACTTTAGCCTTAAATATAAGGAATAAGTTTGAAAATGCACCAAACCGCATAAAAATCACACTTAAATATCACAAAATTTAACAAAACTGAATTAATTACTCGACTTGACTTTTAAAAAATATGAGACTAATATATCTTTTCTCAACGAAGATGCACTCTGAAGATGCAGAATTTTTTCCATTTTGAATTAAACCCACAGAATTCTGACCAGTTTTTAGCTGAGAATAGATCACAAAAAAAAAACAAAATTTGTTCAATGTTTTCGAGTTGGCCTTTTTACAAAACTTCAAAAGAATTAAAGATCACACAATTTCAAACCTTCAAATTCAAAAATTTTTTTCCGCTAGAAAAAATTTCATTTTTTTTCCATAGAAGAATTTTGACGTTTTCCGTAGAAGAGCTCAATCTTTTCTGAACTGTCAATGGTAACGTTAACTATTTTCAAAATATGTCATTTCTTTTGTTTATTCAGTTGGTACCATTTCAGGTCAGAATTTTTCGAATCGTCTCTACTTCGACGATTCGAAAGGGCAATAATTCTGCATTTTTTTTACTTTTAAGAACAACATTTTTGAGAGATGAACACGATATAATTTCAGAGGTAGGATTTCATTTGAGAAAAGAACGAAAGAAAAAATCAAAAAGGGCAGAAAAATTCAAAATTTTTTTGAGAGAAGAAAACGCTATAAAATCACATAAAATTCAACAAAAATCAATAATTCCAAAATTGACTCGAATTTATATTATGTGAAATAAAAAAAAAATGTTTAATAATGACAAATAAAAATAATCTTATTAAATAATAAATGTCCGATATCGATGGTTAAGCTCACAAAAGTGATAAGTGAAAAATTTTAAATGTTCAGAAACATCGATTTTGTTTCTAAATTTCAATACATTTCAGTACAAAACACAAATATCAACTGTACTCTGAGCAGCATCCATTGGTTATGCATTTCAAAGAAATTTACACAAGGTAGATATTATATTGATGATTTGGAAAACCCAGTTAACCTATTTTTGTCAAAAGGTCCCTTATCACTTTAGTGAACTTAACCATCGACTCAAAAAAAAAAAAAAATAATTTTTATCTTGAATTAAAATTAGCATTTAAGATCATTATGTTAAAGTTAGTATTTAAGATCAAAGTCACATCATATCACACGCTAACAATACTTATTTTTCTCTGATTACAGTGACTGCAAATGACATCAATTCGTTCCACTGTGCAAGCTTCTATGTGAACCACATCAATGTGTGTGTGTGCAAAAGAGATGTCGCAAAAAGTTCCATATATGTTTGTTGAAACATGAACAAAGAGCAACGAAATAAGCGGAAAAAGAAACTGCACTTCCGTTTTGTGTAGGCTTTTACAGAAAGCAAACCATTTCCGGTATTGCCAAAAATTATAACAAAAACAACAATAAACACAGCAGCAACAACAACAACACTAGCGAAGCAAGCAAAACTGAGTAAAAGCTTTCAACACAAAACATCTGTGCGTGAGTGTGTCAGAGTGTAAGTATGGCAAGAGAGCAGCTCATATAGAAATTTATATATAGAGAGAGAGAGAGAGAGAGAGAAAAATTAAGTCAACAATTTGCCATTTTCTTTTATGGCCAAAAGCTGCAACAATAAAAACTTGCATTGCTACAAAAACAAAACATAAGAAAAGCAATAAACCCGATATAGAGAGAGACTTATAAGCCAAAAGAAGGAGGCTTGATGACAAAGCACCAAAGCAAACGACGAAGAGCGGCAAAAATGCAATAAAAATCAGCAACAGCAGAAACAAAAACACAAAAAAAAACATGGCAGTAGAGGAACAACAAAATGATGATTTTGTTGAGGCAGGTCCTGGCTGGAAAATAGGTACAGCCAACGAACTCGTACGGCAAGCAAGCCAGACACATGATGAGTGTGACTTGGTAGGGGGAGGAAGGAGGGCGCCGCATGGTGAATGAAGCCAAAGTGGAAGTGGCTTAATAGTAGCAGTTAGGAACGAAGGCAGTCAGCCAGCCAGCCAGCCGTTGATGCCAAACCCTACTACACTCCCCCTGCTCACACTTTACTAGCGCTGCCTTTTTCGGCTGATGCGATTCGGCTGCAGAGATAGTCACAGTCGCGTTGCCAAAGTCGCATTCATCGTGTTGATGTCGGCTGAACGAGAAAGCATGGAGCAGAGGCTGAGTATAGAACGCCATGGCCAGACATGTTGCGAGACAGTTTTTATAACATTTATTGTTGTTGTTGCTGCTGCTGTTGTTGTTGTTGTTGTTGTTGCCGGTGCTAATGTTTATTGCCTTAAATATTGTTTATATTTGCATATAAATAAAAGAATTAATAGAACAATTTGTGTGAGCAGCAAGTGAAAAATAACAAAAACAACAACTAAATAAAAGAAATCGCAACAATAGCTACAAGGTGCAAAATAAGGTGCTGTTTGAAAAAAAAAAAAACAAAAAAGCAAGAAATAGCTCGACTCACCCAATCTACGCCGGAAGTTATGATGACAGCCAAATTTCAGTTACATATTTTGCTCTTTTGTTGCCGTTAAGTATAAAGTGCAAATATTTAAGCAATTTATTTATTGTCAGTGTTTTGCTTAAATTATGTTTATTTATGCTGTAGAAAGTTATGTACATGATTTTATATGTTTTGATTTTTTTCTAGTTTATGACAAGCAGCTTGTGTGTGAATATGTCAGGATTTGTGCGGAGCAACTAACATGTAGCAGATAATGCAATAAAACAAACAAGCAAGACTATGACCATAACGGAAGTGCTAGACATACATATAAATGGCGATGGCGGAAGCAAGTATTAAACTTACACTAACGGTAAATTCAATTTAATTTAATAAATTTAAAATAAAAGCGATAAAGTTTGAAACTAAATTGTTATTTGTTCATCAAAACTGTAGAAGTTTGCTATTTATTTTTAAATTAATCAAAAATAATTTAAATTATAATATATAATATTTTACATGAGAAGACCTTACAATTTTTGCCGGAAGTTCAAGCCTACAGCTGATATCTGAAAAAACAATCGCTTAAAAACATATGCTTTAGCTAAGATGCTTCTTTAACTGCAGTTTATGCATTCATAAATAACCGTTTCGAAGTGTGTGTGCATGTGTGCTTAACATATGTATACACACAATAGCATACAAGCAAGGAAACATGCATAGATACACTGAAAATATGTAAAAATTTTACATAAAGATAGATGTTAATTTCTCAAAAATGAAAATACAGATATATTAAAAATATTCAGAATATTTGCTCATTTGCTCGTAGAACGGCTTAACATAAAAAAAACTTTAAAATTTCTTAATATTTCTTCGACATTTGTTATTTTTTTATTATTTTGTTTATTTCCAAATTTTAAATTTTTGATATCTGACTTCAGATTCATGATCAATGAACAATGAAATTTTCCAAAAAGCTAAACTCTAATCTTTAAAGCTTCTCAAAAACTTCAGGCCATAAAAAGACTTAAACAAAATCAAAAATATTAACTTTATTTTAAACTAGCAGAGTAGCCGACCTTGTTCGAATACAGCTTATTTGAGTTGAATTGAATTAATAGCAAAGAAGAATTTATTTATATTATTTTTGCTTGAAAACAAACATAACTACCAAATTCAGACAGCATACAAACTTAATTACCAAATTCTAGTTAAATACGACCAAAACTGTCTGATATATAGCATTTTTATTGATTTGTGGGCAGTAAAAAGGGGTGTGGCAATGCACTTTTTGTACAGTTTCTGACAGTCAGCATACAAACTTAATTACCAAATTTTAGTCTAATTCGGCAAAAACCGTCTGATATATATAATTTTTATTGATTTGTGGGCGATAAAAGAGGGCGTGACAAAATTTATATAGCCTATGTTCAGCGCACTAGTTTAAGGAATCGTTGGATACAGGTTTTATAAAAATCCGTCGAATAGTTTAGGAGTCTATTTCGAACATACAAACATTATAGATATACATTTTTTTTTTTTTTTTAAACTATCTTTTATTGGAATCTTTAGTGTAATAATCGAAAAACAATGTGGCAAGTAAGGTTCATCTTAAGTTGGTCTAGCCCGACTATGGAATACCCTTAACCTTCTATCATATAAAAAATAATATTAAAATACTTAAACAAATTAAAAAAACTTCTAATTTTTATCAAAATCAATGTTTTTCTTTATAGAATTGAGCCTTTAAGCTCAAATATCAACCTCTATAGAGTAAACTTGTGTGAGTTGTATTGGAGGTGGGCGTGTTTGTAGACTTAGCTATTGAACTCCATTGTTTTGATTCAAAATGCTCCCACACCAAGTTTTATCTCTATTCAACAAAACTATTAACAAAATAATCCCGAAGGTTTTGTTCGAAAATATTTAAACAGCAACTCGCTAGCAATATTAGAACACCGTAAAACTAGCATTTCGGAACTAAAACTTCAAAAATGTATATCTCGGCACCAAATATATATGAAGAAGAAATATGTAAGGAATTTGCTCTACATTTATATGACTTTCGAAAAACTTACCAAGATTTGGTAGAGTTCCAACAAATATGATTATTTTGCAATCTGAAAATTTTGTAACATTGCAGCAACAAGTAACAAAATGCAAAACAGACGGCTTCTTTTTTCTATACAAAAATTAAGTTTTTGAGAGTGTACCTAAATCTATTGTCAAAAAACAAATTGCATACAAAAATAAAATTGCATTTTTAACAAAATAAAATTGTTTTTTACTAATTTTAAAAATGAAAATAGTACTCTGACCTTGCTGAAGAACGATGTCTGAAAAGGACGTCTAACGACGACCTTTGGAGGAACTTCCTCATAAATGATAAAGTTTTTTTTTTTTTGTAGGTGTAACTACTCACTTCTCCTTCCTTTTCCGGGATACAGCGTTTCTCAATTGTCACTGTGGACGATTTCGTCCAACGAAGATGGCGGCGGGTTTATATAAACTACTTATCTGATACATTTATCCCTGTAGCTAAAATGAAAACTTCTGTATAGAGATAAAAATTTTAATGGGAGATTGTATGGGAGATGGGTGTGTTCATAAGAGAATTTTTTGTTGACGTCTTAGCTTTGATATAATATACATAAATAGCACATTTTATTACTATTGCTTCAATACAACCCTCTATAAGTGATTTAAAATTGTTGGTTGTATGAGAGGTAGACGTGTCCGTGGACGGATTCCAAAAATATTCATTGCTTTAGATTCTTGGGATCATGTGCACATGTGTACTAAGTTTCATGCAATTATCTCAACTCCTTTTTCTTCTCCTGTTCTTACGGACAACACATAGACGGACGGACAGACATGCTTTAATCGACTCAATAGGAAATGCTGATCAGGTTCAGGGTATAAAAATGTACCATACAATTTTAAATAATTACTCTTAAACGAGGAAATTTTCTGATGATATTCAGAATGGTTAAAATTATGGTTAAAGAATGGTTAAATTATGGTTAAAATTATGAATCCGTATCCAAGTAAGGAGGGAAACACTCTCATATAAGACTTTAATATCAGCATTTTTCGATTCTGAAAAAACTCTTAAAAGACTTATTTAAAATTTATTTAGGATTACCTTGACGTTGGTAGCTGTGGTCGTGCGAGCTAAGTGTGTGGCGTAAAAGACAACGTTTCTCGGCAGACCCGGATTCAAATCATCATGACACAGACATTTTTTTTCAATAGTAATAAATTTTTCTGACTGGCCGTCACCTCACTGCAGACAATTGCAAGTATCATAGAATAAACAATCTCAAATGAAATCATTATGAGCGCTCAGATTCATATACATGAGTCTTAAAGACTTAACTTTATTTATCATTTCAAAAAAACGCTTTTATATAGTATATAAATTGTTTTTATATTTTTAATTTAAAAAATATAAAAACCACATTTAAAAAAAGTCAAATTTCGAGCAAAAAATCATTGTTTTTTCGATGACACATAGTAATTATTAATTTTTTGACAAACAAAAACAAATTTGCCTAAAAAGAAAACTTTATGCGATAAAAGAAAATTGAAAATGAAAATTTTGAATTTTTTTTTTTTTTTATGACAAAAACAATATTTTGAGAAAACATTAAATTTATGGAGCTCTTTTTAAAGGCAATGATTAAAATATAAATTATAAAGCAACAGTAAAAATTTTGTTTTTTTTTTAAGTCAATTGATTGCAATAAAATACAAAAAAGCAATAAATACAATTTATTCAAAAGTGACAGAGAGATATTCGCTTCGGAGTGCAAATCTTTTAATTTCTGAGAGTTTTTTCTCTGCCTTGGTCTTTGGTATAGTATTTACTGACTAAGAATAGTATTTAGAAAATTCATTAAAAAATACTTTGGGAAAGAGCATCACCGTGATTACTGACACATTGCTTTCAAAGAATGTTAAACAAAAATTTAGAAATATAAAAAAAATTTGAAAACCGTTAAAACTCGACTGAGTCAATTGCTGGGAAAGTAGTATATTTTGAATTTAAAACTGCATTTTTCACACAATTGACATTTAAAAAATGCATAAAAGATAATTTTGGTTAAAAATTTGTAGTTTTGCAAAATATTCAAATTCGTTCAATTTATAAACTTTCTTCAAAACAAATTTCACATCCAAAAAATTGTCGCTTTTTTTTACGAAAATTTTATTTGTGTTTTAAAAGCTTGAGAATTTCCTAAAGACTGGTCTGACAACTACAGCCGAAACCTGATTTAATGCTATTCAAACCGTTAAAATCGGTCTTTTGATCTGGAAGCAGTTGAAGTCACAAAAAAAAACCTTAGCCTATTAATTATATAGTTTAGCAGGCAAATAGATCAATACAATTTCAACCAAATACAATTTTTACCAAAAATAATTTATTCAAAATTCTCAAAAAATCCCAAAAAAAAAAAATAAAAATTCAAAAATTAATAAATAAAAATTCCACTTGATGGAGATTCCGCCAACCAATATAAATTCTTGAACTTTGATAACAGAAATTGTTAAATACTATAAATTATTTGATAACATCCTAGTGTGCCATTTCGAGTTCGAGATGGACTTACTTCTTCGTACAATATATCCATCAAGGGTTGCGTTTCATATCCGAAAATTTGAATATGAAATTTCTCATAAAAACATGAATTGATGTTTTCACTTTTTTTGGATTCGGATTGGACTTCATAAACTAATCTGATTCGCACTATTTTCAGGGTGAGGATAAAAAAATTCGAAGATTTAAAATAATACGGATTCAAATTAGATCTAAGAAAAGCTTCAGAAGCACTTGGTTAATGATATTAAAATATTTAAATGGAAATTATTTAAAATAAAAAAGTACACAATTGAATTGCGAATCCGTGATCCATAGAACTAAATTTACAGTATTTGACAACAACTTTAAAATGCTCGTTTAGGTTGACGTTTTGACCGTTTTTTTGAAGAATTTGTAACGTGTTCAAAAGGGGTCTTTTATACCGAAAACAACTAATTCCTCGCTGTCGGACTCGTAATGAGTTCGAAACGGATCCGCATCCGAGAATTGCGGAATTCCATAGATAAAAGTTATTTCATTGATTTTCTTGCGGTTTTTTTTAATAAAACTTTTTATTTTATTGGTTTGAATATGAAATAATTTTTAAGATATTTAATTAATTTTTAAATTCACCATTTTTGCAATATTAATTGTTTTTTATTAATTTTCAGCATTTAGGAAAAAGCATTGACTTGTCACTTTTAAGGGAAAATGAAGCAATATGCCACTTGATCTGGAAAAATGGTATAAAGCTGCAAAATAGATCGTAATAGCACATGTCTTAAGCCGTTTGTAAAACTGGTAACCTGCAAAATTTAGTACATTGTCATACTTTTTCTTAACTGTTTTACTATTTTTTTGTTTTTGCAATGCTTAGATCTTTTCTTACAAAATAATTTTAGACACTTGTTTCTGCTGTTCGTACCAGCTACTCCCGATTTTGGGTTCCACAAATAATGGTGCATTATTATTTATGGACCATTAACAGAAACCCGTAAATCCGAACTTGTGCTAAATAAGCGTTACAAGAACGGCATTATGGGAGTCTGTCAATGCAAACAACGTGTGCTGCCGCTCTTCTACTCAGCCAAATTGAAACATTTCAAAACAATATTACAAAAATATAAAACAAAATTAACTTATTCATTAACAACCCAGATAAAGTTGTCCACTAACTAACCATTAAAATTCTCTGGCAAATTGAGGTAGTAGGTTGTATAGTAGTACCACCCACTCTGAACATACTATACAATATACTAGCTTTCTTTGCTTGACTTTGAGCAGCGATGTTTCGAAATAAACCATTTAATGTTTAAGACAGTGTTTAAAAAAAAAACCAAAGAAATCAAGCATGATTTTCGTGATTTCAAGTGTGCGAAATATTGTTTTGTTTTATGTTTGTTTGGCTGATTCCCTGAGACCCTAACTTGTGACTTTAAACATCAGTTTCACAAGTTTTGATCTCCGGTATTGGCCGCAAACTTTCATTGTTGTACAACTTGTAAATGTTAAGAGTTAACATATAACAAATAATTAACAAAATCAAGACAATACAACGGCAAACAGTTATGTATAAGATTAAATAATATGAATATATATAAAGAGTTGCTTAAGTTATGAAAACGTATTGCTGAAAGACTTGTATACACAAATCAGCGCGAATTGGGGAAGTGTGCTCTGGAAAACAATTATTTTAACATATCTATTAAATAACTGACTTTATTTTATAAAAATTTTAATAATATTATTTTCATTTTAGAAACAAACAACGCTAGATTCACCGTAGAGTCCACAGTGTTTGATGAACTTCCATAAGAAGACAGTTCTGAAAAGAGCATCTATAATGACTTCTTGCATCAAGAGATATCGGACAGTAAATTTAGTAGAATGTCATTTTCAAAGAATTTGAAATGATTATAGTATACAAAATTTTAATGTCGAATGATAAATATTATTTTATATACTGTTATCAATTAAGTTAAGTTATCTTGTATTTGTATTTGAAAAAAAATATTTGAACAAATCTATTTTGATAATGATAAAAATGTTTAAGTAAAATTGAAACTTTTTCAATTTTATTGAATGTGTTGATAAATTTAATAATAATAAATAATTTGTAGATAAAAAAAAATTAATTTGAGTTCAATAAAATTAAAAATAAAATTTATTTTATTTAATAAGTAAAACTTAAGGTAATTCTCTCAAATAATGTTAAGAAACCGGAAAGCAAATATTTGCTACTTTCTAGTTGTTATGGGAGTTCTCAACGTCAAAGAATAATCAATATCTGATTTACTCATAATAGAACGTGAAGCCGTATTGTTCCATATGATGGAAAATTATATCATGTTACCACCTCGATATGATATCGATATTAATCGAGATGATATCGGAAAAATGTCAGTTAAGTTATTGATAAGGGCTTTATTTTTTTAAAGTATTGAAAGTCCTGGAATTTATAGACAATATCACTTTTTAAAAGATGCACATCAGTTACATTTATTCTATCTATTCAACTTTTTCTAAGAAAGAGTTAACTGTTGTCCATTAACAAAGAAAAAAGTATTTTAAAGAGAATTGTATATAAAAAAACAAATCCAACTAATTCATTCAAATTTTTACTTGTGTTCAAATAAAATAATATTTGTTTAATATAAAAACCAAAAAATTAAAAAATAAAAACATTTCAATTCAATAAAAAGCGTGAATCTTGGGAAAAAAATCCCAACTAAATTCAAAAATTTCCTAAAATTAGCTTGAAAGTTCGTTTCGTTTCATGCGAATAATTTATGAAACGAACTATGAAACTATTGAGCTTACTTCAATAATTAGTTCAATAGTTATAGCACTTTTTTAGATATAGCACTTTATTGTCGTCAAAATAACGGTTATTTTTTCAGTTTATAAACATAATGAAAAATAATGAAAATAACAAATTTGATTTCTAATTTAAGACGCTGGTATTTTCCACATGCAAAGTCAGAAGTTTGTGTGAAAAATTCTTCATATAAGTTTTCAAGACTACTATGGTAAAGGTCTGATCAATATCAGGGCCTGTATATAGGCTTAGGGGCGGGAAATGATATGAGAACCATCATTTTAATTTTTGTATATTTTTGGCGTTATAAGACTACATCAAGCGAAACTTAAATGGGCAACTTCCCAAAAAACTTACAGCTGTGAAAGTGTTAAGTACGAACATAAAATACCTTACAAATATTCCTCGAATATTATACAATATTTTTATAATTTTTAAACAACAGAATACTCAGAACTGCTCATATAAAACATTAAAACTATAAAAAAATGTGAGTTCACAGCAAATTTGAGGTCCATCATTACAACTTCTTCTGCATATTTACCTAAAAAGAAAGGTTTGTCATGATATCATTTATCATGATATAATCTGAAATAAATTTTGGTACCATTTGGAATGGCAGTTACATTAGTAAACTCCAGCTAATTTTCTATGCCATCGAAACGAATCGAAACTGAAGGACCCCTTTGAAACGACAGCCTCAGCTTCGAAGTTTATGGAGTGTAGTTAAAGTCTACGTCTCATTTTCGAGCCAGATTTTGAACTTATAACAATGCTATACTCAGAAAAAAGTTTCTGAGAATATAATAAAAAAAGCCACCATATTTAGATAAAATTGATATAGACTTTGTTACAATGAATACTTTTCTCTACATGTGATCCTCAAAATACCCTAAAAATGATAAAAAGCTTCCATAAAAAAAAGAAAAATATATCTTCTTTTGAGAAAAAGACTTTTTTATTTTTGAAGAAGATTTGTTTTTATTAAAGAAAATACTAAAGAAATACTTGGAAAATATAGGAAAAATTTTTCATTTCCAATAAAGTTTTCTCTATAAAATATAATTTTTGTTTTTTTGCTAGAAAAATATTAATCATTATTAGAGACATTGAAATATTTCCATTTCCTAGGAGTAAAGAAATATTTCTTCGAAAATGTGAGAATTTATTTCAATTGAAGAAAAATTTATTTGAAAATAAGTAAATGCTATTATCGAAAATTGAGACACATTTTTATAGCAGAAAGATAGGTGTTTTTTTTCTGAGTGTAGGAATCCATTAGCTACATTTTTCGGAATGCTAATAAGCCATTTGATTTTGTTTTTTTTATACTCTAAACCTGAAAGATCAGGATTTGATCAGGATTTGAAATTTAAATAAAATACATGTCAAATTATGAAATGGACAAAAAAATTTTTATTTGGTAGATAATTTTTTGGCATTGAACATTTAAATATAATTTCGGGCATATGGCCACCACGACTATTTTGCACAAATGTCATTCTGGAGGTCCAATTTTCGATCACCTTTTCAAGCATTTAAGGGCGTATTTCAGCAATGACATGTTGAATATTGGTTTGCAAAGCGTTAATCGTTGCTGGTTTATCCACATAAACCAATGACTTCACGTATGCCCACAAAAAATAATCAAGTGGCGTCAAACCACACGAACGCGGAGGCCAATTCGCCCGTCCATTTCTTGAAATAATGTTGTCGTTGAAATGTTGAAACCACATTTCGTCCACATCCATATCTTGGCAACAAGATTTGGCAACAAAAATTCATTGATCATGGTTCTGTATCGATTTCCATTCACGGTAACGTGTCGTCCTTATTCATTTTTAAAGAAATAAGGACCGATGATTCCACCAGCCCAATATTTTCTTCTGTACGCACTTTTCTCATTCTTCTCGGTGGCTTGCCATGCAAAAGAGTGAATGTAGACCGAAATTTAGTAATTACGTTCTTTATGGTGGTCTCAGACGGACCATGTGCACCATAAAATTCAAGAAGTGCACTATAAACATTTTTAATTGAACACTGTTTTTGAAAATAAATTTCCACGATTTGGAAACGTTGTTCTGGAGTTAACCTATTCATGATGATTTGCCAAAAAATACTGAGCAGAGACGTCACTTTAAACTGTCAAAACAACTGTCAGACAATAGAGTAATCCATATTGAAAAATAACCTCAAAAAAAAAACACCCTTTATTGACTTTGTGCAAACGTTTGTAACGCATAGAACGAATCGAGTCTGGTAATAAGCCTACAACAATTAAATAAGGTATGTATGTATTTTATATCAAAACAAAGATGTTTTCGAAAAATTTGTGTCATCCGCACACGGGCACCTGTATTTTGCTTTCGGGAAAATCCAATTGTTTCAATAATAATTTTCAAGCCCATTTATTTGAGAAGCTCTTCTATTGTTACATTAGGTCTGTTTCCGTACTCACTTCAAGTAACTTGAAGTTACTCGAAAGCGTTTCCGTACACATTTTTCCAGCTCGAGAGAGAAGAAGAACAAGCAAAATGTCACTTTTTGTGGCTCTCTATTACTCGAACTTTACTTGAAAAAATTCTTCGAGCACGAATCTCGAGCTTCAAACAGCTGATTGTCAAAGTGATAAAATTAAATTGTTGCATTGTATTGCGAACAAAATGTATGCAATTGGTTAGAAAATTAATAAAAATAGTTAAAATTACCAAATCAACGCTTACGAAATACATTTTAAATACAGAAACACAGCAATTAAATTTTATTGTTTTCAAAAAACAGGTGTTGTGCTCAAAACTTACTTGAAAGCGTTTCCGTACTTTTTGACAAATTTTCTCATTTTGACAAATAATCAAATTACTCTCTATTACCCGAACTTTACTCGAAGTTACTTGAAGTGCGTACGGAAACAGACCTATTAATTGCAGTTCCAGTTTTCATATTCGAAGCTCATAAGGATTTGTTGACTGAACAATCGTGTGAATAAAATCATATGGAAAATACTTTAAAAAATATTAAACAGGACTTGTTTGGGATAGCTTTCAGAAAAATCTAAGCCTGGTATCTTCACATTCTCTTTGCCCATCGACAGTCATGATGATGAATTCGTAGCTTCATCTAAACTCAATGAATCATCTCCCATACCAAAATGTTTTTCAAAAATCGTTATTCTCATCCGGATTAGTTAGCTCCTCGATTGTAAAGGAATTGTTAATATTACTTGTATCATTCAAAGTTGCCAATACTGTCTTCAAAACATGATTTTCTTCTTATTCATCAAAATCAAAGTCAGATAAATCTGAGTCATCAAAGTGTAAAGTAAAAAAAGTAGCATTGCGACGCTGCAGCTCTATTCAATGAAATAAAAAATTGTATTTCCGTTGGGTAAAATCTATGCCATAAGGCATAGCACGAAATCAAAAAATATTAATTTTATTCAACTATGTTTGGGATTTAACTTTTTTAGACTGACTAAAGTAATGATTGTCTAATAAACTACATTCTAAAAAAACTACCCAAAAAAGGTCCACCAAAAGGGAAGAAAAACATTAAAATAAAACACTCTAACAGCTTTTAACTTTATATTTCTTTTATTTTGATTAGGATTACTGCTATATAATTTGAATTTAACTTATTATGATGTGTTTTTATTAAAATTTATAATGAACATCTTTACTGTATTTTGCTACTGTTGGAAAAATTTGTCGCGTCCATGATGTCGCGTCCGTATTCGTGCTATATCTATTTGAAAAAAGGAAAAAGATAATTTTAATATTTCATGAGTCTACGAAGAATAGTCATCCTTTGACCTCCATTAACATGCATATTATATATAAAAAAAAGTTCTCAAAATTAGCTAAATTTTGCATATTTCTATACGACTTTAAAAAAACTAAATCTCGCCATTTTTTTTTAAATCCCAAATTTAGTTTGGGATTGCTCAAATTTCTCTATGTGAGTAGATGTTGAATGTTGCTCAAATGTATGTAACAATGCAGTCATTTTTAAATATTTTATTTTTGTATATATTTTTTTTTGTCTTTTAAAAAAATGTTGGCTTAAAAATAATGTTTGGAAAAAAAAATAAATATTTACTTTTGATGAAGATATAGTCCAAAAACTAAGCCTGTCTCACAACACCCCACTCTCCGCTACTATAATTTTTTTCTAATAAAAATTTTCTTGCAAAATACTTGCTTTGCTCCCAGTTTCTTGTCGTGTTTATCTAAAAATATGCTGAAGATATCCAAGAAGTCAAAAGTTATATATGAGGAAAATTTTCTATAAGCACTTAATTTTTGCTTTTGCATGATTGATTGCTTTTACTTTGTACTAATTTGTACTAAATTTCGCCAATATTTTTATAAAATGTAACACTCTTTCATCGCGTTAGAATACTTAAAATACATATCGGCTCATTTTGTTTTTCGAGTAATTAAAACCGTGCGAATGTCGCGTCCGTGCCACTGGAACTTATATTTTTTGTCGCGTCCGTTCCATTGAATGATTGCTTTTTACTTTGTACTAATTTGTACTAAATTTCGCCAATATTTTTATAAAATGTAACACTCTTTCATCGCGTTAGAATACTTAAAATACATATCGGCTCATTTTGTTTTTCGAGTAATTAAAACCGTGCGAATGTCGCGTCCGTGCCACTGGAACTTATATTTTTTGTCGCGTCCGTTCCATTGAATGATTGCTTTTTACTTTGTACTAATTTGTACTAAATTTCGCCAATATTTTTATAAAATGTAACACTCTTTCATCGCGTTAGAATACTTAAAATACATATCGGCTCATTTTGTTTTTCGAGTAATTAAAACCGTTCGAATGTCGCGTCCGTGCCACTGGGAGATGCCCATATATAAAGTTATCAAGTAAGTACATTATAATTTCGGTATGAACAGAGCTAAACTTGAATAGTTTTTACATAAGTCTTCATTAATTAGAATATTTTTCATACGTTTTGTCATACTTTCAATTCAAGTTTCGTATTTTTTTCGATCTGAAGATCCTACTGCACATAAGGTGATAGATTTTCCAGGTTTGATAAGGCTGTTTGTTATTGCCCCAATCGTCTCTACAGGATTGATCAACAATGTTCAATCGTGTTGGGGTCGGTACATTGCGCTGGTTACGTTATCAGTTTATAATTTTGGTCGGCCGTTCCAATACAGGTTATTGGCTTATAGGATGGCATATAGGATTCACATTACATCGTCGACTGCGATGCATAGGAAACAAAATTTTAAGCAGCTGGTGAACAGAAAAATGAATATGGATGGTTATGGATAGGATGGTTCAGAGAACGGCATCTGGTGAGTGCAAGAAATTCTCAGTTGCACGATGCTAAGAATTGCTTGATGTTCCCACATATATAAAAGATAGATTTTCTATTGGTTAATCCACACTTAGTCGATCTTATACGCGAAAAAAGTGTGGACTATTAAATTAAAATGCTCGATGTTTGATAAAAGGTTCTTGTAGACAAATTTGATGTCTCTACAAACATTATCCTGCTTTTGTTTAGGATTATGTTAACTTATAGTTCTAGTTCTAGATATCACGACCGATAGCGCATTATAATTTGAAAGTATGTTTCTAGCTTACATTGCATTTGTCCATAACGCCATCTAGTGTGAAATTCTCGTCATAATATGCAAATCGTAGGTTAAATCTCTAGTTTAACACACTACGGGAGGGTAGCGTTGAGATCGTTTTAAGTACAGACACATGTTCTTTGCTACGTCCGCAACGCCATCTAGCCGTGATTCATAATTCAAATTTTGATTTGAATGTTGCAAAAACGCGGGTATAATTTTTTCATCAATTCACCTCTCGAGGTGAGAAACATCGTAATTACGGAAAGAGTTAAAATAGTTAAATATTAAAAGTTAAAACCAACTCAATAAATTGCTTTAAAAAAAAATTGTTTCAGTTATATTAAATTATTTAAATAGCAAAAAAACATAATTTTCTCTTAAGCTTTTAAATAAATCATTGATTTCTGACTGAATAATGTTCAATATTTGTGAAGCTTTTTTGAAAAACTATACAGAAATGCATTATTGAGAATTTTTAAAAATTTAAAAAAGCCTATTAAAAGACAACAACAACTATTTTACGGAACATGATTTACTGATGGAACCATTTATTTATATAATGCTTAAGATAAATTTTTATGATAATATTAATTATAATTGTTTAAATATTTTTTTTTTTTTGTTTATTTTTTATAAATATTTGATACTGCAGTTTTGAGATTTGATTTCTTGATCTGATATGATTAATGTTAGAGTATGTATGTTAACCTACATATAAATTTAGAAAGTTTTTTTTTATAAAAAGGTTAGTAAATTTTTTTTGTTCATATGAAAAGTATGTGAAAAAATCATCGAAGCCAAGCTTAAAGCTAATACATATAGAGAAATACATGATTTAATGAATGCCTTTATATGAAATGTTGTTAGTAGAAACAATCGTACATTATTATTTGTCATGATTTTTTTTTTAATCTTTTCATTACAGTTCATTTACTGATGCGTGCATTTATCCTTTGATTTCTTTTTACGTTCCTCGCTAGAATTCGAACGACGTGTACCCTGTATTGGCATGTATGGGGGCGTGGGACTCGAACTTTGATCTGTATTGAGAGTAAAGGGCAAACGTTAAAACTATGTTTGTTTATAATGTGGACATTAAAATACATATATACCAAAAGAACCAGTTTTGTTGTAATTCATGCGTGGTGAAACATCGTGACTATTTTGAGAGTCATGCGAGTCCAGAGAGTAGTTCTCCGATCTATGCAAAACACAATGTACAGTATAAATATTTAAATGGTTGGAATAAGAAGCAAGAACCAAAAACTTACCTTGTCATGGAGTTATGTGGTGAAATATGTACTGTTTCGGGTACAATATTTAAAGATGACGGACGTTGTCCGGGTCGGCAATTGTCAACGGGTAGCGTATAGATATCATCATCACGACAGTTTTCACTGTCATATCTAGCGGAAGGCGGATGATCGCGTGTTAGACTGCCACCATTAATGCTGCCACCATTTTGGCTGCCAGCACCATTTTGTATTTTTTGCTGATTAATCAAGTCGATTGGATTTGAATAGGCTTCCATATCGAGCATATCGTCGTGATTATTGGCAGCAAGCATAGCATGTTTGGAGTGCTTGGACGATGCCATGCAATCCTGTGGCAATGGCAGCAACGGTCCGCAATGTAGGCTATTTGTAGTGCCATTATCTCTCTGCTGACTTTTGCGTTGACGTGCCTTTTCTTTGGCGCGTTTGGCTTTGGCTTTTTCCTGTTATTTAAGAGAGAGAAAATTTGATTAAGTCATCTCATTATATTTATCTTCACTGTCATCAAATTGTGTATCTTTCTTAACCCAAATCTTTACCGCAAACTTACCCTTTCCTGAAGCATTTTTGCCAATTCCTTGTCCTGTGCCTCAATGGCCATCAGACGATCCCGTTCTTCCTGTGTGAGTCCATCGTTTGCTTCCATATCCTGCAGGCGCCGCGCCAGCAGCTAAAATGTGGAAGAAAAATAAATAATTATATCTCTGCATCACTTCTCTTTGAACTCTTTTACCTCATCTTTTTGTTCCTGCTTGATTTTCTTGCTCATCTCCTTGATCTCTTCCATTGGCAGTCCGATCTCCTTGAGGCTGGCATAGTCACATGGATCAACATACAGTTCTATATCGTTAGCATGTTGCTGCATGTGACGCTCTGCCATGGGACCTGCATCGACAACGGGCACAGGCCCACCCATAATATGATCATTGCCCACCAGCTGATCGTATTTCTCTGGTGATAATTTCTGAAATTTATGATCAGCTCTCAGCAAATTTTCACTAGAAGGTGAGTGCAATTTATTAAAATTGCTCTTTGTGTGTAGCGGTGATTGTGTTAGTGTTGATGGTGGTTGTGGTTGTGCTGGTGTTTGTGTTGGTGATTGTTTGGTATTTGGTGCAATATTGGATGGTGAATCGGGTAGAATATCGTAGCGCCTTATGTTGTCGGCAACGTCGGAGTATTCAACTAATTCCTCAACTTCAGGTGTCAATGGTTGTGGTTGTGGTTTTGGTTGCAATGCTGGGATGTTGTTGATGGTGTTGGTTGGTGTGCTGGGTGTTAGTGATGCTGGTGCATATGTTGGTGATAGTGGTGATTGTGGTGAATTTAATGAATTTGGTGCTAATGGTGAACAGGATGAAGCAAGCGATTCAAATACATTGCGTCGCGATGAAGCTGATGCTGGCAATGGAGCGGATGATGAGCTCGTTGTTGATGATGAATTATTGTGATGATGATGACGTTGATTAAGTTGTTGCATGAGTTGTTGTTGATTTTGATATTGTTGTTGATGCTGCGGGAAATTGTCGGTTGTAAGAGCAGGATGAGGCCGTCCATTGTGATTGGAACGTTCAACAAACTGATTGTATGGTGACTGTTGTTGTGGTGTCACCGCTGCAAACTCATCACTCACCAGAACATGTGCAGCACTGTGGTGACTTGAGTGCAAGCAGCTATTTGTTATGTTGTTGTTAAAGTGCTGCTGTTGCAATGGTTGTTGAGGACGTTGCTGTTGATGGTGTCTGCTATTAGATGATGATACTAATGATGAAGCTACGGCTGCTGTTGAAGTGGTAGCTTCATTTGAGCTTTGTTGGAGGAAGCTCGTTTTGGCAGGACGTGGTGGTGGTTTAAATTTGTCACGCGAAACAGGTTGCGGTGGAGGTGGCAGATTAACATAGATTTCCTGCGGAAGAGAGAGAAAAGGGAATGTGAGAGAGTGTTAAATGAAGATTGCGTTAATGAGAGTTTTAAGAAAATTTTTAAAACAATTCATAAAAAAGTTGGTTTTTGAATAATTTTCAAAAAAAGCAAAAAAAAAAAACAGAAATAAATAAAAAATAGCGATTATAAAGTCATTCTCATTGTCATTGTCATTATCATTATCATTTTCTTTGTATTGTCATTGTCACTGTCACTGTCACTGTCACTGTAACTGTCACTGTCACTGTCACTGTAACTATCACTGTCACTGTCACTGTCACTGTCACAGTCACATTCACAGTCACAGTCACAGTCACAGTCACAGTCACAGTCACAGTCACAGTCACAGTCACAGTCACAGTCACAGTCACAGTCACAGTCACAGTCACAGTCACAGTCACAGTCACAGTCACAGTCACTGTCACTGTTACTGTCACTGTCACTGTCACTGTCACTGTCACTGTCAATGTCACTGTCACTGTCACTTTCACTGTCACTGTCACTGTCACTGTCACTGTCACTGTCACTGTCACTGTCACTGTCACTGTCACTGTCACTGTCACTGTCACTGTCACTGTCCCTGTCACTGTCACTGTCACTGTCATTGTCGTTGTCGTTGTCGTTGTCATTGTCATTGTCATTGTCATTGTCATTGTCATTGTCATTGTCATTGTCATTGTCATTGTCATTGTCATTGTCATTGTCATTGTCATTGTCATTGTCATTGTCATTGTCATTGTCATTGTCATTGTCATTGTCATTGTCATTGTCATTGTCATTGTCATTGTCATTGTCAATGTCATTGTCATTGTCATTGTCATTGTCATTGTCATTGTCATTGTAGTTGTCATTTTTACTGTCATTGTCATTGTCATTGTCATCGTCATTGTCATTGTCATTGTTATTGTCATTGTCATTGTCATTGTCACTGTCATTGTCATTGTCATTGTCATTGTCATTGTCATTGTCATTGTCATTGTCATTGTCATTGTCATTGTCATTGTCATTGTCATTGTCATTGTCATTGTCATTGTCATTGTCATTGTCATTGTCATTGTCATTGTCATTGTCATTGTCATTGTCATTGTCATTGTCATTGTCATTGTCATTGTCATTGTCATTGTCATTGTCATTGTCATTGTCATTGTCATTGTCATTGTCATTGTCATTGTCATTGTCATTCTCATTGTCATTGTCATTGTCATTGTCACTGTCATTAAATCTGCACTTCCACTTTTCGCTCAATTTAATTTTTTAATAACCTAGCGAAGTAGTTATAACGGGAATTTTCAAAAAAAATATTTCCCATAAAAATACAACTTTATTCGCGTCGATTCTTCAAATTGTCAAATCTGTCAAGGCATTAATAAGGTAATAATAAGGCACCAGGATCAGATGATATTCCGAATCGTACGTTGAAACTTGCCATCCTATTCTAACTCCAAACATTTTCCAGTCTTATAAGACGTATCTGAAAGGCGGCATATTTTCACCTCAATGAAAGACCAAGATGCCGGTACTCATATCAAAAGGTAAGCTACTGACCAATTTGTCTGTTTGATACAGCAACCAAAATCTTTGAGCGGTTTCGGTGCTACCGAATATAAGATGCGATCTAAACAGCGAGAGAACAATGTCGCCAGTTTGGGTTTCGGAAATATCACTCTTAGGGTCCCTTCTATGGAATTTCATGTATAAATTGTGCCAAGAGCCAATATCAGGCGTCAGCGTCAGGCCCTTCAGGCGTCAAGATCATCGGATTTGCGGATGATTTAGCGGTTTTGGCGAAAACGCAAAACATCTGAATAGTAGAAACCCTAGTAGAAACCCCAAGTAGTGTTGCTATTAGAACTATTTCAGAACCGTGTCTGAGAATACATCGCTGGTGCTAGCTAGCTCGATCCCCATTTAACTTCTTGGTGTACGAGATACATCTTGGTGTCTAAGCCAATAACTTACAACGATAGCGCATCTATTCGAAAAAAACTGGCACGATAGATAATCACGTCTTTTCTCGAGGATAGCACTTTTGGATAGTTCGGAGAAGGAACGTAGGATCCATCGCATTATCCAAAACCAATCCGTGTGGTGTGGTAGAAATCACGGATCGGTTTCGCAATGTGAGAAATTAAGCTTCGGGTTGCCTCGGCGAAGTAGTGACACCTCAAAATTTGCTCAACCTAATGCTGAAAAGTGAAATAAATTGGTCAAGGGTGAACTTTTTGAAAAACCACATAATCGACGAACTTCAAATGGTCGAGCGTTTGCTTAGTAGGCCAGCATGAGATAAGAAACTATTCACGAAGTTAGGGGTTATCCCGTAACGCGGATAATAAACAGGTTGCCTCTATATGTTGCCAAGCTGACTTATTGGGCAAAGCTACGTTGCTCGCTGTGTGAGTTGCATTCTCTACTGGGCGGCGTACTCTGTAGTACGGGAGAGATATTAGATAGGCCTCCACATACACCAAGGATGGCGACATGTCATCATAACATGAAGCTATTTTGGAACCTTCGAACTCTCAATGGGGGAATAAAGCCTTCAGAGCAGGTGTCTGTGTAAAACTTTTTGGATTTTCTTACTCCTACTCGTGCTCCTACTCTTACTCTTACTCTGACCCTTACTCTTACTCTTACTCTTACTTTTACTCTTAATCTTAATCTTACTCTTACTCTTACTCTTACTCTTACTCTTGCTCTTACTCTTACTCTTACTCTTACTCTTACTCTTACTCTTACTTTTACTCTTACTCTTACTCTTACTCTTACTCTTACTCTTACTCTTACTCTTACTCTTACTTTTACTCTTACTCTTACTCTTACTCTTACTCTTACTCTTACTCTTACTCTTACTCTTACTCTTACTCTTACTCTTACTCTTACTCTTACTCTTACTCTTACTCTTACTCTTACTCTTACTCTTACTCTTACTCTTACTCTTACTCTTACTCTTACTCTTACTCTTACTCTTACTCTTACTCTTACTCTTACTCTTACTCTTACTCTTACTCTTACTCTTACTCTTACTCTTACTCTTACTCTTACTCTTACTCTTACTCTTACTCTTACTCTTACTCTTACTCTTACTCTTACTCTTACTCTTACTCTTACTCTTACTCTTACTCTTACTCTTACTCTTACTCTTACTCTTACTCTTACTCTTACTCTTACTCTTACTCTTACTCTTACTCTTACTCTTACTCTTACTCTTACTCTTACTCTTACTCTTACTCTTACTCTTACTCTTACTCTTACTCTTACTCTTACTCTTACTCTTACTCTTACTCTTACTCTTACTCTTACTCTTACTCTTACTCTTACTCTTACTCTTACTCTTACTCTTACTCTTACTCTTACTCTTACTCTTACTCTTACTCTTACTCTTACTCTTACTCTTACTCTTACTCTTACTCTTACTCTTACTCTTACTCTTACTCTTACTCTTACTCTTACTTTTACTCTTACTCTTACTCTTACTCTTACTCTTACTCTTACTCTTACTCTTACTCTTACTCTTACTCTTACTCTTACTCTTACTCTTACTCTTACTCTTACTCTTACTCTTACCCTTACCCTTACTCTTACTCTTACTCATACTCTTTTTTTATTTGAAATATCACAATGTTTACTCGCAATTTACTCACCTGCATTTGCTGCGCTATTATTTCGCTCTCTTGCTGCTCTCTTTGTTGCTGTTCTTGTAAGTCACGCTCCAGTTTATTTGCAATTTCTTTAGCAATGCGTTTATCGTGTTCTTCCCTGGAGTTTGAAAATAAATATTGGTCAAAGAAACTCAGGTCTCCGTTTTGCCGAAATTATACATGGTCAAAATTTATTGTGCTAGCGACATAGCGACATAGACCAAGTGTGATTATTTCATTCATGTGTAATCTTGGCAATCCTCAGAAACTTAATTTTTCTGATAATTTTCTTAAACTTATTTCTCTCTAATAATATCTCTACTCACTGCTCATTCAATTTCCTGCGATAGAATTCCGTCTGTTTCTCCGCATTTTCTTTCTCTTTGATTTGTTCATGTAAAGCCACGGGAAAATCTTCCCGCACCACAGCATTCCGAAAGCGATTTCCTTTGTAGAAATGGTTGACTGTGAAAATAAGAGAACATTTTATTAAAAGTGTGTTTAAGTAAAGGTTTACATTTGCTTACTCTCTTGAGATTGTAGCTTGTAAGCAAGAGCACCGTCTTCTCGCACCAACCATTCTTTGCAAACTGAAAAAAAGGAAAAAGAATTAATTTTAGAATGTGTGTACAACTATTTGGATTTTGTATATCTAACCCGATTATATCGATAGTTATGGAACTGTTTATTCTGAATCTCTGAGGTGCGATTTTGATAAAAAAGTACTCTTAAATCATTATTAATGAACAATAATAACTAAACAAGTCAAGTTTCTCAGATAAAAAAGTTTTTAGAAAGGTTGAATGAATTTGAAATCAAGACATGGATCTCTATTTAAGATATAACGAATAGTTTTTAAGTGAAATTTTAAAAAGTTATTGCTTTAAAGCTTTCAAAAACCATGTTAACGACAAAATTCTCTGTGAAGAGCCATAGGAGCCATGAGTTTTTTTTTTTAAATTTATTTTATGCATTTTTAGATATTAATTTTAAGCTCCTATCCAAAAATTGCTATGCAAGTCTTGCTTTCACAAGAATCGTATTACAAGTCGACTTAATAAGACATTATAAAACATATGAAGCCATATTTGAGCAGAACCTACGGTCATAAAACCGAACAAAGAATGCCTTATTTAAGTGATTAAATAAGCTGTCAAACCTCTACAAATATTTTTCCATCAATAATGCTGAGTCTGAGCAACTAATAAGCAAATCAATCAAAAAATAAATAAATTATTCCAAGCACACACCAACAGCGACTTTAGAATAGAGTCCAATAAAACCCAAGCAGCAAATATCAAAAATCAACAAAAGGCAAAAGTAAACTATAAACCAAATATCGTATTACAAAAAACTCTTATTTATTAAAAAAAAAAAAAAAACAAAACATGTTAATATGAGCAGCAGAAAAAGCAAACAAAGATATTTAAGCATTTTCTAGCACTTCATATTCCAAGCTTGTAATGCACATCATAGACCGAAAGACCATTCAAAACCGCCCACCAACCGAATACTTTAAGCAAATATTGAAAAATTTTAAGAAGTAGAGAGTAGACAGAAAAATCGAGCCTTTATTACATAAACAGCTACATACTGACATACATATAAGCCGATGAAACTCACTGAAGTGCGTGTCAAATCATCAAGTCTTCGCTTGAAAACGATCTTCATTGCGAGTACGAGTTGCCAGCCGCAAAGCTGAATCACGCTCTCAAAACTCTTAAATTCATTAGAAAACCGAACAAAGAAATGATGAAAAATTCTGACGAAAAGAATGCATGAGGCAGCAATTCTTTGGTGGCGACATTCTTCTGTGCTGCCAGCTTTATAATAAATCGATCGACCTACCAGGCTCAAAGAGATGCAAAGGTATCGGGGCTTGAATTCCTTTCTTTTTCTTACCCTAATTATTCTCATTTATTTGTTCTTCCTCACAGTAAGAGATGCAAGCCTTCTTGCTGTACTTTTCGTTTATCAACTGGAAGATCGCCTGTCATGCATCATTGATATACTCCGCCCTCTTCTACTTTCTTTCTTTTAATTTCGTTTCTTTCATTGTGCCAATGTTTAAAGATGGTTTTACTTTAAAGAGGTATTCTTCTATATCGTGAATCTTAATGTTCGTTTTTATAGCATTTTAAGCTGATCGTTAACTGCTATGAAAATCGTTTTTTTGATCTCTTGAACTCTGCTATTCTTTCGCCCGCTCGATTCGTTGATGAGTAATCGGTTTTTATGAGCTAGTGCTAGATATTCTAATAATGAGTGGCATAGACAA
Organism: Tetanocera ferruginea; assembly: GCA_958299015.1. Taxonomy (NCBI): domain Eukaryota; kingdom Metazoa; phylum Arthropoda; class Insecta; order Diptera; family Sciomyzidae; genus Tetanocera; species Tetanocera ferruginea. The sequence goes on from OY282641.1 coordinate 150,965,781, forward strand.
AGTGGACTTTTGTTAGACGACGGTTGTTGAACTAGCTTATAACATGGCGTGCTTAGAAGTTTTTCACTTAATTGAACGCTAATTAGCGGTGCGTGTTTGGGAAAGTCAGAGAAAGAAAACTCTATTGTTGACTTATGTATTGTTTATTTTAACTTAATTTTTTTCTCATAGTTAAATTTAAGAAATTTTATTTAAATGCACAAGTCAACAATTAAAATTTTACTTCATTAACATGGTTTTGTTTATTATCATAGATAAAAGCTAGTTTAATTAGTGTGATCGTTTTTTAATATCATCGATATTTATATATTATTTTATCCATTAGTTGTGTTTCTCTTACTTAATCATGAACTTACTGTTACATGTTGTGAATGCAAAATTAAACAAGTTTGTTCAAAAGCAAACATCAAGTGACTTAAAACTATTTTAACAGCCAAATTTATGCAAAAGTTGTATAACATACAAAATGAAAGCAAATTCATATTAAAATATACAAGGCTTTTATAAATATTTAACAGTTCAAATATAATCAATATTAATATGAGAAATAAAGGCGTGAACAAACCAAAATAGTCAGCAGATATCACAAATGATCTGAATGAATTGAGTTTGAATATCTACAAAATTATGTAGTAAACAATTAAATAATAATATTGGACATGTGAAGAGCATTCAACTTGTGGATACAATAAAAATATATTAACAATTTGAAAAACAAGAATAGAATGGTGGTGAACGATAACTAACTTAAGGTGTTGAACACAGAATAGCACAAAATTGCATTATTTTTAAAAAGTTAAACTGTTTTAAATTTGAAAAAAAATATAGTGTGTTTTGATGCTATCTTCACTTCAAAATTTCACATTCAATTTTTCTGTATTAAACTAAAAGATCACTCAGAGTCTGATGAGACTTACAAGATTGCAGGCAGATGCAAAGTGGAAGCCATTCGGTAATGGCGTTCTAGCAAAAATGCTGATACCAAAAGACTTTGCATCGAGCTAGTAGTTGCTGTAATGCAGTTTAAGAGCGTTAAAAGTTTCGAGAAAGAGGTTTTTCTCTGCCCAAATTGAAGACTTTTGGTCATTTGTTAAATCAGTAAGGAATCAGATCTTCGTGAATCCAACTCTTTCAAAAGATTACCAAATCTTCTTTTATCTGGTTGATAAGGCGAACCAGTTGGCAGGATTGTTTGCACAGAGCTCTGGAATCCCGACTAGCAATCTACAGCTCATAGAAAGTAAACCTTTTGCAATGCAGGAGATATACTTTCAAACAAGAGAAGTTAAAAGGCTCCTCGCAAACCTTATAAAGCCTCTGGTACTGATGACATATCATTAATAGGCTCGGCCATTGATCAACTTTTTCAATGTCTCTTACAAGAGTATTTTCATATTGTTGAAAAATTGCAAATGTCCAGCCGGTACCAAAAAGGCGATGCCACGAACCCTGCGAACTACTGATCCAAAGTCAAATAACTTACGGTATCCATAGTTATAGAGGTCGTACTAAACTTAAACCTAATGAATTATTTGAAGCAAAACAAATTGCTCAGTGATCGCCAATATGGTTTCCGTAGAGCACGTAGGTCAACGGCAGTTAGTCCAGAGAACACAATATCGATGCAAGTTAAGGCGGAATTCAATCTGACCTTAGTTGGAATGAGCATATTTTCAATGCGTCGAAGGAAGCGCCCAGGTTTCTTAAAACGGTGCAAAAAATATTTCAATGATTTTTATACTGTGCCTCATACATTAGGCCGAAAATGGTGAATGGTTCGCACATTTGGGCAGAAACTTCAAGATATTATTTGCCCAGTATTGCCCAGTTGCTTTACAGAACCTCGCATTATCCAGATAAATAGTACTAGTCGTACAATAAAACTGTGGAACATAACATAATATAACATAACATCACATAACATCACATATCATCACATAACATCACATAACATCACATATCATCACATAACATAACATAACATAACATAACATAACATAACATAACATAACATAACATAACATAACATAACATAACATAACATAACATAACATAACATAACATAACATAACATAACATAACATAACATAACATAACATAACATAACATAACATACCATAACATAACATAACATAACATAACATAACATAACATAACATAACATAGCATAACATAACATAACATAACATAACATAACATAACATCACATTATATAACATAACATAACATAACATAACATAACATAACATAAACTAACATAACATAACATAACATAACATAACATAACATAACATAACATAACATAACATAACATAACATAACATAACATAACATAACATCACGTAACATAACATAACATAACATAACATAACATAACATAACATAATATAACATAACATAACATAACATAACATAACATAACATAACATAACCTAACATAACATAACATATCATCACACAACATAAGAATTTTTAAAAATTTCGTTTTATCTCTTGTGGTTATACAGGGTGTCGCAGACCTTGAGGACAATAATGCGGGCTCAACTCTTGTGGTAATACGAGTAAGAAATTGTGTACACTCAGAAAAAAGTGTCTCGGAATATGATAAAAAAGGCATCATATTTAGAGAAAAATGGTATAGACTTTGCTCCAGAGAATGCTATTCTCTAATTGCTATACTTAAAATTCTCTAAAAATGATAAAAAGGTTCCATGATATAGGAAAATATATCGTTTTTAGAGAAAAATACTTTTTTTTTTGAGAAAATATTTGTTTTCATTGAAGAAAATACTTCTCAAAGTGAATTTTTTATCAAAATATAAGAAAAGTTTTTCATTTTCAATAAAATTTTTCTATAAATGAGAAATTTTTTGTGCGAGAAAAATACTTATCATTATTAGAGACATTGAAATATGTCCATTTCCTAGAAGTAAAGAAATATTTCTTTGAAAATGTGAAAATTTATTCTAATTGAAGAAAATTTTATTTGAAAAAGAGAAAATTGCTATTATCAAAAATAGAGAAATTTTTTACCGGAGCAAGGTATGTGTTTTTGTCTCAGTGGATGTGGGGGTGGTCGAAAACGTCTCTCTAGGAAGCTAAGAGCAAAAAAAACTAGTTGTCAACGTTTAAATTCATAACTTCATAACTTCATAACTTCATAACTTCATAACTTCATAACACATTTCCACAAGGTGGATTAAACTGAATAGCTCCTTAAGGGGGGACATGACATTGGCCCTTTTTTAAATTGAATTTTTTTATAATTTTGTATTTTGGTAAATATTAAGATTCTAAGAAAAAAAATTTCATGGAAAAATTCCTACGGGTTCAAAATTTACAGCCGGAATAGTGAGAGCGCATTTTTAATTTTCGCCATTTTTTCTTTGTTCACAAACTTTTAACGCGTTTATCTCGAAACCATGTTTTTCGTACTGGTTGCGGCATTAGCGGGTGCATTTTTTGACGAAATTTTATTTTTTAAACTTGATTCGCTATCGTATGACACGAGCTTTTTTTTGTAAATTTTTTTTGCGATTTTTTTTTAATTTTTAAAGTCACTATTTTTTTCGAAAAAACACACTTTCAAATTTGGAACATCACCAAAAATTGAAATAAAATTTAAAAACAAGCTTCTGTCATACGATAACCAATTTTGTTAAGATTTAAAAAAGTAATTTTTTTTTACAGATCGGATAATTTTTGCGACTCACAGCGCTGCAACCTTGAGGCCCCTTTTTATCTCTGCCGCCAGTTTTGAGCTCTATAAAACCATGTTCGAGTGAAAAATATATTTTTTGAATTTCTTTCTTGTAATTTGTTCAAAAAAAATTTGGAAAAATGTTTGTTTTTGACTGAGTTATGAATTTTTTAAAAAAAGGTCAGTTTTCTCTGCCGCGAATATTATGTCGAGTGAAAAATATATTTTTTTGAATTTCTTTCTTGTAATTTGTTCAAAAAAAATTTGGAAAAATGTTTGTTTTTGACTGAGTTATGTTATGACTGCCGCGAATGTTATGTCCCACCATAGTTAAAAAGAAAACTAAAAGTCCTTTAAGAAATTAACATGAATTTTGACATTACATAAAAACGTCAGATAAAGGTAAAATCTTAATGAGCACCTTAAGTAAAAAATTAGATTTTTTCTTTAAAAATTCAACTTTCAAGGCAATTTTCTCAAAAAAAAACCCAATCTTATATAAATTTTTATGTTTTAGTGTTCTTTGAACAATTTTCTACATATCCATAAAACAAAAAAAACATAATATACGATAAATTGTAAAAAACTTTCTACAATAAAACATAGGCTTAAAATCAATCCGTTGGGCGCCTAACAAGTCAAAATTTGTACACTTTTCTTTAAAAATCAAATAGTTTTTTTATAAGAAACATTGTTATATAGTCCAATAATGGCAACAATATCATTTATTTTGGGTTTGTTGAAAAGAACATTTTTCCAGTTCGATCAATCAGTTTTCATTTTATAATTTTTTTTACTTTCAAGATAAATTTCGAAAACCTAATATTTTAAAAATAAAATAAAAAGTAAAGCTATTTAAAAATGTTGACCTCTTGATATCGCTTGGCGTGAGATCGAAGCGAGTACGGTATAAAAAATTATATATATTCTTGATCAGCATCACCTTGTGAGTTGAGGAGTTGAGATAATTAGATGAAACTACAGTACCCATCGTCCTATAGGTCCAAGGATCTTTACTATTGAATATTTTTGGGATCCTTCCATGGGCATGCCTAGCTCCCATACAACGCAAAAATTGAAACCTGCATAAATAAGCTCATAATAAACCTACAACAATGAAATTGAGTATGTGTGTATTTTATAATAAAACAAAGACATCTTCGAAAAATGGGTGTTAACCGCCCACGGACACGCCTAGCTCCCATATAACCCAAAAATTTAAAACTCAATAAATAAGCTCATGTTTAACCTAGAGAAATAAAATTTGGTTCGTATGTTTTTATAACAAACCGAAAATGTTTTAGAGAAATGTGTGTCATCCGCTTACGGCCACGCCCAACTCTATTTCAATGAAAAAATTGAAAAACCAATAAATAAGCTTATATTTTTCTAACAGAGATACAATTTGGTACGTATGTATTATATAAAAAACGGAGATGTTTTTGAAAAATGGGTGTTATCCATCCACGGACACGCCTACCACAGGCATTACCCAAAAAATTTAAGACTTCATAAATAAACTTATGTTTAACCTACAGAGATAAAATGGTAACTACGATATATTCAAAAATTGAGCGTAATCCATTCACGGACACGCCTACCTGCCATACAACCCACAATACCGAAAACACTATAAAGGCATTAACATGTGAGCTGCAGGAATAAAACTTGGTATCTATAAATTTTTCATCAAAATTAAAATGAAAATAAATTATGGGCTTCATCCGCCCACGGACACGCCCATTTTCAATAATATTATTGTATTTTGAAAATGTAGGCTTAGGGCATCATTCGATTTAAGTTTTACACGTAGAATAATTTAATTCAAAAGAGAATAACATAAATCACATTAAATATAATAATAATAAAATTACAAAATTAAAATTATTTAAAAAATTTATTTAACAAAAATTAATATAATATATGCATAATAAAAAAACAAAAAATTAAATTTCATTAATGGGAAGAAACAATATTTTAAAACGAAAAGAAAATTATATCTTTCGATTAAAAATGAGAAATTTATTTATTAAGTTATTATTTAGGAAAGAGTTATTGCAACGAAGAGAGATGACTGCAAAGATTTTTTTGAATTGCACGGCGTTATGAATGGACCTTTACAAAGGGGGTAACGAGTTCCAAAGACGAATTGCAAATAAGTAAAATTGCCTTTCAGATGTTAAGCAGAAATGTCGTAATTGTATTAACGTATAGATCTGTTTGAACGTGAAACAGAGATGTGGTCGTACAAGTAGGAGGGTTCTCCAGTATGCAGTAACTTATGTAGCAAGAGTAAAGATCGAAATTAAAGAATGTTCTCAAAGGTCATACTGTTAATTTTAATTGCATAGTGGGAAACATGATCTGAGCATTTTAAGCCAAAAATATATCTAGCAATATTGTTAAATGCTACATTGAGTTTTTGCTTGCTTACAGAATCAGAATTGGTGAAGATTTCGCACCCGTAAAGAAGAGTAGGGAGAATGTAAGCCTTTGCAATAAGAGTTTTTATTTTAAGTGGAATAAAATGCTGTGAGATCCTCAATACCCTAAGCACGCCATAAACCTTACCGATTGAACTGCCAATGTGTGTGTTCCAAGTCAGAGTCCTGTTAAAGACTACTACTATGACTAAGCATTTCAACTTTTTCGGATTAAGACATAAACCATTTTTGCCTGCCCATGTGGTTATACGCGATAGGTTATTGTTGATGGAGGATACACAGTGAGAAACATTATCGTGCTTACAGCCAACATAGAGTTGGACATCATCAGCGTACATGTGAACATTGCAACATTGCAGAACCTTGAGTAAATCATTAACATAGATTGCAAATAGGAGAGGTCCAAGGAAAGAACCATGAGGCACGCCCCTGTTAACCGTCAAAAAGTCTGAAGTTATGTAGTTGGCAAAAACAGCTTGAGATCTATTAAAGAGATATGACCGCAAGAGATTCGCCGCTATAAAAGAAAAATTAAACATGTTAAGCAATTTGGAGTGGAGGATACCATGGTCGACTGTATCGAAGGCCTTTGAGTGATCAAGAAGAATTAAGAAGCTCTCTTTGTTGTCATCCAACCCTTTTCTAATCTCTTCAGCTACATCTATAAGTGCAGTAACGCAACTCCGATTTGCCCTGAATCCAGATTACCTGTCTGTTAGTAACTCATTGTCACATATAAATTTGCTAGATTGACGTTGAAGAATGACTTCGAAGGCTTTAGCTAAGTACGGTAAGATAGCAACAGGACGTTATTCACTGCCTGATTTAGGTATTGGTATTATTTTGGCTTCCTTCTAATGTTTTGGAAAGATAGATGTGGTTAGAATTGTGTTGAAGATGTAAGTTATGTACGGTAATAGTAGGGGTAATAAAATTTTGAGAAATAGCGGATGATTTTCGTCAAAACCTACGGCATTAGATTTTATTGACAGGAGGCTGGAGAGTACCTCACTTTGGTCCACGCAACGGAAGGCAAAAGTAATATCTGGACTTAAGGTGAAGTGCAGGGAATTATTTCTATTTGCATAAGCATTTTCATCAACTGAAGTCGTTGGTAAGTTAACAAAATTCCTGTTGAGATCATTCACGTCGGCATCACATACAGCAGACAAGTTTTTACCAACTCCAATATAGCGAATTTCTTTCCAAATCTTTTTTGAATAAACTGCGTTTTTGAATTTTTCACTATAAAACCTTCTCTTGGATTCATTGATTTTATTATTCACCTTTTTTCTCAGTTGCTTAAATTCATTATACAACTCTGGTATTTTAAATTGCTTCCAGCGATTGTATGACTTGTTTCGTTTTGCTATTAGCTTTTGAATGGAACTGTTAAACCATGGTTTGTGCTGAATTGTTACGTTTTTGGTTTTGATAGCCACAAATTCATTAAATAAATTATACCTAACCTGGTCATCAACCACTGGCATTTCATAAAAGGCTTGCCAACTTATCTTTCGAGTTTCTTGATTCAGATGGTAATAATCAATATGCTTGAAATCTCGAAATCTGAAGACGTACGGCTTGTTTTCCATATGAAAATCAAAAGCCAGGAATATAAGGTCATGTTTGGAGAAATTTCGTACTGAAATTTGATCGTAGAGAAGTACTTTATTTAGGTCATTCACAAAAAAATAGGTCCAGGAGTGTATTTGTTGTAGTAGTGAAATGAGTAGGAGTAGAAGTATTAACCGATAAAAGTCCTAAGTCGCGCATTTCATTAGTTAAATGTCTTTCTATTATTATGTTGCTATTAAAGTCACCTGCAATAACAGTGTGCGAAAAACAGATGTGTCCACATTACGATTTTGTTAGAACCATTTGAGACCGAGATTAACAAATATTCAATTGCGCTGTCTGGAGCAGATTCATAAATAAGTCTACAGAGGATATTTTCGTCACATAAATAGCCACACTTCCAGCATGAGTCTGACTATCTAATCGAAAAATTTTAAAACTATTCAGCAAAAACAAAGAATTTGGCATTGCGGCATTGAACCATGTCTCAGAAATACAAATTATATCCACATCAGATCCTTCAAAAACATACCTCAATTCATCCATTTTATTTACTAGGCTTTGTTCATTAATATGGCAAACCTTTAAACCACTTCTTTGCTTGCATAATATTCGTACCATATTATATATATTGTCTTTGGATTTTATAAAAAATAATTTTATATATTTTTGGGATACCCCCTATTTTATGATTAATCTCATTTTCTTTTAGCGTATTGACCTTATTTTGCTGTCTAGCCAGTTAAGTCACACCCCTAAAAGCAATTAAACTTTCATGTTGAAGTGTCATAAAAAAAAAAAATAATCAAACAAATATTTTACTCTCCATATTGCAGACCTTCATTTCTGACAAACTATTAAATTTCACGCAAGTGTTGCAAGTTTTATACGAAATGCTGGCAAGGGTTAAGCTTTGCTCTTTGCACTTTGCTTCTGCAAAAACGCATTAAATGTAAAAAGCAGCTGTTAGTGGCGCAAGTTTTCGACCACAAGCCAGTCATCAATAAAGTCAGCTTCGTCACCGAGGGCACCTGCAGAGTGCATCGCAACATCGGTTAAAGCATTTAATAGCATTGTTTCTCTTTTGTATTGTTTTTTGTTTTTTTTTTTTTTGCAACAAAACACTGATCAGTGATCACATAAAAGCATAAAACAAATGTTTCTCGTTTTTTCCCAAGACAACTAAACCAACGCAACCGCCTTTGATGCACAAGTTCAATGCTGGCTGACAGCCACATCTGAAGAGGCGACGCAATTCTACGAGTACATCGCGCATGCAACTTTCTTGACGTGCAACATAATAATGATGACAATACTGAATGTCCGTGATCATATTGAAGATCATGATGATGATGATGATGATGGTGATGGTGATGATGATGTTGGCGAATATGATGATGATGATGTTGAATATGGTAATGTTAGCGCACAGAAACCGGTTACCAGCTGCAGAGCAACAGCCTTGACTCAAGTTTTTCCACTTTCGTTGCTTGTGAAGTTCAACAATTTATCTAGTATTTTAGCAACATCAAACTTTATCTTTTTTTCTTTTGTATTCCTTTTCATCACTCTTCTCTAAAACACTCTTGTGTGTTACCAAATTCGAAAGTTGTTTTAAAGATTTTAGCAATAAATAACAAAACATATTTTTCTATTCATTAAAAACTCGTCATTTATGCTTCGAAGGAAGCCGTTGTCTGTAGCTAGCTGTTGAGTGAGACGCTAGCAAAGCGCATGAATGGCATTCGAAACATTGACAAACATTGAGTGAACAGCAGCAGCAGCAGCAGCAGCGACAAAAACATTGAATGAAGCCACAGCAGTGTGAATTCACATGATTTCGAGGTTCAAATTGCAGGCTGGTTGACTGGCTGCCTTCAATGTGGATATGACATGTTTTTCTTGCCATATTTATCTGTTACCATAGTATTTTTCGCCATAGTTCATTGATTTCTTTTGAATATTTGTGCAAGAAGCAACAACATAAATTTTATGTGAAGAATTTCCGGGTTAATGTTTAATGTGTGTGTGCGTGTTGTACACATAACAACTACATAAAAATGTTGCTATTGTTGGAATTTTTGTTTTTTTTTTTTATTTTAAACTGCTCATGCTATGAAGCTCACAACTTTTAATCCTGGTTGCCATATTTTGCTGTTATTGTTTTGTTGTCAATGCTTTGTTACTCTTCTGTACTGCAACTTGGGAATTTATGCCATTTTCTTTTCACTTTTTATATCAGATTTTGTACAACTATTCGTGAGAATCTTTTGTTTTGACAAGGGGGAAAAAACTCAATTGCTGCATACATATTTTAATGCAAGCTCCAGGAATTTGGTTACAATTCATAACGTGAGCAAATGATGTACTTTGTAGAAGCACAGTGACAGAAATTATTAGAATTACTTGAAATAATTTCACTTTTGAATATCATTGTTCTTTCGGAAATCTCAACTGTTATGAGTTTTTTAAGTACTGAAATCAAGTTTTCTTTCAAAATTTTGACTTTTTACATATTTTTTTACATATAATGTTATAATTGAATTTTTTTATATTTTTGTAGTTTGGTAAATATTCTTAAAATTCTAAGAAAAAAAAATTTCATGGCAAAATTCCTACGGGTTCAAAAGTTACAACCGGATTAGTGAGAGCGCATTTTCAATATTTTTCAACCTTTTTTCTTCTATTTTCACAAACTTTGAAAGCGTTTATCTCGAAAGCATTTTTTTCGTACTGGTTGCGGCACTAGCGGGTACATATTTTGACGAATTTTTTTTTTTTTTTATTTTTTTAAACTTGATTCGATATCGTACGACACGAGCTTTTTTATATTTTTTTTTTCGATTTTTTATGAATTTTTAAAGTCAATTTTTTTTTTCGAAAAAACACACTTTCAAATTTGAAACATCACCAAAAATTGAAAAAAAAAATTTAAAAAAGCTCCTGTCTTACGATAACCAATTTTGTTAAGATTAAAAAAAGTAATTTTTTTCAGATCGGACAATTTTTGTTCTCCCAGCGCTGCAACCACAAGGCCCCGTTTTCTTCTCTGCCGCCAGTTTGTAGCTCTATAAAACCATATTGGAAAAAATTTTGTTAAAATGTTTATTTTTGACTGAGTTATCAAATTTTTAAAACAAGGTTTGTTTTCTCTGCCGCGAATGTCATGTCCCTCCCTTAACCCTAGAACTGTATCGCAATTATTTTACCTATTCTTGTATCGCGGGGTGAAAAAACAACTCCATCTTCAAGGGCCCGTATCTCGGGCACAGTGTGACTTGGATGGTTCCATAGAGGCTCATTTTTTTGTCTTTTGACCTAGAATAATGTGAACTAAATTGTTTGGCCAAAAGTTTGGAGGGTCAGGGAATATTGACCAAGAAGGACAAAAACCGTGAAAAACTAGCAAAAAGTTTCTTTTTCGTTGAAATTACGATATCTCAGTGAGTTTTTGAGTTAATCGAGTAATTCCAACGGGGTTCTAAAGGGGATATACTATGTTTAAAGGATATTGCAGCAGTTTTGGCCAATTTTACAAAAATGCTATTTATTTTGAGAAATCAAATTGCGCAAATAGCAAGAATTTGAAAAAAACGATTTTTGACGCACATACCGTTACAATGAATAAGAATTTCGTTAAAATTGGAAAAAGACATCTTTGTTTGAAACTATAAAGATTTAAAAAATTGTATTAATCAAAGTTAGCTTGCATCACTGAAAACTTAAATTTCGTAGGTACTGCGTCTAAACTAATGAACGAGTTAGAATTGTAAAATTTTGATATCTGTGTGAAAATTTGTTAGCAGGTACCGTATTTTTAAAGAGTTTGCAAATTTTTGGTTGTTGTTGGTAAGTACACTCAATGAGCATTTATTCCAAGTAGTTGTTGTTGTTATTTTTTAGCCAATATTGAAGCAGAGCATTTTTTTTTTATTATAACAAGTGCGGCTAATCAAGTGGAAGGGAGGGCATATACTTATGTAAATATATGTGAAGTGGGGCCACTATACACTCATTACTTGTCCAAAAAGTTTAAACAACTCGAAAATAAAAAAACTTTAAGATGACGAGAAATATACACAAACTGTATCGCGGGGTGAAAAAACACCCCAGGCGCACTTCTAATGTTCGCTGCTTGATGTAGCACGTGGTACGGATGCCGCGAGCGTGCTCCCTCTACTCTCAGACGTTGAAACAGAATTATGGTTACGGTTCCGGGCGGTAAATGTAAGACGTTTGTGTCTGGCGCGAGATTTAAACCAGTCTGGGGTGTTCTTTCACCCCGAGATGCAGTTCTAGGGCTTACACATGTTCGTCCTGAATAATTGCTACAGTAGTAAATATTTTTGTTTTTAATTTAATTGTTTATCAAAACCAATTTTCATTTAAGCCATTGTCCCGAAAAATTTTTCAAAATCTCGTTATTTTCATAAAAATTCCGCATCCGTTTCCGCATTTGTTTTTTCTGGCACCATTTGTCATCTGTCTTTTTGTTGGAACACTGAACCAAAAAATTGTGAAGCACATTCATGATTTTTGGCCTAGTTTCTAATTAAATGAGTCACATGATCTATTCATGATATAAATTTGTTATAAATAAATAAAAAAAAATATACAAGAACATGAATATTTCAAACTAAATTTCACTAAATGCATAAATTATTTCACGCTTTCGTTGTACAATTACATGAGTTTCAAGCAATTTTTGTCTCTTATCTTATGAACTATTCTTGCTGCCTTTGTATTTTTACATGGATTACAAAAATTTCGGTCACTTAACTCATAAAATAGTTCACGTTTTCCTTGTATATGTATATGAGATTCATGATCATAAATTATATTATTTTCAATCAATTTTATTAATTTCAAAATTTATGGTTGATTTATGTTCCACTTGTATTTTATTCATGGCAAACACGAAATTTTTTTTATTGCTTCATGTATCTTGTACACACACTTTATGAAGATTAAGCTTGTGAAATATTTATTCATGTTCTCGTATTTTGTTTATTGATATTCTGAAGAGTACATGTGTGTCATGTAATTGATTATTGGACCAAATTTCATGAAAATCATGAAAAAGTTCATAATTATTGTGAATGCGCGATACACTTTGTTTATTTTCTTTAATTAAGGGAAGTGTTAAACTGTTTTTTTTTTTGTGCCGCATTTGTTACATCTATTACAAATTTCTGTTTTGTTCCCCTGTGTTATCTTTAAAAATATATTGGACTGATAATATATTTTTACGATTGCTGAAAATAAAAATTTTTACTGTAATTTTTTGATAGCTGTACAAATTAATATATAATTGCGTTTTATTTAAAACTTATCTTATAGACTAAACTAATTTTGAAGACTATCTTAATTTCTGTTACTGTTTATGTAGAATCATATGATTCAAGTCTTAAGTTTTGTTTATTTTTATTTTTAGTTCAGATTTGTTTGTTTTTTTTTAATATTCTAGTCTTCTTTGTTTTGTGCCACTCTCGAGCTGCCTACACTTATGTTAATCAATTTCTGCTTAAATTTGCTTTATTTTTATTTTTTCGATTTAAGCTTTTGTTGGTGCGAAATACGTGATTTTGTTTATTTTTTTATTTGCTTTTTCTTTTAAATTGTATTCATATTCTGAGCCGTGCTTTTGTGGTTTCTTTCATGTTATTGAAGCCAAGCTTTGGTTCACTTGAACGGTTTTATTGAATGTTTTTTTTTGTGAATGGAAGAAAATTTAATGCAATAGTTACTTAAATTAAATATAAACAAGTAAAGAAAGTCTAAAGTCGGTCTAGGCCGACTATGAAATACCCTAAACCCACTTTTCAAAAATAAAAAAATTTTTATTGTAAATAGGCGTATCCGTGGGCGGATGAAGCCTATATTTTAATTGCATTTAAATGGTGATGAAAAATTTACACATACCAAGTTTTATTCCTGTAGCTCACAGTTAATGCCTTTATTGTGCTTTCGCTATGGGAGGTGGGCGTATTCATGGACGGATTACTCCCAATTTTTGAACACACCTTAGTTTTAGTATAAAATACATACATACCAAATTTAATTTCTCTATGACATATATAACCTTATTTATTGAGTTTTAAACTTTTTGGGTTGTATGGGAGGTAGGCGTGTCCGTATGCGGATGATGTCCATTTTTCAAAACCATCTTTGTGTTGTCATAAAAAACATTCGTGCCAAATTTTAGCTCTGTAGGTTAAACAGAGGCTTATTTATTGCGTTTTCAATTTTTGGGTTGTATGGGAGGTGGGCGTGTCCGTGAACGGATGACGTCCATTTTTCGAAAAAATCTTTGTGTTTGTATAAAACACATATATATCAAATTTTATTGTTGTAGGCTAAATATGAGCTGAGTTATGCAGTTTTCAATTTTCGCTTTGTATGGGAGGTAGGCGTGTCCGTAGGCAGATGATGTCCATTTTTCAAAACCATCTTTGTTTTGTTACAAAACATATATGTGCCAAATTTTAGCTCTGTAGGTTAAACAGATGCTTATTTATTGCGTTTTCAATTTTTGGGTTGTATGGGAGGTGGGCGTGTCCGTGAACGGATGACATCTATTTTTCTAAGACATCTTTGTGTTGATAGAAAACACACACATACCAAATTTTATTGTTGTAGGTTAGTTATGAGCTGAGTTATGTAGTTTTCAATTTTTGCGTTGTATGGGACGTAGGCGTGTCCGTGGGCGGATTCCAAAAATATTCAATAGTGCAGATCCTTGGGTCCATGTGATCATGTGTACCAAGTTTCATTCAATTATCTCAACTCCTTCTTCTTATTCTGTGTATACGGACAACACACAGACGGACAGACGGACGGACGGACATGGACAGCTCGACTCACGTGGTGACGCTGATCAAGAATATATTTACTTTTCTATACCGGACTCGCTTCGTTCTATGCGTTACAAACGTTTGCACAAAGTTAATATACCCTGACCTTTCAGGTTTAGGGTATAAAAAATATACCAGTTTTTAGTATGAAAGAATTCTCAATGGTTGCTCATTAACAGCTTATAAATTCATATATCTGTGATTATAAGCGATAATCGCTTAACTCCGATCTTAATGTTTCGAGAAATTTTACATTAAAATTATTAACTGCTATGAAGAGTTTTTTGGCTTTTATGTCATAACTTCTAGAATAATGCTAGAAGCTCCAGATTTTGTGTGTCTAAAGATATAAACGCGTGGAACAGAGCTGCATAAATCAGTTAATTCTTTCTTAAGTTGACTTAGGCGGTTATCGCTTTTGACCACAGATATGTATATGTGAATAAAGCTGAGATGCATAAAATTAAAAAAATTTTAAACTGTTGCATAAAAATATGCCACCTCAGTTGTTTTCATACATACTTTACTTCTCATATTTAAGCTACCTTTTCTAACTAATTATTTTAGCTCACTTTTGTACTAGCCTCTCTTGTTTTTTTTTTTGTTGTTACCTCAATTAAGTTGAATTCTAGCCAACAACTAGCGTTTATTCATTACGTTCAGCACAGGAAATGGTTCTTTGTTGATTACACAGCGGAATTCTTTATTTAATAGCTTGATCATAAAATTTAATATTGGAGCTGGACTTTGTTTCAACTGTTGTTGTTTTTCTTGGTGCGTTGAGCTTGTGACTGTTTTAATAAAAAGGTGTTTCAGCTCATTTAATAGCACAAAGTTAAGTTCAAGTTTTTTAAACTCTTTTTTTTAAATCTTCAGGTATCTGACCATAATCGCAACCAAAGGGGGACTTTCGTGGGCTTAAACCCCCAAAAATTTTTGTAGTACCAACCAAAAAAGGATTCAATCAAAGTGAGTTACATAAAAAGCAATCACACATCTAATCATATGAGTGAAAACCTGAAATGTATATTTAAATTCTATTCTTGTTGATTTATAATAACTGGTTGTTGTTTAATTTTTGTTAAGTTATGATTCTGTCCACTCGAAGGGTTGTTGACAGTACTTTGATTTGAGTTGGTTTTTCAACTTTTAGCATGGAACCCATTAAGGCGGTTGAAATATTTAACTCAAAAGTAAGACAAAATAATGTAGTCTGAATTTAACGACAATCGGTTGAGTCCCTCGTCAACGAAATAATTAAAGAAATTCCCTCTTAAAATGTGATTTTTTCATCCTTTTTTTTTTAAATAATTCCGATTGACTTCCGAAACTGGAGAAAAAAAATTCAAAATTCATTATTTTATATTATATTTTTAAGGATTTCTTTTATAAAAATTTCTCTAGATTGCCAAATATTATCCGATTTTAAGAAGTAAGGGCTTATTAGAAAAAAAAAAGTTGGTTTGATTTTTCTTCTGTTCATCCGTTTATGTACAGTGAGTGATATATTCAAATTATATCGAAATCTATCGAGAATCTATCGAAATAATATCTTTTTAACAATAGGTCTTCATGACACTTTCCCAAAGAGGGTTATTCATGAATTTTATGAATTTATGAATTTTTATGAATTTTATGAATTCATGAATTTTATGAATTTTAAAATATTTTCCATCACTTTCTTAAGCCAGTCCGAGTTATTTTTGTACCTTATCATGTGGCTGCACTGTATACTCCATTCCCACAAAAAATTTGGGTTAGTATGTAAGTCTATAAAAAATTACGATATTAAATAACGATTTTTGAGGAAACTTCATTGGTTATTAAGGTGGTGAGGGACTCAACTCAAAAGAAATAAGTCGTAAAACGGCGGTACAATGGGCGCTTGCAAGACATATTGACCGTACAGAGATTGAACAGCGATAAAACGATAGTTTTTTTCTAGTTCGGCCGTTATCATTCTAAGGCCCTAAAAAGATGCCGCTGCGGGTTGAATAGAATTTATAGAACTCTATAATTTCTATAAAATAAAAAAAAATATAAAACAAAAACAGAAATCCTATCAATCTCTAAATACTCGACGCAACTACAGTCGTGGTTCTGAGACCTTATCGCTGTAAGACTTACGCGTGATGTCAACTAATAAAATATACTAAAAACCAGAAGCTTAAAAAAATCTAAAACGATATACCTTAAATAACTCAAAAAACAGCAGCAAAACTTATCTAAAAAAAAAATACGTCGCAATAACAGTCGTGGTTCTGAGACCTCAGCGCTGCAGGACTTACGCATTATCTCTGGACAAATCTGATCTACTAATACCCCCTTCCCCGTGAGCTCATATTCAAAAACTTAAAACTAAAACTCATAGAAATCAACGATATTACCAAAACTAAAAAAAACCTAGAACATAACCAGCAGACAAACTTATTTAAAAATACGTCGCAAAAATAGTCGTGCTTCTAAGATCTTAGCGCTGCCGGACGTACGCATTATCTTTAAATAAATCTGATCTACTACCCTCCCCTGTGGGCTTATACTCAAAAACTCAAATTTATCATAATTATTCAATACTAGAACCCAAAAAAATTGATAAATGACACAACTATAATAACTCAAAACTCTAACCAGTAATCAAACATATCTAAAAAATATATCGCAGCAACAGTCGTGGTTCTAAAACTTTAGCGCTGCAAGACTTAAGCATTATCTCTAGAGACATAAGATCACTATAACTCTCTACCCTCTTGATTTCAGAACTGACAAAAAAAAAAACGTCACAACAACAGTCGTGGTTCTGAGACCTTAGCGCTGCAGGACTTACGCATCTCTGAGTCCACTGATCACATGACATTGACATTACTTTCCAGAGTGTACATTTCCATTTAAAGAACACGTCGTAACAGTACTCGGTTAAAAATCTTGGGCTAAATTTTAATCTTTTTTGGATTACATATAGGACACTACCAAAAAAAGATTACTTTTTAATCCAATGAAAAGTTTTAAATTTTCCAATCCAAAAAGGACTTATTTTGAATCCGCAAAAAGTTTAAAATTTTTTAATCCAAAAAGGAATAATTTTTAATCCGCAGAAAGTATAAAATATTATAATCCAAAAAGGATTAGATTTTAGTCCAAAAAAGTTAAAAATATAAAAGGATTACTTTTTAATCCACAAAGGTGAGAACTCGTGAGAAAAAAAGGTAAGAGATAATTCTCATATTTCATAAGTCTACGAAGAAAAGTTATCCTTTGACCTCCATAAGCATGTATATATATATTAAAAAAAAGTTCTCAAACTTAATTTATACTAAATTTCGCATATTTCTAAACGAGCTAAAAAACACTTATTTTTTTTGTCGCGTACTTTGAACTAATTTGTATTAAATCTTGCCAATATTTTATATTTTATAAAATGTAGGCACTCTTTCATCGCGTTAGAACTCTTAAAATACATATTGGTTCTTTTTGTTTCTTTCTTGTTTTTCGAGTAATTAAAACCGTGCGAATGTCGCGTCCGTGCCAATGGCTTTTCAGCTGGAAAGCTACATAATATTCAGCTTTTCGCCATAGAAGAACTGTCAAATAAAGAGCTGGTTTTCGTTGGCTTTTCAGCCAAAAGGCCTTCGTGTGAACATATTATTATATTGCCATAAACTTCACTATATATAAATTAAGGGTATTCATGCAAATGGGCAATGCCCTTATAAATGATATAAATCGTATAAGTTTATCAGCCTTATAAATGAAATGTATGGAGAACCGTTTACACAAACCAGATATATCACAAACCAGCAATCAGCTGTTTATATGTATGCTGAAAGTTGACTGTTAACAAGTTAACAGCTGACATATATCTCCAAATGCACAATCGACTGATAAAAAAAACTAATTGCCCAAAATACAAGCTTGCCGCTTTACATGAATACCCTTATTATGTATTATGAAACACTGCTCAATGTTATAATGAATAAAATAATATTTTGGTTCAGATTTTAAGAAACAATTTGTTTCATTTAATTAAAAAATAAACTTCGGATGCTTTAACAACATAAACTATTATATTGAGCGTAAATTTCGTAGAAGTAGTAGTTTTCAATCTTAGGTAATATAAATAATTTTTCCTGAAAATACTACCTTAATGTAAATGTGTAGTCCAAAAATAGTCTTAAACTTAAACTTTTTTGGATTAAAAACAAATTAATTTTAAGTATGGAATAAAAAATAGTACTTTTTGAATTAAAAATTCCTTTAAACCAAAGTTTGGATTAAAAACTAGTCCAAAATTTTTAACCGTGTAGTCATGGTTCACAGACCTTATCGCTACAGGACTTACGCGTCTTTAAGACTTTCATGGTCTCCTTGAATTGGTAAATTCCAAAATTAAGAAACTGTATTGACTAACTTCGAGCCCCACGTTGGCTAGATCTAAGAACAAAATCAAAATATACAGACCCTTTCGGACCCTACGTTGGACCTAAGGCTCGTCGGATGTGGGGTGGTGTTCTTGCCAGACTCGACTGACGGCAGGGCCAGACACGAATAAATTCCTACCAGTCCTACCATTACAAAAAAATAAACAAGAAACGTGGAACCACACCGGAACTGGAACCCCAACATCGATTGTTCCTCTTTCGGGAAGTGGTTCTTCATCCAACTTTTCTAAGGCCCATTCACCAAACAAACGACGTTGAGGTAAGTCACCCGGCATCAGTTCTTGCACCAGTTGTATGCATTTTTGTATGGTTTCGGTTTTGTATGTTCCAGGTGGTCGAATAACACAAGTCTTATTGTTGAGAACGGTGACGAATTGCAAATTGCGATATTCACTGACGCTGGCGGCTACAGCAGTTCTTTCGGTGGGTTGATTTTGACAACCATAAATGGAAGTAATTAGCGAAACATATTTGTCTCAGAGCACGAATTTTATTAATTAATTCCAATGAATTGCAAAAGCTGTTTGTTTATTAGTCTATTTATGAAAAAAATCATCCTTTATTAAGAAAAAAAATAAGTATGCTTTATTTTAACATTGTTGAAACTTATTTTGAAAAAAAAGTTTGAGCACAAAAAAGGCTGAGGTTTGAACATGAGGTTTGAACATTAGTGCAAAAATCGGACGCATTAAGCGCTACATCACAGCCGTCATAATTACTTAAAATTGTTTTCATATACAAGCAGGACAGTTGATAAAATCCCCAAAAAATTCGATTGTTGAAAATAAACTATATTATGCAAAAATAAAAAAATGTGCGAAAATTTGTACATTAAGGTGAGTCAAAAAAAAAAAATTTTAAGTGGAATCTCGATTTGAAGAAAAAAGTCCTTTGAAGGGCTGAAATGGCCAACTATTTTTTTTAATATGAAATCTTAGGCCCTTATTATGAACTTCTTTCGATCTTCGATTGTAGTCGAATGGCCTGATCGATCGAATAAGCGTTTCGTATTATGACGTGCTTTCGACAAAGAATAGCGCTATTGTGAATTTAGCTCATTAGGTTTGTTTACGATAATTTATTTCTAGCCGCTAAATGTCACTTGGATAATTTAACAAGGTTTTTTTGAAAATTAGTTGTGGAAAAAATAAAAACATAAACAAAATACTCATGACTTCGATGAAATTATGGTTCGACGTTTCATCAGAAGAGGATTTCTCAGAAGAGAATGAAAGTTTTACGGAATTAAAAAGAAGTAGAAAACGATTGAGGGATGCTTCCAACACCTTGGAAATGAATTCCACCACGTATGTGCAGCCTTTCAAAGAAATTTTGAGTTTTAAATCATTTAGAAAATTTTGGAAGAGATACCATTTGCAACTAGAGGATTTGCTTCCACCAATGACATCAGTTTTTTCAACTGTGATTTGTCACCACCTTAGACCTCCATAAGATTAGCAAAAACAGTTGAAAATTAGTTTAAATTCGTCCAAAAACTAAAATACAATCACAAAATACTTACATTTTTTATAATAATTTTGCAGTATGAAGCCCATCGAAAGCAAAATTCTGTTCGACTGAAAATTCGTTTAAGAACGAATATTTCGACAGGGTTGCACTGCTCATAATAAGAACTTGACATTCGATATTCGCTGTTCGATAACCAGCGAAGATCGAATGTCGAAAGCAACTCATAATAAGGGCCTCAGTTCTCTTTATCGAAGCTTCTTCCGAGAGAATGTCAGTGTTATAATTATTTTTGCAAACATAAGCAAAACCAATATCAATATATTCTGAAAGAAGGCTACACTGAGAAAAAAAACATACTTTAAAATTAAACAAAAATTTTTAAAATATAAATTTAACGCCTTTGCTTTTCTACAAAACAAAATTTAAAACAATTGTGTTTAAATTTCAACTATACACTCTTTTCAATTTTATTTCATTCATTATTTCTTTGAAACTTTCTTTGACATTTTTTGAATTTTGAATTTTCATTGGTTTGAAAAATATCGAACATAAAATAAAATAAAAACTAATTCAGTTTTTCAATATTGAAATATTTAAAGTGCAAACTTCATTGAAAGGAGTTAAGATTCGGTATTCGGAGGGTCCCAAGGGTCGCTGATTACGAATCTGTCATCAAAAACTCGGAAAAAATTAAAAAATGGCATCGAAAAAATTATGCTTTAAAACATTTGTTTTAAATTTAAAAATTTTTGTTTTAAATTTGTTTTCTTATTTAAAAACATTGTTTTAAAAACAAAAACCCTTGTTTTAAATTTAACTTCAAGAACAGTTGTGTTTAATTTAAATGAATTTGCTTCAAGCTCTATTTCAAAAACAAATTCGTTTAAAATGAACACAATTTCATTTAATTTTAACACATATTTCCCTCAGTGTAAAAATTAAATTTTTAAATTTTTTTTGGATAAGTTCAGAAAAGTTTACAAACTGAAGGGCTTTAAAAATAATTAAAATCAATTAAAACTGTGACTATTTCTAAACTTTTCTCAACCTTCCAGACAAAATATAGCCAATAATTTAAGAACAATTGGCGCGTTTTCTACATATACATAAAAATCAAGTTCGTTGTTAAAATAAGTTGAAACTGTGCCTCGTGTTGTTTTTATTAATGCTGCAGAACTGACTCATCCATACATTTACGAAAAATAGGGTCTGCGGAGGATTTTTTTTTATACTCTTTGTCTGTCAGTCAAACGTCAGCCGCATGCTTTTATTACTCAGAGATGCTGTTGCAAGAAGACATGCAACAGAAGTAACAACAACAACAACAACAACAACAACAACAACAACAACAACAACAACAGCAACAATGCGAGTAGCTCGCATTAAATAAAGAAAACTTAGCTGTATGTTTGAAGTTGTTTCTGCTGCAACTTAACTTAAGGCCGGCTGCAGTTTGTCGTGCATGCATGCTTTGTAGCCAATCAAGCATTTGCTGTAACATGCCGCAAAAACAGAAAAAAAAAAACAACAAAAAATTAAACATGCTGTTGCATTATTTTTAAATTACAAGTTGTTGTTTTTGTTGTTTTTTGCTGCTGAAATTAAAACATTTGTAATATTGTGGCTTCTTTGTTGGATTTCATAAAAATAGCTCTTCTGGCTGGCAGTGAAGAAATGCCAGCAAGTATCTCGCACTTGTATCTGCCTATCGGCTGGCTGGGCTTTATTGTATGCAAATTAATAAAATAAAAAAAAAATCAATTGTTAAGCGTTTTTTAAACATTGTTGTAGTGGAAAAAATTGACGTGTTGGCTGTTTTTGAAAATTTTATTAAAAACAATTAGTTGCAGTTTCATAGATAGCTTAACACTTTCATGTTACCATTTTTTTTTTTTTTGTTGTTATTTTTTTTTTTTTTTTGTGATTAATTGTTATGAATTTTGTTTTTGCAGCAAACTTTCGTTAGAGATTTTTATTTAGCATTAGTTTTTGTTGCTGTCAAAGTTTCACTTTTTCATTATTTTTCTTGTCGTTTTTAATATTTTTTTTTCATCTGTTTTATAGGTATCTTCTTAACTTTTAAGTTGAACTTCTTTCATCTTAAAGTTTGTTTTTTTTTTTTTTAACTTTCCTTAATGAAGTCGAGTTTTTTTTTACTTTTTTGTGTAATTTACCAACTTTTAATGTTAATTAAACGCTAAATTTGATTGCTTAGCACTGCAGATACTTTTGTATCTGTTAGTTATTCGCCCAAAAAATTGTATCTGCGTGTTATTTTTACAGTTATTAAGTGTTTTAATGTTGAAAGCTCCAGTTTAAAGCACGCATCACAGCGTTACATGTTGCTGTGACTCATATTGAATGCTTCTTTTAATTGGTTCTGACTGTTTTTGTTTTCTACCCCCGTCTGTCTTCTCTGCCTCCACAGGCTATAACACGCCCTGCCTTTGCGTTGTGCCACATATGACCCATATTAGCACGTCAGAATTTCTTTGTTTGCTTAACAGTTATTTTGTCCACACACTGCATTTCACTGCCTTCCTTCCACTAACCATAATCATCAATGTATGTTTGTATATTTATATATTTATACAAATAAATAATACTCGTGCTTCGCTACTGTCCAAAATATGTTTTGCACTTTGTTCCCCCCTCTTTTTGCCACCGTCCCTCTCCAACCATGTCTTCATAACATTTCATACTGTTGCTTATTTCTCACATACTGTTGACGTTTGTGATAAATCACGTTACATTACAATTGATTTCAAAATATATGAAAATATGGCAGCCTTTCGCTCGGTTTATATTTTGAAGCTTTGTTCAAAACTTGAGCTTGTCTTCTGCTCTTATCTGAGTGTTGTTTTTTTTTTTTTTTTTTTTTTTTTTTGTTTTGTTGATTTTTGTCGCATTTTCAGTTTTGATTAGTTTCATAAATATTTTGCTTCTTTGCAATCGTACGTGTGGAAATAAATATTCCCTCTTTAGATTTATTTTAAAAAAAAAACACACACACAATTTTTGTGGGTCACATCAATTGCGTGTTGTTTGTGAGTTTTTCCATGAGTTCATTGAACGTGTTTTTGCCATATTATATGATTTCAACATCTATACTATTATATAAAATTGAAGTGGAAATATTAAGTACGTCAATGACTCCAAAACTACTGGACCGATTTTTATGAAAAAAATTTTAAAATATCATATTTGTGCTACAGAATGCCATAGGTGGGGTTTATTTAAGAAAATTTAGCAATAAATATATTTAATTAAGTTGTTAAGTTTTTTAGGAAATTACCACCTATGCTAAGCATTGCTTGGTCGTTTGCTTTTCACGCGTTTGTGTTACGAGAGTTTCAACTACATGTTGCTATCAACCCTTCTCTTTAAAGTTTATTGATCTTGCTCTCCACACTCATTCGAAGAGTAACCAAAAGCAGTTGGCGCTCTTTAACGTAATGGGAATACAAGTTAAATAAAGCTTGCTGTGTTGTTGTTGCTGTGGAATGATGAGCTGCAAACCAATGTGTGCATATTTGTTTCGCCGCATACAATTTTTTACACATATTTTTATTGTAGTTCTCCAAATTTTTAATTTACACTTGAGAAAGAAAGATATTTTAATATTTCAAAATGTGCATTCACAAGTGTGAAAGCATATTTTGTATAGATTAAAGATAAATTAAAAGTTTGAAAAATTAAGTGTTCGTATTTCCCTTAAACTACAAATACAGCTACAAATAAATACCTCGACGTAAAACAAGTTTGACAAGTTTAACAGAAAATGCAAGAGCGATGCTCCGCGCTAAGAGAGCAAGAGCAGCAACTCAAAGAGAAAATTGTTGGTAAATTATGCATGTAATTATTTGCTTTCACGACTGCAATTGGAGTGAGGCAGTGGCGTAGCTAGGGTTGCTGGCACCCGGGACCAAAACTAAATTGTTAAGTAAGCCCTTTTAGAAGGTTATACTTAACCTCATAAAAGCAATGCTTAAAAAGTACTACGAAATTAATATAATTCTTTTAAATAATAGTTTACTGTTATGATTATTTTGTTAAAGTGCAAATGAGTAAACATAAATATTTTAATTCATTGTATTATTTATAAAAGTCGGTAACAATATACAAAATTAATCTCATCGATAGTAATATATTAGATATCATTTGAAAGATAAATTGGTAACTTATACAAAACTGAAAAATTTTCCGCAATCAAGGAATTTTTCAAAAATGTTTTGTTTACGCAAAATTTTGGCTAGCAATAGTGAGTTATCCCAAAAGATCCATTTTGAATAATTTTGCATAATTGAGGAAAAAATAGGACCGGGAAGTAAAACGTCAACAAATTTTCCCTCAGTGACCCTGAATAACTATCAATTTAAATATTTTTTCGAGATCAATCCACGTCTTCTATATAAAAGTTAAGTGAAAATTAGAAAAAAATATTAAAATTAATTTAAAAAACTTTTTTTCTAATTTTTATAAATTTCTTTATAGTACTCTTTATACATTTCGACATTTTAGCTTCGACTTAAATAGACAAGACTGAGGTCTGTAACATTTGACTGCCTTATTCTTGACCATAAATATCACAATATCACAGTGATACCAAATTGATATCAGAAATTTGTTTCATAGTCATTATCTACATAATTCCCAAAGCAAACTTGCCCTGGGAGAACAAGGCCAAGAGTCATGAAAATTAGAATAGTTTTTTCTTAAAAAGTGTATTTTTGACAGTTTTTGTTAGTTGATTTGAACAGAATAATAATTATGTATTTTAGTGAATTAAAGGAGTTAGGAAACCATCTTAGAGTTTTAAATAGACATTTTCAAAATAGATTAAAAAAACATCAGAACGCCAAAAAATTCTTATAAAACGCCATTTCTTCAATTTAAATAAAAAATGTTATGAATTTTAATTAATTTTTTTTTTTTTTAGAAATTTTGAAGTAAGTAATAAAAAAACATCAGAACGCCATAAAATTGTTATAAAACGCCATTTATTGAATTTAAATAAAAAATGTAATGAATTTTAATCCTTTTTAAATTTTTTTAGAAATTTTGAAGTAAGTAATAAATTGAGCTTTTAAATTGTTTTATGTAACAGGACTCAAAAACATATTAGTATTAAAAATTATGTTCTAGCAGGTTAAGAGCTGCAAATAAGGTTTGTTTGTCGATGTATAGTCTCAGAACTTAGTAATCACAAAATTATAAAGTATATTTTTTAACCTTACATTTATGACACGAGGACGTTTTTATAAAAAGCTCTGAAGAAATGTATTGCTGGAGAACATCCCAGCAAAATCTTCGCTTACATATAATCGAAAAAGTAATCCAGAAAATTTCATTCATCGCTTACCCTCTCGCTTACTGAACCCATTATTTTTATATATCCATGTCATTAGAGGTAATCGAAAGCGCTGTCACTTGAAAAGATTAAGCGCTTAAAACGGTTAGTTTATAATTGATTTCACGAAATTAATACTTGAATAACAACTTTCAAGTTGATGTGAATGCATTGCCGTGAATTTATTACGGATTAAATTTAAGTTCTTGCATTAGCATTTATGTTATGCATTTTAGAATCGATTAAAAAACAAGACCCAACGAAAAATTTTGCTGGGATATTGGATGAAATGTCTACTATACTAGCATGTTTGAGCACTTCTTAAGATGAATATTTGAAGTACAAAAGCTTTTTTAAAAACTTTATGGAATATAAAGTTAGGAATATATACATAGAAATATACTTTAATTCATCACTTTAATGATGAATAAAAGACAAATAAAAAATAAAACCATTAAAAAATTATCTTCGACTTGCCCGAAGTCAAAATACTCAGGTTGAAGCTTATTCGGATTTATTTAGGTTATATTTTTTCCAACTTTTCATATTTCAAACTCAGATTACGTTTTATTTATCAAGAAAACAAGACTTATGTATGATCTTTCAATTAAACACATTAATTATTGTATAAATTATGAAGGTTTTGATATTTTCGTGACATCACTTTCTATGGAAGTATTCACAAAATTTTGTTGAATTTCAACTGCAGGGTATATGTTTCAAATTTAAGCATTATAGTGGTGCTCCAATTTAGCGAACACCGATTTAACAAACTCCCAATATAAGGAACACTTATTTAATGTTGTTGACTCTATATTCCGAACATTTGAAATTGTAGGTATTCTATTTAACAACATTTGCTTCTCTGAGCTCGCTTCGTTTGTTTTTGAATTTGTTATAACATTAATATGTATTTACTTATCTAATTCTCAAATAGTCCCCTCGGGTTAATATACATATTGTAGGGTTTCCTTTTTAAAAAACATTATAGGAATGTATTGACATAATCTTGGATTTTTCATTTGGAGTGTGAACAGATTTTAACCAGCAGCTTTCTAAACATTTAATAATAATAATTAATAATACCTAAAACAAGTTCAAAAATTCAACATTATTGGAGTGCATAGTTGAAACAAAAAATGTAAGGATATTTGTTTCAAGTTGACAAATTTATTAGCTTTGTTATATGGTAAAAAAACTTGAAAATAGTATTACCGATTTAATGAACTTTTCGATTTACCGAACGACCTTGGACTTTATATCTTTCGTTAAACTGGAGCACCACTGTATGACAAATCTCAAATCATGAAAATTATTTCATTATGGACTTTAAAGAGATTTGCAATAAAGACACGGCTGTAATCGTGTGGACAAACTAATGAGCAGATAGACAGACGAACATGGCTTAATCGACTCATGGTCGTGGAAAAAATTTCGTGACAAAATTATTGTGCCCGCTACGCTTTGCGGATGGAGTATAATAAATATTTAATACAAAACTTTGAAAAGTAGAAGTAGATTATGGTAAACGAGTCGGTACAGCAGATAATCAGATTTTTCTTATTCCTGGTAATACCAATGAATCAAAAAACTTTGTTAATACTGAAGTATTAAATAATTAAAATGGAAATATCTTCACTTTATTATAGTTAAACTATTTAATATAATTTGCTTCCAAATACAAATAATATGCTAATATTTTAACGTTTTTTATTATTGAAATTTTTCAAATATGCAAAGGTATTATTGATAAAGAGAAAATGTCCGTGGCGAAGCCTCGGACGACTGTGGCCTGCTAGTTAGAATATATTTTTAATGTGTTGAAAGCTTCATCAACGGAAATATTAATGTTTTGCTTATAATAATCTCGAATCATAAATCATACCTTCGAAAACTAGAGAAATATTCATAATAGCGGAAACCTTAAGTTTTATACGTTTTAGTACATTAAACTTCTTAAATACTGTAAAAATACTAAAAAAGAAAAATACAAGTTTGGGTTTTTACGAAAACTTAGTGAACCGAATCTGAGGCAAGAATTATGCTGAATTGAATTCAAGGTTTAATGAATTCAATAACCAACTTCTAGTTATTATAATTCCACATATAAGTTATTCGTTTTTGATGTCTTACAGCGCAATTTATATGTTTTCGTTTTGACAAATTTTTTCAACCACATGCAACGCTTTTGGGTAACACTTCAGGGTACAACTACAACCTTTAATACTCATCGCTCAAAATAAATACATATGACAAAATATCAGATATATTGTGAGCTTAACGAATATCTAACTTTTTTTTAAAAGATATTTTTCAATGAATCTATGATTTTTTGAAAATTTTGTTAAAAATCCTTTTTTCAAAGTTTTGAATTTTTTTGAAATGAGTAAAAAAACAATATATTATAATAACACTGTTGTAGTTTCTGACACGAAATTTTTGGTTCTGCGCTAAGACCAACCTTTTCGAATTTGGGGGAGTCTCCCGAGCACAACTGTGTCCTTGGTTTAGTTAGATTGGCGCAAATTTTGAAGAAAACCGTGTTTTTGCAAATGGTCGATTTTCAGCTATTCTAAACCTTTCTAGAGATATCTCGCAAACAATTTATACGATCTATACAACCAATAGGTATTGGAAAACTAAAGGTATTGAAATTCTTAGCCAATTGTTCTCATGCTACTTTCGGATCCGAGCATTAGTTTTTATGTAATTTATCAATTTTTGAGAACTTGTTGTTTTTTTTTAAATTTGAAATTAAATTCATGGAGCAGAATTTGTTTGCCTGTTCTGGCCTATTCTGTCAAAGGGTGTAACAAGTGTAAACTTTTAGTCTAGTTAAAAACTAATTTACATCTAAACTTTCAAAAAGATAACACACGTGTAACTGTTTTTTTTTTGTATCTTCTACCAACATATTTTTAAAAATTTTTAAAATTATGGAAAAACTATAAAATTGTCGTACCTTAAAATTAATTTGAATTTTTCGTAAGAAAACAATAATTTATGGAAAAAATTATTAATTACTCAAGAACTACTCCTCGGATCCGAAAGTAGTACAGGAACTGCTGACGTAAAATTTCATGACCTATTGTTTTCTTCATTGGTTGGCAAGACCGTGTAACTAGTTTGTCAGATATCTTTATAAATGCACTGAAAAAAAACACATACCTTGCTCCGGTAAAAAATTTCTCTATTTTCGATATAGAAATTTTCTCTTTTTCAAATAAAATTTTCTTAAATTAGAATAAATTTTCACATTTTCGAAGAAATATTTCTTTACTTCTAGGAAATGGAAATATTTCAATGTCTCTAATAATGATAAGTATTTTTCTCGCACAAAAATTTCTCATTTATAGAGAAAAATTTATTGAAAATGAAAAAATGTTCTTATATTTTGATAAAAAATTCACTAAGAGAAGTATTTTCTTCAATAAAAACAAATCTTTTCTCAAAAATAAAAAGTTTTTTCTCAAAAAACGATATATTTTTCTTTTTCATGGAATCTTTTTACCATTTTTAGTATCGAAATTAGAGAATAGCATTCTCTGGAGCAAAGTCTATACCATTTTTCTCTAAATATGATGCCTTTTTTATCATATTCCGATAAGCTTTTTTCTGAGTGTAGATTTGTCAAAAGGCTTAGAATAGCTCAAAATCGACCATTTGGAAAAACATGGTTTTCTCAAAAATTTTGAGCCAATCTAACTAAACCAAGAACGCAGTTATACTCATTGGACTTCCACAAATTCGAAAAAGTTGGTCTTATTGCAGAACCAAAATTGGACTACAACAGTGTAATTACAGTTCCAACAAATGTTCGAGTTTTAATCTTTTTCATGATGTCTGAAAGCACTTTGCTTATAATCTCCAACGATAGTATTACTATTTGTTTTCTTTTTTGTAACTTAGAACCATTTTTTTTTAAAAATCATGTGGAAATATTTAAAAATATAAATTTTTAATGCATTGGTACTACGGGTACAACTGACATTTGTCAAAAGTCGTGTTTTCTAGCTCTTGTATAACCTTTCAGTTCAGATAAGGCAATTCTCAGACCTTATTTAATTACTTTTTGAAAATAATCTCTTCTAGATTTGTAACAATTTTGCTTATTTTAAAAGCAGGTTTGTTCTTAATTTTTCTTGATTACCCATAAAGTACAAATTTTTGTTACATGTTAATTCCGAAAGTATAGTGTTTTTAGAAATAGTTTTTTATTTTATTTGATAAAAGTAAAATTTCAGTTTTAATCGTATTAAAATAGAGCGGCTTCGCTGGCTAGGTCATGTCGAGAGAATGAACGACGAAGCTCCAGCGAAAAAATTATTGGATTCGGTACCCAGCGATGGCCAACGCAGACGAGGAAGACCGCATCTCCGTTGGAAAGACCAGACATTGGATGACCTGCCGACGCTTGGAATTTCCAACTGGCGCCAGCAAACGCACGACAAAAGAGGCTGGCGCAAATTTTTAGACGAGGCCAAAACCGACCAACGGTTGTAAGAGCCATCTAAGTAAGTAAAATTTTAGTTATCAAATTGTTCCGATATATTTCAAAACCAAAATATAAAATTTGAAGAAATAGAGTTTCATGTTTAAATAAAGTAAAATAATGTGGCGGCAACAAGCTTCTAGATTGCTTAAAGTAGTAAATTTTTAAGAGCAAATGAGTATGTAGAATGGCTGTGGATACTGATGACTCAAAGAAACTTATTTTTTTCACAATGAATTTAAATTCCTTAATTCTTTATGGTTAAACAAAATTACGAATAAAATTATGTTTATTTTGTGCCGCACCAAGACTTTGCCTTATTGCTGATAAGCTTTATGAACACACTTTACAAATTCTGCAAAAAACAATACACATGACTAAAATACCTATTTTTTGTCTGTATTCCGATGGAAACATTTGTATGTTTTCACATACTCTATACTAAGGTGATTCACAAAACCAAATTTTTCGCCGACACTGATATGAAAGCTAATTTCGAAAGGGTCTTGAACCCAAAAAGAAATATATATCTGTCTAACCGTCTACCAGTGGTTTTTAGAAAGCCGACATACCTACCAAATACTGTTGTGAGGCCCTTGAAACGGTTGTGAATAAAAAAAGTATTGGAATCGGGAAGTTTTGAGAACAACAGTGTGTTGATTTGACACAGCATAGATTTATTAAAAAAAAACCAATAGATTCCATCAAGTCTTCTTTGAAAGAACAAAATTTTCTGAAATTGACTAAGAAATAGTAGATTATTATCAATTTTCGTGAAACATACAAAATTTTTTCGAAAATCTAAACACTGTTGCACCAAAAACATTGCCGACTCTAATAATCTTCCTTCCCAAAACTTTGAAGCTTCAAAGATCCTAAAATTTGGGCTGAAAAGACTCTATCGTATACACAGAGGGAAAAACCTATGGACTCAATACATAAATTTATGTACTCATCGCATAGTTTTCTGCACACAAAAATTTTACATTTTTCATATATTGAGTACATGTTGAAATCTCTATTGACTAGATAATGCTTTTAAGCGGTTCTGTAGTCAATAAAGAATTTTATGTACTCAACGCATAAATATGTGTCGTGAATTCATGGATGTATGTGGTGAGTACATGCACACTGTACTCATCGCAAACTGTTACAAATAATTTTATGTAATGAGTAAAGAACTTATGTACGTATTACATAGATTATTGACTCAGTACATACATAATTTACTCATTACATATTTGGAGTACATAATTTTATGCAATGAGTACACACATTATTTACTCATTACATATTTTAAATGCATAATTTTATGTAATGAGTACATACATAATTTACTCATTACATATTTTTAGTGCATACATTTATATAATGAGTACATACATCATTTACTCATTACATATGTTAAAAACATAATTTTATGCAATGAGTTCATGCATAATATCTGTGCGTAAATCACCCTCTCAACACATGCAATAAATAACTTAATAAAGAAATGACTAGATTTCACAAAATAATTGCCAACTACTTATAGAAATCCAGCCATTTATTTCTTATCCAATCATCGCTTTTGTTCTAGAGTACAGTGGATAAACTCATTCCCGCTCTGATTTTCTACAGACTTTAGAGGTATTGCTTATTTGAAAATCAAGAAACGAATGACATAAAACAGCAAAATCGTTTGCCGATGTGCAACAGACAGGGGCGGATCTGGAAAAAATCTTGGGGGGGGTAAATTATCAAAGACACACATTTTTGATTTGAGAAAATTTTGTCTTTTTACATATAGACAAATTGTACTTTCTTGAATTGAAATTATGGAATTGTTTAATAAGCATTGGAATAATATCTTATCGTGGGCGAAAAGTAAATAAAAACTCTTAACTTAACTTATTTTAGATTTAAGGTTGATTTATTCAAATTTTTCACATTAATTCCATTATAAAAAAATGCACAATATATTTTCAAGTATGTTCAATGAAAAAACATAGTTCTTTTCAATAAAGAAAAAATTAAAGGAATTTGAAACTCATTGTTCCGCCGATACGACTATGATATGGTTCACTTTGAAAAATAAATGAACAATACAAAATGATCTTGAATTTAAAATGAATTTAGCTAAATCTATTATATTGATCAACCTATTTGTATTACTATGACTGATTTCAACGAAGAAATACTAGACCTTTCAAATTTTGCACATTCAATTACAATATATTCGACAGTTTCGAAGATATCGACGTTCAAAGTCGATAATATTTCACAATTTTACGTAGTCTGCCCTTTTGAAATCCTTGTATCTTTAATCTTTTTCAACGAATTTACAAAAACTTTTTTTTACTTGATAGGAAATCTCTGAAGTTTTAATAAACATTTTAGTTGTTTTTATTATCTTGCATATTTTCAAATAAATTGAAAAAACGAACATTTTTTTTACATTCAATTTTATTGAAATGCTCACTACTTTTATATAAAATTATTTTCTACTTTTGTACTTTTTGAAGTGAATTTTAATAAAATTGAATGAACAAAAATGTTTGTTTTTCAATTTCTTTGAAAAAAAGCAAGATAATAAAAAAAACTAAAATGTTAATTGAAATTCAGAGATTTTCTACCAGGTGAAAAAAGTTTTTGGAAATTCGTTGAAAAATATCAAAAATGCAGAAACTGTCGAATATATTGTTATTGAATTTGCAAAAATTAAAAAGTCTAGTATTTCTTCATTGAAATCAGTCATAGTAATACAAATCGGTATGTCAATATAATAGATATAAGAAAATTATCAGAAAAAGAACTGATTTTCATGTTTTTGCCTATAACTCAAAAACTCGAGCTGATGGAGAAAAACGGAGTCCATATTAAAATCAGCAGCCAAAATGCATTCGGGATTGTTTATCAAGATCTTGGCACCTTTTATAAAGCTTAATTTTGTTACTCTGTGTTATTAGATAGTCATTAGATAGAGAAAAAATTATATGACAAAATCATCGCAAATTTGTCAATAACTTCGTAAATACTTATTTTAATATCTCTAAGTATATGCAATAATGCGAGTCCATTCAATCGTTCTTGTTGCATTGTTGAACGTAACCATGTTTTTAATCGTCGCAGTGTAAAAAAACTTCGCTTAGCTGTTGCTACACTGATAGGAAGCGTGGCAAAGATAGCAAACGTTTTAGAAATTAGTGGAAAAATGTCATTATTATCAAGAGTAAAAACGGCGTTGATATCATCAACCTAAGTTTCGGTCGCCTTTTTACACTGCCAAATGTGAAGTTCATGAAATAGTTGAATTTGAATAGTTCCTTACTAAAAGTGGACTAAAAGTGGCAGTTTTATTTCATGAAAGTCGGTTGTGGTTATTTTGTTTGTTTGTTGCAATTATAAAATCGACCAATTTTTGTTTGTTTCTTTGTAGTTGAATAAAATAGTCGGTGCACTCCTTCTCCGCACTCTAATTCATTTAAAAGAAGAATTATCAAAATCGATTGAAAAATACGGGAGAAAATGGTCCTTAACTGTTTTCACTACGCCTATTTAATTAAGATGAAGTTAAGGTGACTTAAAAATTTCAGAATTCCAAACAATTTAGAATAACTCAAACTAAAAATAAATGTATGCAACAAATTATTTGCGCAGTTGATACAATTTTAGGAACTTTAACCTAACATTAATTCACTTCAAAACAACAAAACAAAATGTAATGACAAAAAGAATTACAGATGTTTATAATATTTTCATAAGGACTATAGCTGAAATATTTCTGAAAATTATTTTAACTGATGATGAAATAATTGAAGTTAAAGAACAGACTTTTGGGTTTTACATTGTTTGAACTTTTTTTTTGAAAATTTTTAAAGTGAAAACTGAAAGTAACAATGCACGTATTGTTTTTTATGGTAAAATTTGTTGGCACATAGGTTGCAAAAAAGTTTGGCAGGTTTTCAGTAAAATATTTTAAGTGGCAACTCTGGTCTGCATTGCCAAAATATAATTGCGCTCATTACAAATCAAAATAAATGTTGCATGCTCAATGATTTCATATAAAATACATTTTTAAACTAATCGTTAATATTTTGCAAAAATATAATCATTATATAGCTAACACTTACGTTGAGGTAGTGACTTCAAGTTTTTTTTTTTAATTTTTATTTGTAAGAAAATAACGCGTCTTTAAAGTTGATTGTTAAAAAAATTGGCTGTAAAGTTACATAATGAGCTGTAACTTTATTTTCAGACTCATTTTTAAAAAAAGGCGAACTTACTACCTCGACGTAAGTGTTTGCCTTGCATATAATTATATTTTGTTTTTTGCAGATCTACATCTACAATAAAATGGTCCTACTGTTCTCGCATCGCTGCATAAAAACGTCACCTTCACGCAAATGACGTCACAAAACAAGAAAAAAACAAAATTTATTTTTATATACTTTAATCGTTACTGAAATTAATAAAAAAAACTAGAGTTTAACAATGTCTCTCACCATTTTTTTGTACTATTCTTTCAAAACGCCTTCAGAATCGCATATGTATACATAAAAGTACCCTTAAGCTGTGGGCACAATTATTTTTTCCAAATAAAGTATTAAAAAGTAAAGTATTTAAAAGTTCTTGGGGGGGGTAATTACCCCCTTTACCCCCCCCTTGTATCCGCGCCTGGCAACAGATACGTGTACTGAGTCCATATTTTATATACTGAATAAATGTGTCTATTCAATCGTATAAAGGGGACGTGTACTGAGTCTATATTTTATATATTGAGTAAAGTTTTTGTAAAAAATTACATAATACGTTGATTGAGTACACGTTGCTTGTATCTATTGAAGTCTGCTATGTACTCAACACATAACATGATGTATTGAATACATTTTTTATTCATTTTAAAAAGTGAATAAATTGATATGTAGTCAGTACACGCTCCCTTTACTCAGTAAATACTGCTCTTGTTGCGTTCTCATACAAGTTTCAGTGAATAGATTTTACATAGCTGTCTCTGTACTGACTACATAACTTTTTCCCTTAGTGTAGGCTAACATAGTAAAGAGTGTTTCATTAAGACGTGTTGTACTTTGATTTTGAATAAAACGCAAACGGTTCGGAATTTATCCAAAAATTTAATTTCGTTCTAGAGGTCACACAATAAGATAATCTGTGAAAAATTATTTCGTGGATAAGGTCACTGCAACTATTACGTACATATCTCACTCTTTCGCCCATATTTTCTATGAGATTATAGTATGACCTTCGGAATGGCAAGAATCACCGATGTATTATTGCTTTCAAGGTCTGTAATCACCAATAAAATCTGCGGATCATTCACATAGACTTTATCTATCGTGTAACTTCAAAGACAAAATTCAAACGGCGTCAAATCGCATGATCTGGGCGGCCAATTCACATCACCGCGACGAGAAATTACACGGATCAGGAATCTGCGACGCAAATAGTCCAAATCACCGAGGTGTAAATGAACCTCGTTCGAAAATATGATTTTGTTGAAAAATCATCATCTTTAGCAATTCAGCGTTTGCATCATCGACTCGGAATTTAAAATCAAAAATTCGATGATTTCAGTGCGTTGTTCTTTCGTGTAGAGATTCATAACTTAAATTCTATACTGTAACAATGACAATGACAATGACACAAAATATGGCGAACAAGCGACGATAATGCTGATTTTTATCATTAACAGAGTAACACACCTATTCATCAAAAAAGAGTGCTTTCAGTGAACGTACGAGGGTACTAACAAAAGTTCGCTTAGTTGCTGTCATATTATAAGTTTTTAATAAATCAAAAATTACATACTGTTTGTTATAGTCTTACGTATGTCACTCTAATTTCCAGAAAGATCGGTAAGAATGGAGACAAGAAAACGTAAAATTAGTGAAGCAGTGTCAGTGAATATCCCTGTGCCAACGCAGCAAGAAATTCGGTTTGGTATTCTTTTTGGATTTCGGCGTAAGCTCAAGCCTGTGGAAATATTTAGTGAATGCCAAACAGCATTTGGAGTGTATGCGCCATCCCTTGTGACTATTTCAAAGTGGTTCCGGAGATTCCAAACCGGTAATTTTTCAGTGGAGAACGAACCTCGAGAAGGCCGTCTAAAATCTGCGACTAACGATGTCACTGCAGCGCTGGTGAAGTCTAAAATTGGCGAAGATCCAAGATTGACCCAGAAAATGATTGCTGAAGAACTGGGCTTGAATGCCATGACTGTATCGCGAATATTAAAAAATAATCTTGGATACACGAAAAAATCCGCACGATGGGTTCCTAGAATTTTAACTGAAGCGCAAAAAGAGGCACGTGTCCGTTTTGCTCAATATTTTCTTGACGAACTCAAAAACGGAAAATCTTCCACTTTTCAGAAAATTATAACAGGTGATGAAGCATGGTTTTACAAGTACGATTCTGAAACCAAACAACAAAGCATGGTACGGAGCCCAGAAGGTGCAAATCCAACCGTTAAAGCAAAGCAACAAAAGTCATGATGTCAGTTTACTTCACCAGAGAGAAAGTTGTAGCTGCTATTTCTTTGGAAAAAGATCAGACGGTAACTGCCAAGCGGTATACTGAAACTTGCTTACCAGAAGTATTTCAAAGTTTATTGAGAAAACGCCCAAAAAAAAAAACTTCGCCGATAATTTTTGCATTGTAGACATTGCGCCAGCGCACACTGCTAGTAATGAAATTGTAGAACTCCAAAAAGCCGCTTTTGTATACTGTTTTTCATGGTGGATTTATCTATTTAAAAAATGTATCAAAATAAATGGCGATAAAGTTGAAAAAGTACAAAGAGATGAAGAATAATGATATAAAATTAAAACATTTTTGTTTAGTTTTTTCTGCTCTATTAGGCGATCTTTTGTTAGTCCCTTCGTAAAATGGAAGAGAAAGTCGTGAGTTCCACCCCTTCTCCTTTCATACCCAGAAGGCATTTTTTTAACATATGCATGTCATTGGTAGCAATGCTTTTCTTAGACTGCTCTATTTCTCCTTTATTTCACCTTTAGAACTTTTCAATGAAAGATTTCTGTGAGACCTTCAATGAAAGAATTCTAGTAGGAATGAAAGTTCCAGCAAAACTTTAAGAAGGCATTCCATGTTTCAGAAGACATAAGACAAAATAATTCTAGAAAATATTTAACCATTGCCTTGCACAAGCCATGCCATGGAAGCATTTAGAAGGAAGCTATCCAAATAGCCTTTTATAGAAATTTATGAGAATGCCTCTTGAAAGCACCTTTCAATAAGACGGAGGAGAGAAAAACTATTGGATTTTAAGAATATCTGCTGAAAGTAGTGTATCTAAGAATGCATGTCAAGTTTGTATCAAAATTTTTAAGGGCGTAATATTGGAACACCCTTTAAAACACATTTTTTTGTAAGAATTCGATTATATTATTTAACATATTTGCCTTCGAGGGTGTTAAAACGAACATAGCGGTCATGCGATTTTTTGATACCATTTCTATAGTATGGTTTGCGTTTCACCTCAAAATAGGCATAAATTTCAGTGATAACTTCTTCTTAGTGCTGAGTTTTTTCCATCGAACATTCTTTTGAGTTCTACAAATGAGATGAAATCAATCAGATCCTGTTAATGAGAAGTTTTGATCTTAATATTACATTTCAATAGTTATTTCATCTAATCAATTTTATTTAATGAAAATATCAACATTTGATTTTATTTATTGAAGTTGAATTAAGTTTTTGTCTGTTCTTTAGTCCTAAGGGGATTTTGAACCCCCTAAGATACGGGCTTATGCATTGTCTGAAGGTCAGATATATGCTAATATAAGCATAACTGCCCAAACAACTTAGAATAAGAACTTGTATTCAAAATAATTTTCGCAGAGCAACGCCCTAATTTTTTCTAACTGACGGAAAATTAATTTGTTCGGTTGTTAATTACCATTTTCGAACAAGTCATGTGAGCTAAAAGGGTCTTTAAGACACATGGAATAAAATTATAGTTACTTTGAAAATCTTTCTACGGGTTCCGAAGTCAAACAAAGATAATAAATTTTATATATTTTTTTTTAATATTTATTTTTTATTTTATAAATCAAAAGTTTATCATTTGACACATTATGAAATAAAAATAAATTATATGCAAAAATTTAATCTTTTAAACTGCAAAAAATTTAATATTTTTTCAGAAATATTTCTTTTATAGCACAAATTCGTCATCAACTATTAAAAAAGTAGAACAAGTCACACGATTTGCAAACTTTTTAAACTATTTTCTCTCAACCTTTTCTCACAATTTAACTCATTACAAGTTTTTAAGTATTTTAATTTAGCTAAAGTGCCACTTCCCAAGGCACTTGTTCCCCCTTTTTTCGGTTTCCTGACTCATTAATTTAAGTGTGTTTAAATAATTAGGTAGTTGTCAGAAAAAGAATTTGAAATTTTTATATGCTAATGTTTAAGTTATGAAACTGAAGATTTATGTACCAATAAGAACTACTATATTGCCATATGGTAACAGAAAAGCGAAAGAGTTGAACAATTACCTTCATTGACATGCCCAGTCTTTGGCAGAGCTTCGGTTTTTGTAAAATTGTTCATAACGCACGAATTCTCCGGCCAGCAAATAATAAAAACTTCAATTAAATTGTTGTTGTTGTAATTGCGTTATTATTGCCGCTGCTGCAGCAACAAAAGGAACTTGTTGAAATTCAAGAAATATTTACTCAAGCATTCAGTAGTTGTTGTATCCAGCAGATACTTAAGCTTCCAGGTAGCATGATAAAATGTATCTCTCACTTTGAGCAATGTTTCGTAGGTCGTTGTTGTTGCTCTTTTTGAATTTTTTTTTTTTGTTGCCTTTTTTTCTATCTTAAATGCGCACTTGTTTATATTAAAAAGAAAAACGAGAAAAAAATTACAAAATTGCTGCTTTTCGTAATTGTACAGAAATTCCGCACGCGTATTTTTCACATAAATTTTCGTAGCTAACCATTCACTGCAAATTAATTTATTTAAGTGCAGAGCTGTGTACTGCCCCACCCGCACCTTTTTCCGGCTTGTTGCAACTATTTAATGCAACATTGCGTATTGAGCGGTCTCGCTAGATACAGAATACGAGTAGTACTCTAGGTTTTTATTTTATTTTTTTTTCTTTTAACGTTGTTATATTATTGCAGATATTTTTATTGACTCGTTGAAAAATGTTTTAAAAGCATCTCAACGCAGCGTATCGAAGAATAAAGAAATTTTAAAATCTTAACTTAATTTTATGTGTGTTTATTTTTTACGCTGCAGCAGCTGTATATGCCGCAGATGCAATTTGTATCTAATAGATACAAGATACACGAAGGATAACAAAAACACGATTAACCGACGCACCTAGTATTCAACTCATTCAACAGCCGCTCAACGAATGCCAAACCATGGAGAACGTATTTTTGTAACGATGAAATTGTTTGACTTGTTTAGTGTGTGTGTGTTATGTGTGTGTGTTGTTTTGGTATTTAGACAAAGAGTGAGAGGAAGATATATTTGTGAGAAGAGACAAGAAAGCTGTTGTTGTTGTGGTTGGTGTTTTTCTTGAACAGTTTGAAATTGCTATGGTTTTAAAAGCACTGTGTAAGTACAGCAAAAAACAGAGATGTTATTTGTAGTGAGCCCGTTTAAACTGATGGAAAATGGATTAAATATGTACGTATGACTACAAAAATTAACTCATTTCTCGCTAATGGGTATATAAATACCCAAGAAAGTGTTGATACGTGAAAATTCTAGTGCGAGATAGATGATAAAAAGGTGGTAATTTTTGTTCTGGTTAAAGTAAAAAGGACGAATGGGCCTGACCGAAAATAATCGAACAGTCTTATTTTTCATGCTTAACCTTTATTTAGTTTTTTATAGATGAAAATCCGTTTTTTTATTCAGAAAATAATCAGAAAAAGTGCATCCTAATAGGAAAATGGGAAAAAATGAAAAGTACACCCTTCCCAGATAGCTTTAGGTGTCCTCTATGCAATTAGAAAAACCAAGAGAGATATCACAATACACCTAGCAGACCAACCTAGTCCAATGAAAATAGATATTTTAACACCCGACCTTCCATGGCGAGTACAAAAAACTAATTTTTGTATATATGAAAAAAATTTGTTTGAATTGAATAAAAATTGAATAAGAGATTAAAAACCATGTAGTTTATAAGAAATTAATTAATATATTTAAAAAATATAAAAAGAAATTTAAATAAAATTTTTTTTTTATTAAAATTCTATCAAATTCTATGGTCAATATAAAAACAAATCAATAATTTTCAGTAAGTTTTAAATTGTTTTTAGATGCCACCACATGGAGACATTTTATTTTAAATCTCTATTTTTCATATTCTTAAGGTTTTATATATTTTTATAATTGCTTTTATTTTTTGACATAGAATTTTTATAATAATACTAGCTGGTACCCGGCGCGTTGCTGCCGTCCTTGTCCAATGCCTGTTCCAGATTGCCAATAGACAAACTCCACTCTGAGTTTCATTATTCTTTGACCATTATTTTCAAAGCTATTAAATAAAAAATTTTCTTGTATGGGTGGAGCCATCCGTTTTAGGTTGCGAGTATATTGGAGTAGTAGGATATAACCAAATGGTCACTCCAAACCGAGTTTATTTGATCTGTGACTGTTAACTCCAAAGCGATTCAATTTAAAAAATATGTCTTATAGCGGTGGAGCCACAGCCCCTGTACAATGCCCATTCTAGTCTTCCAGTAGCAGGACACCACCAAATAGTAACTTCATTCTGAGTTAAAATGTTATGTGAATTTTACTTCCATAGCTATTCTGTATCGAAAATTCAAGTTGTATGAGCGTAGCCACGCCCCGTTTTCCAATGTCCGTGTCTTTTTTATAATTGAAAGTCCTGATCAATCAGTTATTTCAAACTGTGCTTTACTGTTATACGACATCAAGTTCCAAATCTATTCGATGTCAAAAAGTTTAATTGAGTTGGCGGTGCCATACCCCCTTTTTCAAAGATTGCTCAAATTTGACAGTCGAAGGGGGCGTGTCAACAGTAAGTTCGTACCGATTTTCATTTATGTGCGATTTTTGAACCAAAGTAAAACCGAAAATTTGTTTTCTTGAAAAACTGCCACGCCCCTCGTGGGTAGGAAGATAAAAAATACTTTATAACCTATTCTCATACCTACTTGATATACAAAAAAAAAATCATTAAAATCGGTCCAGCCGTTTCGGAGGAGTTCATACACTAACACCGTGACACGAGATTTTTATATATTAGATTATAAGACAATTATCGGACGTCAATTTAAATATGATTTAAGGCATTAGTTTTAAGTTTTAAGTTTTAAGTTTTAAGTTTTAAGTTTTAAGTTTTAAGTTTTAAGTTTTAAGTTTTAAGTTTTAAGTTTTAAGTTTTAAGTTTTAAGTTTTAAGTTTTAAGTTTTAAGTTTTAAGTTTTAAGTTTTAAGTTTTAAGTTTTAAGTTTTAAGTTTTAAGTTTTAAGTTTTAAGTTTTAAGTTTTAAGTTTTAAGTTTTAAGTTTTAAGTTTTAAGTTTTAAGTTTTAAGTTTTAAGTTTTAAGTTTTAAGTTTTAAGTTTTAAGTTTTAAGTTTTAAGTTTTAAGTTTTAAGTTTTAAGTTTTAAGTTTTAAGTTTTAAGTTTTAAGTTTTAAGTTTTAAGTTTTAAGTTTTAAGTTTTAAGTTTTAAGTTTTAAGTTTTAAGTTTTAAGTTTTAAGTTTTAAGTTTTAAGTTTTAAGTTTTAAGTTTTAAGTTTTAAGTTTTAAGTTTTAAGTTTTAAGTTTTAAGTTTTAAGTTTTAAGTTTTAAGTTTTAAGTTTTAAGTTTTAAGTTTTAAGTTTTAAGTTTTAAGTTTTAAGTTTTAAGTTTTAAGTTTTAAGTTTTAAGTTTTAAGTTTTAAGTTTTAAGTTTTAAGTTTTAAGTTTTAAGTTTTAAGTTTTAAGTTTTAAGTTTTAAGTTTTAAGTTTTAAGTTTTAAGTTTTAAGTTTTAAGTTTTAAGTTTTAAGTTTTAAGTTTTAAGTTTTAAGTTTTAAGTTTTAAGTTTTAAGTTTTAAGTTTTAAGTTTTAAGTTTTAAGTTTTAAGTTTTAAGTTTTAAGTTTTAAGTTTTAAGTTTTAAGTTTTAAGTTTTAAGTTTTAAGTTTTAAGTTTTAAGTTTTAAGTTTTAAGTTTTAAGTTTTAAGTTTTAAGTTTTAAGTTTTAAGTTTTAAGTTTTAAGTTTTAAGTTTTAAGTTTTAAGTTTTAAGTTTTAAGTTTTAAGTTTTAAGTTTTAAGTTTTAAGTTTTAAGTTTTAAGTTTTAAGTTTTAAGTTTTAAGTTTTAAGTTTTAAGTTTTAAGTTTTAAGTTTTAAGTTTTAAGTTTTAAGTTTTAAGTTTT
This sequence comes from Tetanocera ferruginea, assembly GCA_958299015.1. Taxonomy (NCBI): domain Eukaryota; kingdom Metazoa; phylum Arthropoda; class Insecta; order Diptera; family Sciomyzidae; genus Tetanocera; species Tetanocera ferruginea. Next base: position 151,008,485 of record OY282641.1, read on the forward strand.
AAGTTTTAAGTTTTAAGTTTTAAGTTTTAAGTTTTAAGTTTTAAGTTTTAAGTTTGAAGTTTTAAGTTTTAAGTTTTAAGTTTTAAGTTTTAAGTTTTAAGTTTTAAGTTGTAAGTTTTAAGTTTTAATTTTTTAAATTTAAATATGCTGGGATGAAAATCTCACAACAGATTAAATAAATCGTCTCGAAAAAGTTCTTCCTACGATCATATTTATACTAAACCAATACCAAAATTTATTTTTCATTATTCAAGCATATAAGTTTCGTGAATATGAAATTTGACGTGTAACAAAATTTCAGTACTTTTCAAAACTTTAAATTCAGTTCACAAAGCTTTCAGAGTTCGCTTATATTTTTATCAAAAAAACCAAGTTCCGCTTGTTTTGCAGAACAGATAGTATCAACAATTTTATTGTTCCAACAATCGAAATGGCCCAACGACCTCATAAGTTTCAGGATCCTGTTATTTATCCCCTTTTTAAGAAGTTTTTGTCAATGATTACCTTAAAAAATATCTCCTTGATAGCTTTTATGAGATACATCCAGTTTATTATGCCGCAGCAATGCCCTTTCTTTTCCGTTATCATCAATTGTATCCATACCATCTCAAGAGCGATGATTGACGAACCCATTTAATTTTAAAAATAATAATACGGGTATTCACGATATGGTGTATGTGCCCTTGTATTGTGTATTTTTGATAAATTTGATATTTGAAGTAAAATTATAAAAACAAAATGTACAGTAGACCGGATCGAAATTTAGATTCCGCCGGTAGGGGTCTCAAAAGTTAGAGGAATTCATTAAAATGATTTCTGCAAACTTTTTTTTCAAATCGGAGAAAAACCGCCGAAGCAATTTTGATTCTCCTGAAGGTCCTTTTTGGTAAAAAAAACATGTTTTTTGCTTGTAACTTTTTATTTTTCACAGAACGCATACCCAAATCTTCTTAAATGTTAAATTTCTTACTGATACTAACATTTTGACACACAAAAATTGTTAAAATTTTGTTTCATTATAACTCTTATTGACCATCAAAAATTGAACTTTTTGCTATTTTTAAAAAGGCATTTTTTAAAACAGCTGTAAAAGACACACTTTTTATTAGATTTACGTGGAATTGTTATTGTTGGAAAGGTATTAAGCTCTTCTTTCTTTCTGTGAGAATCAAAATTGCTTCGGCGGTTTTTCTCCGATTTGAAAAAAAAAGTATGCAGAAATCATTTTAATGAGTTCCTCTAACTTTTGAGACCCCGACCGGTTGACATTTTTTGTATCCATATAAGAATGATCCGGTCTAATGTACAGTGTTCAAAATACAATCCTGTAGCAAAAATACAATGATGAAACCCTATTGTATTCTTTTTAAATTTCATTGTATATTTCATCAACTGATCACAAAAGCTTTTTCACTTAGCGTGGATGAAGGTACTGGCTGGGTTGAGTGTTTATTTAATAAAAGTTAATTTAATTCAGTGCTTCGTTTCAATTTTTTTATTTTCTCGTACTGCTAAATGATGAACTTACCAGACTTTGGTGAAGGTTTGTTCACAATGCGTTGTAAATATTGTAAGAATTAATCAAAAATGCACCACATCGTGAATACCCCTCATGTTATTTCCATACTTTCATCCAATTTTATTCATGATCGTATTTATGTTATGAATGTGGAGTGCAGAATATTTTTTGGCAAAAAAAGTACTTTAATCCTTCATTGAAAAAAAATTGGCAATTTTAAGTGTAAAAACTTCAGAAAATATCCGATGACACTTCGATTAGCATTTGGTCTTGAGAACATAGAATTTTATCTGGCAAAAAGCTCTTATATTTAACTATTCAGCTTGGAATTTCTTATTGTGGTGTATCGCCTTAATACGGCTTTCCTATTTCACAACAATTGGCACTATCAAGAAACTGTAAAATTTTAATATATTTCCAACAGGACCAGCTAGGATTTCATTTCCAAAGGATTTTTTATCTTTAATCATCAATGATTACAGACCTGCATTCAGATTTTGCCGACATTTTTAAACAACCTGTCGTCCTGCTGACGTCTGCATATTCGCATTCTGCATTTACGGTCAACACACAGGTGAATGGAAGGATTGGCAGACAATGTTAAATTGGCTGCTAAGAATGTTTTCTTCAAATTTAATAATTTAATAATTTTGTTCAAAGGGAATAACTTATAACCCACACGTTCTATTGAGTCGATTTATTGATAACGAATTTACTATTTTTGAGCGAGCATTGGAAATTGGGGCGAAATTGGGGCACAGCCTAAAAAGTTCAATTTTTTTATTATAAAACTATAATATATTTTGACTATAAAACTGACACGGGAATTGAAAAACGGGGCGTAGCTCCGCCCAAACAAGTCAAATTTTGATTCAGAATATTTATGGATACAAAAGCCATAGAACACTCAAACTCAGAATGGAGTTACCATTGGGTGAATTCTTGCTACTGGGAATTTATAACAGACATAAAACAAAAGATGTGATAAGGTTTAAAAATTTTGACTGCGATATTGGAACAGAAATTTTGAAATTTAAAATGATGACATTAAATTTGAAACTAACAGAAAATATATTATGAACGTATATGTACATGAATGTTGCATGCGAGCCAGAGAACTGTGGTAGCTCGAGTTCAATCTCACATCTGACAGAAAGTTTATTAATACAAATAAATTTTTCTGATCGGCCGTCACCTAAATTATAAATCGTTCGTTTTATCGTAACATTTAAAGAAGGATTTGGTATTTGACTTTATCGATCATAGATTACATATTGGTTTAATTCTTTTATGCCAGCAAGATATCACAAAATTGAATGCCCACCTAAACAGTTAATTTCTTTTACCTATGAACCACAACCGAATTTTTGCTAAAAACTGAAACTGCGAAAGAAATGTTCGTAAACAATAATTTGATCTTATCATTTTCACCATTTTTAATTGTAATTTAATTAATTTAATAATTAAGAAAAAGTCAATTGAAATTCTGAAAACATCAATTGAAATTGAAACATTTTAATTCAGAAAAAATCAATTGAAATTCAGAAAACATCAATTAGAATTCAATTGAAAATCAGAAAAGATCAAGTAAAATTTATAAAATATCCATTGGAATTCGGAAATTCCATTTGAAATTCTGAAAACATCAACTGAAATTCAAAACAGATCATTTGAACTTCTGAAAATCCATTTGAAATTCAGAAAACATCAATTGATCAACAGAAATTTTTTTTTTAATTCTTAAAATGCAATTGATATCACCATAACATTCTCATACATACCATCTCTTTAGCACCACCAACCCATAATCATATTATCACTATCTATTTTTTTATTTCAAGTAGAATTTCTGAATATCAGTTGATATTTTCTGAATTTTAAATAAAAATTCTGAATTTCAACAGAACTTTTTTGAATTTCAAATGGAATTTCTGAATTTCAAATGGAAATTGTGAATTTCAATTGATCTTTTTTGAATTTCAATTGATTTTATCTACATTTCAATTGGTTTTTTCTGAATTTTAATTGGAACTGTTAACTTAATTATCTTTCATGGATGTTCTCTTCAATCTTTTGCGCATACTTCAGAAACTCAATGAATAACACCTTACTTAATATAAACGGCATATGATCGTTATTTAAGAAATATGACTATTATTTATGCAATGTTACATTATGTTTAAAAATAAAGTGAACGATTCGAAAAACATTTCGGATAATTTTTTTCCAAGCCCTCGTATAACATTTAATCTTCTTTTGCCACACAACACATTGAGGAAATCTGTAAATGTTGAACAGAAGATTTTTTTGCTAAATTTCAATATTTAATAATGTGAAACCTAAAGTGGATTCAGCAGTGAAAATCTCAAAATGGATGAAAAGAGCGAAGAACTGAAGTTACTCCTATGTAGCAATGAAAGAAAGCGAGGCACCAGTGAGTTAAGCAGGTAAGCAAAACAGGTAGTTGTGACGATCGGCGCATGGTACAAACAGTTTGAGTGTTTTTTCCCATAACGTATAGAAAAAATACAATAACAAAAGATAAAAGCCACTCAGCTAAGGCGACAAAGCAGAGATATACTAAAAACAAAACAATCACAGTTTGATTAACAGGCAAACTTTGCGCCAAAAAGTGTCTCAAAAGGCACACCTGAAGATCGAGTGACTGACTATTTGTAGATCAAGAACTCAAAAGTAGCTGAACGGTAATGAAAGATTAAACATTAAATGGCTCAAACACAGAGTGAAGTCAGAGAGAGATAGAGTGACAGAGTGTGAAAAAAGCTGAAAACGAGCGAGTTATAAACCAAGCTATTAAAAATTGGTAGTATAGCGTGGAGTGTAGCTTGAAACGGTGTGGTTAGCCAACGAAGTTGTTAGTTATAGTTTAAAGATATTTAGAGATATATAAAATATTTATTCTCAATTTATTAGAATTAATATAGATTTATGAAGCAATATAGTTTTACTAGATAAAGTGTATATTTGTGTTTTATTATAATTAACGCGTTTGCTCGCATAACTGTTTATGCAAATATAGAGATACACAAAATAACTAAGTATCCGACGGATGCGCACAGTAGCTACGCTGTTTTAACTCAATATTAAAACCCGTTTTCACAGTATAACCAAAGAGTCGTGTTTTTTTTTTTTGTTTTCTCTGTCGATTCGCTTTGTTTTTATTTTAATTTGTTGTGTTTTAAACCTCGTTTGGTGGCTCAAAAGAAGAAGACAACAACAAAACGCAGGAGGTGAAATCCAGCTGAGGAGTTTATATGCTGATTGGTAGTAGCTGCAATTCGACTGATTATGAATCATCAGTGCGTCTTGTTGTTGCTGTGGCTGTAAAGCATCGCTTCTTGCTATTAACTTGAATTATTTTTGTTAACAAAACAAGTTGGTAAACAAACCATACAAAATATTAAGGCATAGATAAAGCACGGAATTCGCAAGAATCAACATTAATCATACAACGCACAAACAGCGAAACCTAAGTACTTTACAATCACAGACAAGCTGATACGATCAGCCAACCAACCAACCACTTCCTCAACATGCGCTCTTTGCCTCTAGTTTTGGCTCCCACACTCTGCTTACTGCCCAGTCTGGCCTCAGTGGTAGCTGCTAAGGATTGTCATGGCAAGATTTGTCATGCTGTCGAGGAGTTTTGCTCCGTCTTCATCGAGGGCTGTGACAAGTGTTCGAATATCTGTGATCTGAATTCACACAACTATCATGTGGATACATGTGCTCGCGAGTGTGCAGGTAAATGTTATTTAAATTAATCAAAATAAATATCTTTTACCGCTTGATCAAACAATTTTGTACTTTTTTTGAATAAACCTAGTCGGAACTCAATTCATTTAAAATTTAAAATTTTAATGAAAAATCAGCGATGAAACTCCATAGCTCACTAGCTGATCAATCTGAGTAAAAAATACTGCGATATAAAAGTCTTTATAATATTGAAACTGTCTATCTCTAACTGTGTAATTTTCAAGTTGTGAACATCAGAAAATTTAAAAAAATTAATATCTCTAGGGCTAATTCAATACCTGTTCTATTAGAAAGAACGGAAATGCCTCTTTTATTGATTCCATAGAACCAAATCATCTGTGTTAACACAAACATATGTAAATTTTAATTAATATTTTTGATACTAAAATTCTGCAAATCTTCCCTTTCATATCGCGTTTCCAATATAAGAAAAAAAAAGAAACATTTTTTTATTATTTCTAACAAATATTTTTCTTCTTACATCATTTTGTTTGTAAGTTTAGCTTTACTTGTAAACCTGATGATATCAATTTACGTATAACTAAGAGTTGTTATTTATTTTAATATTTGGGTACGTCCCAGTTTTTGTAATAAAATTGACATACTATCATAGCTCATTAAAAGCACACAAAAGGCTCCTAAAGCCATCGCATATTTAAAAATATCCCAAAAATCCTACGTTAAGACGGTTATGGCTTGCTTGTCTGACTCAGGCTTCGCTCCACTACAGTTCAGCTCCTTATTACGAATAAAGGACAAAAACATTAATTTTGCTTAAAAATAAGTAATATTAAAAAAATACATTTTTGTAAGAGATTTCCTGATTTTGAAGAGCCAAAAAACTTGCAAATCTTCATAAATTGTTGGTAAGTGATCGCTATACGGCATCCATTATCATGCAAAAACACTTTAAAAAATTTGTTTAACCGTCACAACTTGAAATTCAAATTTTTGTCAAAGAACATTTTATCGTAACTTGGTATTATCTGGAATAATTAAAAAAAAAACTTGCTATAAAAATTAGAAATGGGATGGTTGATCCTTTAATACTAAAATTTTATTCTTTAATTTTTGATTTTGATTATCAGAAACAACAATTCTTCATGTGCACATCTAAAATTTGTAATTTTAAGTTGTTACCAGTGTTGCCATATGTGTTTTTGAAAATCCTGTAATTTTCAAAAAAAAAAAAATTATACTGTATTTTTAGAGAAAATACTGCTCTTATGAAAGGACTTAAAATATGTTTTTTTGAAGTGAAACTTCTTTGGCGGCGAGTGAAATTTCAAGGTCCTTTTTAACGTTTTCAATTCATATGAAAATTTAAAAAAAAATACTGCCTCTGATAACATGATAAATAACCAAACAAAATGTAATTAAAACTGAACGCGTAACATACTGAAAATAACATAATTAACATTAACATTAGATCAACATTAACATTACATTATTAACATAACCGTAACATTAATTTTCATCCTACAAGTATGCATGGAAAGAAAATAGAAAAATAGCTAAAACAGGAGCAGAACGCGTTCGTGAATATAGAGAGCGAATTAGAGCTCTTAAGAATACAGCCGCAGCTGGGTCTGCAACTAATGATGAAGGTAAGGTGATTACAACAACGGCTGAGTTTCAAAATGCATTTTTACGAAACATCAATGTATTTTGGTGAATCTACAAAGAACCAATCCCCAAAAAACATACAGATGCTCTCAAAAAAATTTTAAAGCCAACCAAGTTGATGCACTCAACAATCAACGTTCGCTGCTTTATGAGGCCCTCTATCAACATAGCAATTATTATGATCAGGAAGCAGGAGGCGATAATGAACAAGATTTGCCTCTGCTTTCGGAGGCTCCTTCAAACAGTACTATGCAAATGCAATCCAGCATTCAAAAAGTAACAATGTTGAGAAGGCATTTGAAAGTAACTAAAACACTAACTGAACTAAAACAAGTAACGAAAATAACTGTTATTTTACAATTTTCAAATGAAAAAAATTATCGAAAGACTTTTTCAAATATACCATTACGTTACAAATGTTCTCAGCCTCACGAATATTAAGTCGCTTTTAAATTTGAAACTGATTCCTTAAAAGTTAATTTCTTGTCTAGTATATTTCGAGATAAAATAAAGGTTACTTTTGACTTTTATTTTATCGGTCAAAAATAGCAGTTATTTTGTGACTTTAATTTTTTCGGTCAAAAATATCAAGCAATTTGTGTTTTCTTAAAGACCGCTTGACAGATTTAACTGTTGACACCATGTGTAAAATGTCTCACCGATGAGATGAAAATAATATCAAAATCTTTTTATCGGTAAAATGACTTGAACAAATATAAATTACCTGATATTTTTGACCGAAAAATAAATGGCAGAAAGTAACTGTTATTTTTGCCCAAAAAAACTATAAGGCACAAAAAACTGTTATTTTTGTCGGAAAAAATAAAAATTAAGAGATAAAAGTTAATATGTGACACTTTCGACAAAAATCATATTCGGTACGGTCCCTGGATGCAAATATTGAATTAACAGATTATTATTCCATTTCGTATTGATTGAATTTCTTTTCAGATACTTTCTCTCTCTATTTCACACTAAAATCTCTCTTATTTCTTACTGTTAAAGAAGTTTCACTTCTGCCACGTGTACGTTGCTACACGCGAGTTTTTTTTTTTTAAATTTTTTATATTATAACATTTTTAATATATAACAACATTTAAAGTAAATTTTAATTTCACAAAAAATATTACATTTTAATTAAGTCTGTACTACATTTAACAAAAATAAATTTAATAATTAGTTTTTTAAGCAATTCATTCGCAATATTGAGCTCATTAAAAATATTAAGTTTAATTTTTTTTCATAAGCAATTTTTCCAAACTTCTTCCTCATTTCTGGTGTGGTAGTTTGAAATAAAAAAAACGGTCAAAAATCAAAAATATAAAAAAATTCTTACAATCTGCATCAAAAAATATAATAAGGTGATTCATGTCACTTCTTAAGTTTTCGTATGTCGTAAGTCGTATTGTTCGTATTTCAAATTGACATGAACAACCTTTTAGAACTTTCGTAAGATTTTTTTGTAAACTTAAATTGATTGCATTCCGTTTGATTGAACGCTCAGGTAGCGATGGAGCACAAAGCTCTTATTTCAGGTAAATTTCTTTCCAAACGAAATACAACGAGAAGTTGTTCGTTTATTAATGATCTGTATCTTTAACGATTTTATAAAACATTAGTAGCCGAAAAACACTTAGACCTTTCTTGAAATGATAAGAATATGAAACAATAAATTTCAGAATTGGTCTAAATCTACCCGTTGTTTAATTGTTTCTTTAACAAACATAAGCATTAACTAGCAATGATTATGTTTTGTAATATTTACTGCTTTTACCGATTTTTAAAACTAAGGACATAACGTTAAATAGGGACTTTTTATTGGGCTTTTAAAAATCTTGTATTGGAAGCTCTTAACTTAATGAAAGTCTCATCAATTAAGACTCAGCCCTAAGCAAATCTTTATAAGCATAATGGTGAGTGTTAATCAAAATAACTCTGCACGAGGTAACTATTCCAGAAATCCATCGCTGTTTCATTTTCCATCAAGACAACGGCTTGGATATTGAATGAACTCAAAACACTTCATAGGTCAGGGTTAAGATCTAGGACGTCGGAGAAAGCACACTGCCAGTTATGGATGAAAAACTATCCTCAGATTAAATGCCCATTGCTTCAGGAGTCCAGGAAATCCCACTGAGTTCCAGAGCGACATCTAGGATATTATTGCTATTTCAAAGTAGCGCTACAAAGATCAGCTACTGGTCAGAAACGAACCTCGCGACGAGACGTTACGCCTGAAATGAATTACCATTGCCAAAAAAGTCCAGAGATACGGAATATGATAACAAAATAAGCAGTGAAGGGGTAGACAATCTTTGATCTTTGGTACTGACCTCTGATTTCTTTTAATAAGCGTCCAACGGGAACAAACGGTAAAAGTAGCTAAGTTGAAAGTCCAGCTAGATGTGGTAGCAATTTGCACCGACAAAAGATGAGTTGCTTTCGGGCACCGCAGCGATGTCGGCTGCTTCTTGTGGTATGCGTTCGGTGAATCGCGGTAACACCGAAACTTTAGTGTATTATGCTTAAAGCGATGCAATTCAACTAAATATATTCTGTGATTAAAAAAAAAATTCAAATCAAAATGTTTATTTATTTAATTTTGACAAATAAAGCAAGTTTACGATAACATTTTTACGACATAAGCATCAAATTTGATTCGTATAGTTGAAAAATATTCGTATCTCAATATTCATATAAAATTATTTTGACGTTTCGTAAGTAATTACGAAATACAAGCATACGAAGCACATACGAAGTGACATGAAGCACCTTAATATTTGTTCATGAATTTTTTTTTAATTTTTTTCTTGTTTTTTCACTGAAATTCAAACAACTTAATTATTTTAAATGCAACTTGATTTTTAGCTGTTTTTTATTTGTTACAATACATGATTTTTTTAAATATAATAATTTTAATGGTTAACAATTTTAGCAAGTATGCCATAGAAGCATCCAACACCTTTCCAATTGTATATTGAAAACCAGAACCACATTAAAAATAATGAAATTATTTTAATTTTAGTGAAAATAATAAAAGAATAGTCATGAAAATCCGCGTTATCTTTGTTCCCACGTAAATAATCAGCCCAATCATGAAACATTTTTTCCCGGGAGTTGTAAATGGGAGTTTCCATTTTTAAGATAAAGTTCATCAGCCGCCAATATTCATGAGTGTAAAATAAAAAAATGAGATATCTTTATCTGCTATCTTAAAACCGGAAACTCCCATTTACAACTACCGGGAGAAAATGTTTCATGATTGGACTGGATTTAATGTTGTTTGAAATAGATTACAAGAAATGTCTTATATCTATTATTTCTGACGGTTTTTTTTTTTTATTTAAAACAAGCACACCCGCAATATTTCTAAAAAACTCGAATCTTAGAGGTTATTTCAAACTACTTCAGCTCACGGATGGATATAACTAGAGCAGTGTTGCCAGACAGCCGAACTGAAATTTACCACTTTTTTGGGAAAAAAATTATCTATTTCTAAAAAAATTTAAATTTTTCAAAAAAAAAAATATATTACAAAATTTTAAATGATTAATGAACCCGTTATAACTCACTTCAATACTTCCACAATAAAACATTTCTTTGCTAGTCTGGAACAATTGTTTCTTCCTATTGCCAACAACTTTTCCAATTCACGACATGAAAGACATTTCTTTTATCCACTTTTGCATTAACTTTTTTTTGTAGGAACTGGTTATGGCTTTCTATAACTGATATTCTTTTAAGCAATATTCAATGCAATTTAAAAAGATTTGATTACTTCTTATATCTTGATGTGTTTTAACAAATTCTTAAGTTTTTAAATTAAAATTTGCAGCAATACAAAAGGGGATTCTCAATAATGCTTGTGAGTACGTTCAGAGAGGTAATAAAACTGAAAAAAACTTAAATATTTCGACATTTTAAAAAAAATAATTATATTGCAAAATTAACCACTTTTAGTTAAAAATTACCTTATAACCTCTGCCCAAAAAATTGAGTCAAAAATAACCTCATTTAGGGAAATTTACCTCAATCTGGCAACAGTGATCTAGAGTCAAAATATTTGAAGAACCATCACAACAAAAGTCAAGGATTATTTTGTGCAACTGCCGAACCACTTTTTTTTTTTATGGAGCGTCAGAAGCCTTAATAAATAACCATGAAATTTGTTCTTATTTCTCAATGATGATATAAAAAAAAATTCTTTACATCTTATATATCGCATACAATATGTGAGAGCATTGCATTATCATCTCAATTTTGAGTAAATTAGTCAATTATGAATTAAGGCGATATTGAATAAAACAAATTTATTCACAACATATTTAATTTCCACTCGAAATTTTACGCTTTTTAATTGTACAAACGATCAAATCTATAAGTACTATCTATAAGTACATCTTTATAAGTACAAACAATACATAAGTGAACTACGATGACTGTAGTTAAACAGTATAATTTTTAAAAATGTCGTCATCATCATTTCTACGTTCAAAATGACGACTTCGACGTCAGGAAAACAAGATAAAATATTTAATAAAAATCAAAGATTTGTGAGAAATTTTTAAAATAGTTACCAACAAATGATGACGAAAAATTTAAAAATACTTCTTTTCCTATAAAAATTTTGTGGAAATATATTTGATAAAGAATATATTTTTTGCGTCGTTAATGAATTATAAATAAATTTTATCGATTTTTTTCTAGTTTTGTTATTTAATACACTTCCGTCATATTTATTATTCATATTAAACACAACTCATTTTTGACTCTAGATACTGAAAAGGCCGCTCGCTGGTACTTGGGAACATACGTTTTTTATTAGTTAATATTCTTCTTTTTTAATAATGCAAATTCTGTTCGAAAACAATAAAAATCCTACAAAAAAAAAAAAAAAAAAAACATAAGAGACTGAGGTGTTTTCTTTTTTGTAACATTGTTTTTTTTTTCAAAAATAAACAGCATTAATTCTGTAGTAATTTTGTTGTAATTGTAATATTTCTATATTTATTTTTAAGTTACTAAAAAATGATTTTCTTGTCAGAAGAAAATATAATAACTAGACCAGTTAAAAGAAGATTTGATTTGGAAATAAATCGCAGAAAGATGAAAACCGTTTTCATCACTTCGTAAGGTTTTGAATGAAATAATGAAGGGATTTTAAGCTTACTCCTGACTACCTAGTGCAGTGACCGTGGCATGCAGGTTAAATGTGTGGCTAAGCATGCTCGGAGCCCGATCCCCAAACGCAGCGATCTAACTTTTTCAATAACAAAATTTTTCTGATCAATCACCACCTTTCTGCAGACAATGTCAAACCGCAGAGAGTAAATATTGCCATGTAAAGCTTCTTGAGAACATAAACTTTAGCCGTTCGGAGTCGACATAAAACATGTAGGTCCAGTTCTTGGTCAATTGTGTGCAAACATTTTATAACACACACAGCACTTTTAATCTTAAGAAGCTCGGTCGGAGTCCTTTCAAGGGCTGAAATTATTTTTTATACCTGTTAGCATAAGATTTTATTTGGAAATAATTCGTAGAGAGATGAAAACCGTTTTAATCACTTCATAAGGTCTAAAATGTAAAGATTTTATGATTATTCAATTCTGCCTTGTGAGCTTAATACTAATAAATCCAGAACGTTTTTGTGAAAAATCCTGAAAGCATAAAACTCTGTGTGGTGGAAGATTTTTAAAATCTGGAAAGGAAAGAACGAACAATCAAAATTTGTTGACCCCTCTATAACGGGGTCAACCCCCCCTCTAACACTACGCTTCAAAATCAGAAAAAAGTTCTGTACATTAGGGCGTATCAAATTACATTTTTTTTTCGAATTTCACATTTTAAGAGGTCTCAAAAGTTTCATGTAGTTGTCAAGATCTGCCAAAAAAAATTTTATGAAAATAAAAGGACATCTTCCTGCCCCGCAAGGACAAAGTTGTTTTTTGAGAAAAACAGTAAAAAATAACGATCTTAAAATGCTTTGATTTTTGTAAAAAAAAACTACATATGTCTTAAGGAAAAAATTTAAATACAGTTTAACTAGCAATATCTTACCGAACACGATAATAGTCACAATTTTTACCCACAATATCCTGTTTGAAGGATATTCGAAGCAAAAGTTATACTCGAGATGGCACATAACTTTTGATTATAACCATTGAGTTTAAATTTTGATGGCATTGATTATAGTGTTGGCGTATTTCTTAAATATGATGAATTAATAATTTGCATAGTTTTTGCATATCAATTCTCTTGTTTTAGAGAAATGTGTGCTAGAACGCAATTTTTTAATTTTTTCAAAAAAATTAATATTAGACTTTATATCATGGGCATAAGAAGTGGTGTCTAAGATAATTTTCTCAATTTGGATTTTTCAAATATTTCTGTACATGACCCTAGCTTTAAATATGTATTTAATATGCCATGCTTAGACCACGATTTTTTTTTATATTTTAATACTTAAAAAAAATTTTACTTCGCACCATCAAATTTCTCAATTTGAGTTATATCTTCTTTATGGTTATAATATCGTTAAAATATATTTTATGCCATTCAGTCGGTCTCAAAAGACTAAACAATTGTTTTTAAAATGTGTTTTAATGAAATTATAACCATAAAGGGGACATAACTCAAATTGAGAAATTTGATGCTAGGAAATAAATTTTTTTAAAATATCGAAATAGAAAAAAAAATCGTAGTCTTAAGCTGATATATTAAATAAATATTTTTAGGCAGTATCATGTTCAGAAATTTTCAAAAAACTCAAATTAAGAAGATTATCTTCGACACCACTTCTGAATCACTTGACATAAAATCTTATATTCATTTTTTTGAAAAAGTTAAAAAATTGCGTTCTAGTATACATTTCTCTAAAACAAGAGAATACAAATGCAAAAACTATGCAAATTATTAATTCGTGTTATTTATGGAATACATCAACACTACAAACAGTACCACCAAAATGTATAACCAATGCTTACAATCCAAAGTCTTGTGCTATCCTAAGTACAACTTTCGCTTCGAATATCCTTCATACAGGATACTGTTGGAAAAAATCATGAGTAGCACCGTGTGTGGCCAGAAATTGTTATTTAAACTGCATTATTACTTTTGCTTTAAGACATATGTGTATTTTCTTAAAAAAATCAAAGTATTTTAAGATCGTTATTTTTTATTGTTTTTCCCAAAAAACAACTTAGTCCTTGCGGGGCAGGTAGATGTCCTTTATTTTTTATAAAATTTTTTTTTGGTGATCTTGACAAGCCTATGCAACTTTTGAGACCTCTAAGAACACGATCTAAATTTTTCGATACGGCCTACTGTACATCCCAGCTACGGGATGCTAGCACCTCATTGGTTGAATTTTAAAAAACTAATGATGTCAAAAGCTATGAAAGCTATGAAAAAGGTCAGTTGGTCCCATTAAAAGGTCAGTGATACATAATTGTTCATGAATTTTTTAAGAAATTTTCAAGGTCATGCACAATTTGCTCTATTGTGGAAGCCAGGAGTGGAATTTTTAAAAACTAAATATACCACCTGAAAGATATTATCTGAAAGGTCAGTTATCTTCAATAATTGGTCAGCGATAGAAAATTTTTTATGAATTTTTTAATAAAATTTCAAGGTCATACACTATTTGCCCCATTGTGCAGTCCACAAGTCGAATATCAAAAAATTAATTATTCCAATGAAAAATATTAAAAAAGGTCAGTTATGTTCGTTAATTGGTCAACGATGGATAATTTTTTAGACATTTTATTAAGTTTTTTAAATTTTACATATTTTGCCCGATTGTGCAGTTCACAAGTCAAATTTCAAAAAAATACATATATCACCAGAAAGGTATGAAAAAGATTCAAAAAGGTCAGTTATGTTATGAATATGGTGAATCGTTATAGGAAAACATTTGACCCTTACATTTTAGCTATCAGGAACATTTTTGTAGAACACTGTAACCCTCTAACTTTTCAATACGTGGGTATTTTGTATCCACTTCTTTCAAACTTTCTACCGAAGCTCAAAATTCAACTTTAACATCAGAAATAAGTTAAAAGTTACAATCTCTTGAAGGGTTAATTTGGTCTTCTCTGTCAGAATCTGTTGTCGGAACATTGTTATTTTTGTTTTATATTTAACAGTGTTTATTATTTATACTAGCACATTTTTGTAACATTTTTGTGAGAGCGGCGTATAGAATTTTTGAAGGACCTCAGCAGAGTTTATACAATAACAACATCTGATCATATACTAAGTATGACAAAATTTATTGAATCGTGTTATAGCGAAATAACCATTTTTATAATCAAGTCCTGAAAAGTTAAGTACCAGAAATTTAAACATGGTAAATATCCATCATCATTTCATTAAAAAACTGAAGGTGAACTACATCTTTTTGCAGTATGTAATCAAAGAGTTTTTAGAAAAATTTGAAAACTTGCTAGATTTGAATAATCATATCTCACTTGCTATTGCATTTGTTTCTAATATCTAAAGCGGACAGCAAAACATGTCATACATTCGATTAGAATATATTACATCTATTGTCTGTCTCCGACCTTATTCAAATAATTTTTTATTTAAAAAAAAATAATTTCAAATATACTGCCCGAGTTTCAAAATGTGATCTGCAGTAAAACGAGAAACAAATTTGAACCTCATTGCTTTATAGAGAACGAATACGCTCCATTTCCCGCAAATAAGCTAAAACATAAGAATACTCTGTCAATAATATCATGTCCACGTTTAGGTTATTGTTTTAATTTGGAAAAAAATTGAAAAGCTTAGTTTTTTATGGCCACTTAATCAAAATTTGTTGTCAAGAAATAAATGCCAGTTTTATTTATATAGCAGTTGACATTAGCCTGTAATTTTCAGTTATGATTTTTGACCATATATATTTATTAATTTTATTTATAATCGACCTATTATATTAAAAGTTCTCTTATATTACGAATAATAAAAAAACTTAAAGAAGCGCAAACTTAAAGAAAAATTTAAAAATTTTCGAAAAAGTCAGTTCATAACCGAAATTTGCTTATAATTGCGGCTTTTTCGAATGACCCGAAACCGCATTTGACAACAACTCTAATCGAAGTATTCAAAACTGTTAAAATTTTCAACAGATTATTACATGCTCTTTATCTAATCACCTTATTCGACCGATTGTAGCTTTTTTAATTGTTGTGAATGCAGGCACGTTCCGCTCTGTTGGTTAAAAGCTATGATTTAAAGCAATGCAAGTTTTGATTGCATTTAACGCCAAATTTAAAAAAACGAAAACTTTTATCTGAAGCAATATAATATTTTCGAAACGTTTTTAACACGTACCTGCTAGGAGCTTACCTCAACAAAATCTCTGCATTTAATACCCACAATTATTTCATTATCACTTCTCAACATCTAGTTACTAATTTAACTGATAACGAATTTTTTGCTTTAATTCACAGAATACAATAAATTCGATCCACTTAAAGCCGATATTCATGCCATACAAACGCAACAGCGTGTTATACTCATACTTCTAGTGCTCTTGCTGGCACTCATTGCAGTTCGTTACGCCTACAAATGCATTCGTTGGATGCGACATAGACGCTGCATCACGCTGATTCTGAAGAAGTTGAAACCAAGCAAGATGAATGGTCCGGCAACAGGCAATGGCAAGGATATAGCTGATGGCGGCGGAGCAACAACGATACAAAATGTCATGACGATTAGTGAGATGGAAAGAGCACCGTCACAAATTTACAGCGTTACAGGTAGAGAGCAACAACAACGTTCTACAAAGTCAATAAGTCATCATTGACTTTAGATCAGAAAGAGGCTGCACGCACTTCATCTTTTGATTTATTGACTTAGAGAGCCTCTTTGAAAATATTAACTCCATTTTTATTACAGGCGCTGAAGGTTCAGTCATGACCATGACGACACCAGTGAGCACACGTTATCCGGCCGAGAATAGCACAACACCAACAACAATTGCTGCCGAGTATTCCTATGATAATCAGGCGTTGTCAGTGACGCCGGTATCGGAAAAGCCCAGCGGAGCACAAGTCTTCTAGTTGATAACGATGACGACGACGGCGACAATGATGAGGAACAGCAACATCATCATCATCATCTATCTTGTCATGATCGCGCACTAATTGTATTTATTATATTCTAAGGCATTGCATTCTAGTATCTAGTTCTGTAAGCAAATGCAAAATGCATGAAAAACAAGAAAAACTTAAAAACTAAAAAAAAGTACTGCTAAGTTTTGAAAAAACTGTTTCTTCCAACTCAACATCACGTCCATATTTAAGAGTGATATTTATTAACATAAACATACTTAATAGTTATTAAGCCTTAATTTAATCAACGATGATATTCAAATATACTTATTAAGAAATATTTAAAAGAATTATGATTTTGAAGATTTTACATCAAGACAACAGAGAATTATATTGTAACAAATTCATGTAAATTAATTATCCATTCATGGGGCTCAATGATGTGTTTCTTATAAACTATTACAAAAAAAAATTTTAAAATACTTTGAAATATGCAGCCTTACGAGCTGCTTTTGCTTGAGAAAAATACATTTGGTTTCAACTCGCTACCCGCACCTCATCAGTGTTTTCGGCAAAAACTTTGGAGTGATGAATTCCAATTATATTCAAAGCGTTCAAAATTCTTAAAGTAGCCTTCAGTAAATACCCCAGGAGTAAAATTGAATTGATAAACTCTATAAACTCATTACATAATGCATGCGAATTTTTACATTCTGAGCATGTATAATAGACCGGATCAAAATTTAGATTCCACCGGTCGGGGTCTCAAAAATTAGAGGAACTCATTAAAATGATTTTTGCATACTTTTTTTTTCAAATCTGAGAAAAACCGCCGAAGCAATTTTGATTCACCTGAAGGTCCTTTTTGGTAAAAAAAACATTTTTTTGCTTGTAACTTTTTATTTTTCACAAAACGCATACCCACACCTGCTAAAATATTAAATTTCTTACTTATACCAATATTCTGATATACAAAAAATTTAAAAATTATGTTCCATTATAACTCTTATTGACCACCAAAAATTGAATTTATTGATATTTTTAAAAAGAGATTTTTTTAAAACCGCTTTAAAAAACACTTTTTTTTCTAGATTTACGTGGAAGTGTTATTGTTGGAAAGGTATTAAGTTCTTCTTTCTTTCTGTGTATCGCTTTAATCAAAGCTCAAAGAGACACCGACCCACAGAATCTAAATTTCGATCCGGTCTAATGTAGAACTATTAGGAAATATTCACTGATCTGAGGTTTTTTATTGTCATATGCTTCCAACAAAAAATATAAATATTCTTGAAAGTTGGCTCAAAAAGTGGTATTCAGGAAACTTTTGTTCTGAATTTGTTATACTTGATTATAATTTTCAAATATATACCAATATCCAAAAGAGTTGAAAATGGCATACTTCATGGCTAAGAAAGGAAAGATCCTCAGATGACAGTCTTGGATATGCATGATTTTCCGATATGTGAAAAAACACAAAGATATAAGGTTGACGTAATTTTTATACGTGCTTAATCCATTGTTCAGGGTTTCAAACTCGCGTTCAAAAATTTGCGAAAATTTTTGCTATAATATCCCTGTTTTCTATGGAAATATTTACAAATTTGTTACCAAACGAAAGCTCTTAATAAACCACACATGATGGCATAAGTTTTTGATAAGAAAATTTTGTTGTAGTTTTGTTGCTGTAGTTTTTAGTAATATTTAGTCGATATCAAAGAAGATTTAGACGCAATTACCATACTTCATATTGATTTATGTTGGATTTAAGACACTTTGTAAACTGAACTTTTTATACCCTAAACCTGAAAAGTGAGGGTATATTAACTTTGTGCAAACGTTTGTAACGCATAGAACGAAGCGAGTCCGGTATAGAAAAGTATATATATTCTTGATCAGCGTCACCTCGTGAGTCGAGCTATTCATGTCCGTCCGTCCGTCCATCCGTCCGTCCGTCCGTCCGTCTGTGTGTTGTCCGTAAACACAGGATAAGAAGAAGGAGTAGAGATAATTGAATGAAACTTGGTACACAAGGACACGCCTAACTCCCATACAACGCAAAAATTTAAAACTGCATAACTCAGCTCATAATAAGCCTACAAAAATAAAATTGGGCATGTATGTGTTTTATATCAACACAAAGATTTCCTTGAAAAATGGACGTCATCTGCTCACAGACACGCCCACCTCCAATACAACCCAAAAATTTAAAACTGCATAACTCAGCTTATAATAAGCTTACAACAATAAAATTTAGTGTGTATGTGTTTTACATCAACTCAAAAATGTCTTTGAAAAATGGACATCATCCGCTCACGGACACGCCTACCTCCCATACAACCCAAAAATTGAAAACTGCATAACTTAGCTCATAATTAGCCTACAACAATACAATTTGGTGTGTATGTGTTTTATATCAACACAAAGATGTTTTCGAAAAATGGACGTCATCCGCTCACGGGCACGCCCACCTCCCATACAACCCAAATATTGAAAACGCAATAAATAAGCCTCTGCTTAACCTACAGAGCTAAAATTTGGCACGTATGTTTTTTATGACAAGACAAAGATGGTTTTGAAAAATGGACGTCATCTGCCTACGGACACGCCTACCTCCCATATAGCCCAAAAAGTTGAAAACTCAATAAATAAGGTTATGTTTGTCATAGAGAAATTAAATTTAGTATGTATGTATTTTATACCAAAACTAAGGTGTGTTCAAAAATTGGGAGTAGTCCGTCCAAAAACTCGCCCACCTCCCATAGCGAAAGAACAATAAAGGCATTAACTGTGAACTACAGGAATAAAACTTGGTATGTGTAAATTGTTCATCAACATTTAAATGCATATAAAATATAGGCTTCATCCGCCCACGGAGATGCCCATTTAAAATAAACATTTTTTTTTGAAAAGTGGGTTTAGGGTATTTCATAGTCGGCCTAGACCGACTTTAGACTTTCTTTACTTATTTTTCTTTAAAAAAAATTTTTTTGATTTTGTGCAGGAAAAATCATAAAAATTCTTTCTAAATTTAAAAATCAACTTTGTAAATGAATAACTCCTCCGAATATAGAAGTTTTTCATTTATTTATATTTTGTCATAACGACCATTAAGTCTAAAAGAAGTTCCTGTCTTTCAAAGTGCATTTTGGCTTAAATCCGTTTTGATATGTTTTTTTTTTAAAGAAAACATAATATTTTTGTTAGATCTTTAAAAAAGTACCACTCCTTGTAATTTTTTATAAATTATTTTTTAATTCTAAATTCGGTTAGCTGGAATTGCCCTTGTAGTTCAAATTATACGTTAATACCCGAAACTACCCGGGTATGGCCCGAACTCCTCGGGTACTCGAGAGCCCTACTAAAAATGGTTAAAAGCTTGCTTTCTTCGTGAAAACGAATACTATTTATAAATATTTTAAAGAAGAAAATTTTTATATTTTTGAGAAAAGATTTGTTTTTATTGAAGAAAATTCTTCGCATAGTGAATTTTTTCTCAAAATATAGAAAACATTTTTAATTTTTAATAAATTTTTGTCTTTAATTGATGATTTTCTTGTGCGAGAAAAATACTTATCATTATTAGAGACATGAAATATTTCCATTTCTCACAAGTGAAGAAATATTTCTTCGAAAAAGTGAAAATTGTAATTGAAGAAAATTTTATTTGAAAAGGAGAAAATTGCTATTTTCGAAAATAGAGAATTTTTTATCGCCGAAAGATAGGTTTTTTTTCTGAGTGTGGTATAACATTTTTTTTTTTAATAAAAATAATGTCCATTTCATGGCTAAGAAAATAATACTAGTATTCCTAACGTCTAAGATATAGCGCCGAATGATAGCTATCACGGCCATTTGTCTAAAAATTCTGAAATACTTGTTTTTGTATTCACCTATAACTTAAACGTATAAAACTACAAAAAATATTAAAAAACAAGTAACATTTTCCGTCTAACCAACTAACTAACCGTCCGTACGCGTTCAGAGGTCTTAGATTTAAATCATTACCAGGCCATGGTCCCACGCTTTAACCTTCATTCAATTCTTTCTTTTGTCTTATCAACTGAAATTCAAAATTTATTAATATTTACGTCTTTAGGGTTGCGAGGTAGAGAGATGTTTATGAAATGAGATTGTTTTATAGCTCGAATTAACTGAGATAAAGGCTCAGGTTAAAACTTGCCTCAGGTTAAAATTCGCATGTTGATATAGCACTCCGTCACTCATAGAACATTCTACACTATTTTCATTTAATTTCTCTTTCTCTCTTTCTTATCTATTTCCCAATTTTCGAAACAAGACTGACTTGACTGAATAGGTGTGACACCTGAAAAACTTGGTTCAAAGCTAAAAAATAAAATGTAACCCATATTCTCAGGAGCATATCGCCAGTTTTTTTTTTTCGATAATGTCATAATTAGTCATAATATTGTAATAAGACGATATGATCTACCAAAACTTATAATACAAAAGGTTTACACAGCGGTATTTTAAAGACTAGTGGGTGTCTTACTAGCAAGTTCACTGTATGTTGTCCAGTCGTTGTGGTGATTTAAAAATTTTTTTTTTACAACATAATGGAACCGAAAGTAGCCTCTTCGCTAGGGGCCTCTGATATTACTTATTTGCCCTCTTCCATAGATTTATAATCTGTAAAAGTAATAAGTAGCCCGTCATACGACAGGTCGTATTCAAAATAATTAAATAGCAGACTATCAATGTGTCCTAACTGAAACATATCAAATATATTTTGTGTGCATACTTTTAGGCTTTTTCATATAAAAAAGCACTGCAATTTTAAGATTGTACGAGCAAAACTGGTGCTGGTTCAGGCCGAACATGTTTTAAGAAGACTAGCAATAACAATTATGAACAGTTTGAGCGATATAGAGCACGGAGCAGGACGCTTGTCTTTAATATATAAAGATCTGTTACTCTTATGTTTTTTTTAATATTCATACAGAAAAATTTTTTATAAGCTTATTTAATATCACTTGTATTGGGCTAATTTTCATCTAATTTTAGCAATTTATGAAGGTTTTATAAGATTGCGTTTATAGTGAATGCCGAGTCAGACAGGCAGGCAGACAGGCGATGTGAACAAGCGAGATAGATAGCTATTTGCATCTCGTTTTTTCACACAAATTTCAGACTGCCTACCTGCCTGTCTGTCTGACTTGGCGTTCACTATAAACGCAACCTAAGGTTTTTTGATGACGTCACTTTGTATGGGAGGTAAGACAAGTTTTTATTGGTTTTTTTTTTTAAATGTGCTTATGTGATAAGTCATTAGATTGGTTTTTCAGGAATTTTTGAGTGATTTTCCATTTTGATGCTGTCAGCAATTTAAATGACATATAAAACTTACATAAATTGATTAAACTTCAACTTCAACACGTCTGGGTAAATACAAAATGAAATATGTATTGAGTACTTGAATTTCGACCAAGTCAAAAATAATTCCTTACCAGTTTTATTTGTATTTTTTTTTACGGAGATAAACTTCTGTGAATATACAGTTACGGATAGTAATATAGAATCAATTTGATTGTTTTGAACCAAAGTTAATTTTTAAGAATAGGCAAAATGTTCGTAATACATATTGAATTTAGAATTATCCTTTGCCTATTTGAATTCTAAAATCCATCATCAATTCTTAGAACGAAAATTCAATACATAGTATTATGAAAGTGATTTATTTATGATTTATTGTCATTTATAAATACTTAATTTTACTACTGGTTAAACTACAGAAACGCTTACAACTACGATGCTATGAAAAATCGAACAGGTTAATTAACCCAGATAAGTAAAACTAAGAAATAAAATTAGTTTTAAAAGAAGTTCGCAATCAATAGAATTGATAATATTGACAAATCTTAAGAGCTAATAAGTCCATTTTTGAAACGTTTAAAAATGCGCATAACACTAACTTAAAACTACAAACAATTCATTCGTATTCGTAAAAGCAATATTCGAAAAACTTAAGCTAAACGTTATGACGTTGCTAAATACAATGCTACAAAATTAAAACAAGCCCGTTGCAATAAAGGCACAAACGCAATATTTCAAGTGATCTCCTGGCTCTGTGAGATAACTAAACCCAATATTGATTACGTCGCAGTAGTGGATTGCTAGCTGGCGCCGAAGGTGGCGTGGCCGACTGAGCAGTACTTTGCGGCACAGTTGAATAGCCGCCAAAATCATTGGCCATGTCACAAGAAGAACTCCAGTTATCGTTGTCCAGATGATAGGGATTATAGCGAGCTGGCAGCATCATCTGCTGCGGATCACACTGATCATCAGTCTCATCTTCATCGGGATCATAATCGGGAAAGTCGTGTTTATACGACTCCACGGGTATTATCTTACAGTGCGGTATATTGCTGAAACCGGGTAGCGGCGTAGAGGCAGCTGTAGCTGGCACTGAATCCGCATCGGAACTGGCATAATGATGATGATGGTGATGATGATGATGCTGCGGACTGACAGAAGTAAGATCAGGTGGACATGGCAACGATGGTGGTTGATCTTTCGATATATCCGCCTTGTGACGTTTCAACAGGCGGAACTTCAGCACCAACATAATGACCAGTATGCAGATCAGCAGCACAATCAATGCACAAATAATGGCAATATAGTTAATGCTAAAGGAACTATTAGCTGTGGTAAGATTTTTTGTGTCTTCAGCGGGTGCGCGATATTCAATGTGTACAGTTGCTTGCGCAGGTTGCACGGACTTAATCACCAGCTGATAGTCGAAGCTATCCGAATCTTCAACAGTGTCCTCAATCGATTCATTAGGCACAAAATAAACGACTCCACTGCGTAGCTCTTTGTAGGAAAATGTGCTCGTAGAGCGTTCGTTCTGGGATTCCGCAGTGAGGCCGGTACTACGTATGATTTTACGTATTTGACCAGTGGCGGGCATGCGTGTGATGATGAATTTCGGATTGAATTTATTCAGCTTCAGCGAGAGCGGATTGTCATTAACTAGCGCGGATTTAAGACGAACCTTATCGCCTTCGCCTTCGGCGGACATGGAAAAGTCGCTAATGCGTATAACAGGCTCCACCATAACAACAACATCGACAGTGGCATCATAGTTAGTGCCTGGAACATAGGCATTTATCTGAAAGGTGTCGTTTGAGCGATTCAGATCGGTCTGCATATAGTTGATCTGGCCCGTTTCCAGCTGGTTTTGTGAAAAACGTAACGTTGGCTGATGCTTGAGCACTATAATGCCATAGAGTGGTGAGTTGGTAACATTGTAGGACAGACGTTCAGGCTGTACATTTGTGCGTAGTCCGATGTGTTCCAATTTCATGGCAGCTGTTGTAGCGCCCTGCTGTACACTTACTGCATTTTGCTGCTCAGCCGGTTGTAGTGTTATGGGTGCAATTTTGATGGAGAAAATTTCATAGGCAGGATTAAACTGTCCATCGGAGACGGTAAAACAGAATGTGGTGGATTGAGGTGTGCCAAAATGCACATAGACGATGCGATCATTGTTAATGTCGGCCTGTGTAAATTGGTTCGAATAGGCCAGCAGATCCTCTGCACGTCCGTCGTTGGCAATTTTCTTGATGACACCCAAGGTGGGTCCGCTCATTACATCGTAGACAATTTCCTCGGGTGGCGTGTCTTTATCTTCGGTAAGCAGCTGATTGCGGGTAATGGTGCGATTTTCACCCTCAACCACGGTCATCTGAGGCAGATGCGTCTTCAGTGTAAAAGGCTGATCATTGATAGGCTTAATGGAGACCGGTATGCTCAGATTGCAAAGAAATATGTTGCTGTGAACAGAAAAATCAGGTTAATTTCATATGAAAAAACAGCTAACAGTAAGTTTCTGACTTACCCTTGTGAAAGATACACCGACATTAGGATAGTATCCTCCAATGTATCCGAATGATCATGTATGTAGTAGACTTTTTTGGTAAAAAAATCGCTGGGATGAAATCTGGACAAAGACTTAAACTCATGACCGAGTCCTATGCGCCCATAGGTAGGCTTCTGTGTAGCTTCTATGTAGAGTTCGGGATTATTTATGCCCGCTCTTGTCTTCAGGTATTCCAAAATCTTGGCAAAATCCAGCTTGATGGGCACAGAGCCGCCCTCATCCACCTGCAGCTTGGTAACAGGCAAAAAACGCAGCAGTCCACCTGATGATACCGAGATTTCTATATTAAATTTTTGATCCAACAAACGATCACTACGTTCGGCCACCACATCAAAGTAGAAGGAGTCGTTAATGCGAAACTCCATAATGACGGCGGTGTGCTCGTAGAATATGTGTCCATTATCCACATCGGTCTGTGTAAACTCGCTGATATCCTTAGAGAAGCCATTCTCAATGAATTCGTTGATGATGCGTCCCAAACTAGGTGGCACAGTTATGTTGTAGCGTATTTCACGCTCCTCATCCGAACACTTGAAATGCAGATGATCCCGCAGAATCTGTTTCTTGGTCAAAGGAAAGACATGCAAATTTTCATTGCGTTCCTCCAAAATTTCCAAAGGCTTTATGGCTATGTTGAGTAGCTGCTCGGTGGTATTGAATAGACCATCGGTGACATGAAAGGACATTTCATTACGACGCGAGTTGGCATCGTGTATAAAGTAAATTTGCTCGTTGTTAAGCTGCGCCTGCGTAAAATGATGAATCTTCTGTTGAGGCTCAGCTTTAGTGGCCAGATAACCGCCATAAATGTGGTTTATGATAAAGGTTAGGTTTTCGGCGGGTGTATCGTAGTCTTGTGCCACTGAAAAGGAAGGAAATTGTAGCAGTATTTTAAATAATAACAATTTTGAAAGAGCCACTTACTCAGATCTGTATGTTTGATGATGTAGCGTCCACCATTCCAAACTTGCAGACCCGTATTTGTCACCACATGAGGCTGTTCATCATTAACTGGTATCACAGAGAACTCCAGCTCAAAAGGCACGCTCTCTTTATTTCTCGCTGTTGCTACTAGCGTCAAAATATCCGTTGCATTTTCATTACCGTTATGTATATATTGTATGCTGCCCTGATCCAGCTGTTTCTGCGTAAAACGCTTGACCTTCGAGTTTGAGGCCATTATAAAGCCCGAGGTGGGCGCAATGGTGATAATATACTCCAACAGCTTGCCGCGATAGTACTCGGAGAAGGGCTGTATATCAGCTGTTGTCAGTTGTGTGGTCTTACCTATGTGGTTTGGACAAATTTCGGGATTAAGAATTTACAACTTAACCATAGCTGACTGACTTACCTTCTACAACCGTTATGACATTCGTGCGCATGTAAAGTTTTTCCGGAATAATGACTATCTTGAGCATAAGATTACGCAACCAGGTAATGCCATTGGTCACATCAAATACAAAATAGTCCATTGATTGATTAACGCCCGCCTGTATGTAGAACATTTTTTCGGTATTTATGGCAGATTGATCGAAAACCTTGCAGTTGTACTCATCATCAAAGGACATGGACTGCATTTCCAAATAGCCATGTAGAGGTGAAGAAGTAACCAAGAAAGTTATATCACCCGGTGAGATATTCGGATGCACAACCTGAGTGGTGAGAGAGGTAAGAAGCATAATTTAAGTGAAATTAAAAACAATTTAACCCTACCTCCAGCACGTCTCTGGATATAAGCACGCTGGTTGACTCCTCCACATAGAGCGTCTGATTTTTCTTCACCTGTAGCGGCTCCCAATAGGCTGAGGGATAAATGCGAAACATCACCTCACCTTCGGCGGATATGTTCTTGATGTACACGCGATAGCTATGTTGAGAGAATATAAGAAATTCAAGTTACCTTTTGCTGGCTCTACCCCTAACTCTGCTTACCGCAATTTGTCCATTGATGCTATTTCAGTGTTCCAGTAAACCAAACGATCGCGTTCTATATCCAGATGTGTAAAATTCGTCAACGATGTCAGGTTTGAAGTCTTGTATTGCACTGTTGACGAGTCATTTGCTCCCCTCTGCCTGCCCAGATACATAAGTATGCCATATGAGGGCGGTTTAATCAGCTCGTAATAGATCTCGTCCAATTTCATATCCAAATTGGTCTCCAGCACAAAATCCTTGTTGCGTAAAATGACAAACTTACCCTCCTGCACAATGGAGGCATTGGTGGGTAGCATAGAGACAAACGGATCTGAGGCATGCATCTCCAAAAGCCCCGTCACCTCATGTTGACGATCCGTCACTATAAATGAAGCAGTACCAGCATCTGGACCCGTGTGCTGGAACATAATGCGTCGATTGTTAATATCGTCCTGACTAAAGCTGTCTATATGCACGCCAGACTTATAGAAGTCACCATTGGTGCTCGAGACATGTATGTAGTGTATGTCTGAGCGATTGGTATTGACATCAGCATCCACATATTCCAAAACATCTGGATTTAGGGTGCGAAAACCACCACGTACAACATGAAAAATACGCTCCACAGTGCGAAATGGCGCATTATCGTTGATAAGCCGTATGCGTACATCTATATCAGAGACAAATTGCAGATCAGTCTCATCACTGGAGAGTATGAGTAGGTCGAAGGTGTCTTCCGTGGACTCGGTGTCATCGTGACAGTAGTAAATGTCATTGAGAAATAACTGTTCCAATGAAAACTCTGCTATAGGCATTACCTTCACAGCCTCTCCATCATAACGGCAAAGTGTGCCATGCTTTGGAGGATTTGTGACAAGAAAACGCAGACTTTCATAGATATTGAAGCGGATTTCGAAGTGCTGTTTGCCGATGAGAGCACGTTCACCTTCCTGCACGTATAGCGTTTCGCGAGTCTGATATACAAGCTTGCTAGTGAGTGTCTCTAAAGGAGTAAAATATATGGTCAGCTTGCCCACAACATCATCACACTCCGCGACGGAAATGACAAACTCCAGATGATCGGTGAAACTGGAGTAAGAGCTATGATGAGTCTTATAACGTATGCGATTCTTATCAATGTCCAGTTGGGTGAAGGAATCCATTTCCTGAGAAATTGAAAGAGGTTTTCGCATGAAAAGCGACATTAGAGTGAAAGTTCCAAAACCTACCTTAGCAAATTTGCGATGTCCATCCACATAGATGCCACCATATTTCGTCGGTTGTGTTATTTTATAAATAATGCTGCGTGGAAAAGTGCCTAAAGGCACAGTTTCATACGACAACACCTCGTTGGTTAGTATAAACTCTCTCGAGCCATTGACCGCTATATTACCAGGCTTAAGAGCGCTGATGCGCAAGCGTGTAAAGGTAATGCGAAAGTCAAAGGTTTGCGTGGTAACCAGACCAAAGGAGGCAATGAACTGAAAGAAGATAAATAAAACTATCATCAGTTGTCTAATCGAAGAGCTTTTAATACGAACTAACCTTAAATTCGTCCTGCCAGGGAAAATCTTGGCTGTGCACATAACGTATGTGACCGAGCAGCAGTTGACTATCGCTAAACCAATCCACATTCACCCAGGATGCATCGATCTGTCTTAAACGTTGTATGGCACCATATTGTGGCGACTTAACGATTTCATAACGTATGTCAATATTTTCACCCGCCGAATTTGTGCCAATCGAAAGATTGGACTGTGTTATGAGCAGAGAAGATTTGTGTATCATTATCAAGCCTGTATTATTGACCAAGCGCAGCTCTAACGGATGCACCGAGACGGGCAAATAGACTGTGTCACTTGTCTCAATGCCATCGGATACATGCAAGAGCAGCTCATAGCTAAAAGCCTCGGTAGTGGTGGCATTATACAGATAGGTGACTCGGCCCAGATTAACATCCGCCTGGGAGAAAGTCATAGTTGTCAAACCATTGACTACAAAGCGTCCAAAAGCTTCCTGCGGATTTGTTGAGGGCATTATGGTGTAGATCAAAGCCTGAGGCGGACTATCCGGATCTTGTATGGTAAAAAGATCAACATCCAGTATTTTCTCCAGTCCCTCAATAACGCGCAAAATCTTGTGTGAGGGTATCTTAAGCTGAGGTGGATCATTGACGGGTGTAACATTGGCGTGCAGCAGGAAGCGATGTTTGCCAATAATATTCTCCGGCACTTTATGCATATCGCCATAGATCTGCATATCGATGGTGGCATGATCGTTAAAATTCTCCATACCATTGTGCACATACTTCACCTTGTCGGTGGACAAATCGACAAGATTAAAGGTGCGACTGGGCACAAAGTTGTTACGCTCTGGCGACAACTGCAAGAGTTGCCCGAACTTTGGCTGCTGGACCACATGGAAAACAATAGAGGATGAGTCGGCAAGACTGGTATATTTGCGCAGATCTAAGAGCAGATCAATAAAGTGCGGTGAGAGAAAAACTGTGCCACCTTCAAGCAGCTGCATGGGTGAAACATAGAGCAGCTCAATTTCCGGACTGGTTTCAGTGAAAATCTAAGGGTGTTAAAGGAAATGTAGGTACATTTTATGGTTTTAAAAGGGAAATACGCACCTTAAAGGGTCCCTGATAATCGGCTTTAATGCAGTACGATTGATCACAATAGCAGACAAACTCATCTACGCCATATTGATTGCAAATGCCACTCTTCAGACAGGGTTTCTCCTCCACACAGGGATATTTCCAGACACAGTCCACGGCCAGGCGTTGGGAAACCTTCATTTCGGGAAAGCCCAACGGCAGATTATTGACTTGAATATCACGCATGCAGCCCTTAAAGCTAATATCGTTGATGTGTAGACCTTTGTTGAGTAGCCGTCGACGCATATCCTCCTGCACGCCACCAAAGAAAACGCTCTTCTCCAGATTGATGGTGCTTTTAGTGTCATTGGCGTGAGTATCACGAGTGATGACATCATCCAATATAAGCTCGGCCATAGCAGCGCTATAACGTAGCACAACACGATGCCATTTGCCATCGGATATAGACTGATTCGGAGAGAGCTGCACTATGCTGCCGCCCTTGTTGAAGGTCAACTGTAGATGCTCATCCTCCAGCTCGAGTAAAATAAAGTCATAGCCACCGTTGAAGAAAAGCACGCCCGACTCTTCCATGGTGCGAAAGTTAAAGATCAGACTGAGAGTGAAAGAGAGAGTTTTATACATAAGAAAATTAAAGAAGCGCTCGAAACCTACGATTCACCGCTGGCATGTGATTCTTTAGACATAAGCGCAAAAGAATCTTCATTGAGAAAACTAATGATTTCCTTGGCAGTGGCATCGAACTCATTGTTGCACGTCCAGGTAATGCCAATGCTGGTGGCATGACCTGTGCGCTCCTTGGCACGCTTGATAATGTTGATGTTGTTGTAGAAAACCTGGAACACAACTGTTAGTCTTCATTTAAAAGCTTTTCCAAAAACTTACATCCGAAATGCAGCCACGAAAGCCTATTACATCATTCAAGTAGTCCGCTGGAAAATCGCCAACGCCGCCTAAAAACGTGCCAAAGTGTACATTGAGCGATAACATATCGGCCGGCAACGTCTTGCGAATTATGGTGCCATCTACCTGCAGCGTAATGTTGTTCTCATAACGCTGCACGGCCACATCGTGCCATTCCAGATCGTTGAGTTTTTGTTTCTTGGGCGAACGTAACTGAAATGGCAAAAAAGAGGTATTTTTTGACGTAGTTAAAGTTATAGATACAACTTTTTTGCATAAAGTAATCATCGCAATTATTGTGTTATTATTTTTTTTGAAATCAAGTATGTGCTGTAATGTGCTCAATGTGTGCTATCATGTGGTACATTAAAAAATAAATTGATGTTTAAGGTTTTGTTTTTATACCGTATTCACCTCCACTTTTATTTTTTCAAAAATTTAAAAATTGTGCTGTAATGTGCCCAAGTTTGTGGTTCTAAAAGAATCGTTTTAGACTTGACTTTTTGAAAATATGCATTTATGCTTCAACAATTTTTCGCTAATTTTTTAATTTTAAAATTTTTTTTAACAGCACATAATAGCACATAATGAGCACATTGCAGCACAAGTTCTAAAACATTCATTAAATTTAAAGCAACGCAAATTCATAAAATTAATAATTTTTCTCATTACATCACACATCACGCATTGCACTCACACAAAATTTTTTTAATACATCAAAAATGGCAAAACTTACTTTAAACTCTAACATACCTGCACCACATCACGATCGATTTTGTAGGTAAAACTAACAGCTCCACTCTCCAGACGCATGAGACAGTAATCAGTGCGTCCAGCAGCTAGAAAAATGAACGCGCTCTCCTGTTGCGTGCGAAATTTGACGCGTATATTTGTCGACATTTTGGCCTCCTGCAGCGGCATCGTTATATAGCCATCGCCAAATAGTGAAACTGTAAAAAAATAAAAATTGTACACATTAATTTGTAAGCATTAACAAACAAACATTAACATAATAAGCTTTACGTCTGCACGCTTATTAACGATACGCCAACATAGCATATAATTCACAAGTATATTTATTTGTTATTTTATGAGTATCTTAGAGATTAATTAGTTGTTGTGAAAAAGCAAATATTTTTAATTGGTCACAAGAACTATGGCCAGAACGAAAAACAAAAACGATAGACCACAACTAACACGCTTGCTTAAGTGAAAATACAATAAATTATCTAGCAAATAAGATACTACTTTAGCCACATATAAAAATGTATTCAAACAACTTTCGATTCCTCATAACTCGTACTTAATTAGAAAACAGAAACAGAAACAGAAAAAAAAAACGAATCTGCAGCAGCATCAATATCTTCTTAGTTAGCTAGTAGCATATCTGCAGCATCTTTTTTGGTAATATTTATGTGATGTTTATTCGGCATTTTAAGGTGCATCCGTTTGTGTTTCCGTCACTGGAAAATGCTTTAAAAGACATTAACATATATTTTGTTTTAAAACATTTGCTTGCAAACATACAACAGACAAGATGTACGAGCAATAATTTAAATCTTAATCCTAATAGATTGATTCTAGCTGGCAGCCGCCGTGTTAACATATAAAAAAATAAGTTTACTTTTAACGAAAAACTAGTGTAAGCTTGAAACTAAATTTAAGAAAATAAAAAACAAAATTCAAATTTATGAGCATGTTTCAGAAAAATACGGTGACATGGAAGTATCCAGCCAGATTTGCTTGGCTTAACTCAAAATTATTATTTTCGTTCAACTAAAGCTTTTTTACCGGAATCATTGGCGTTATTTTATTTTATTAATAAATTATAATTATTATATTTTATTTCAAAATAAAAGTAATGAAGTTAAAATTAATAGAAAAACTTCAAACTAAAAGAAAAAATTTAAAACTAAAAAAAAAAAATAATTTTTGATCTGCTCTCATAAGATTTCCTTCTGAAAACAATTTATGAACGATATAACGACGGAGAAAATGTTATATTATCTTGCTTTCTTTTGCTCAAGACTTTAGCCTTGATTTTTTGAGAATAAATAAATAAAAAATAATGAAAAGTGAAACATGTTTTATCATAACTAGCTTTTGACGACAACGATATTTTCGAAAAAAATAACACATTTATAGGTCATGGGGCTTGAGTGATGAATTCTCCTGTCCCAAGTCTCAAAAACAACTTCCCTTTGTAACCGTTTTACCATTATTTATGTATTGTGTACACTTACAGTCTAGTTTTTTTAAACAGATTTTAAAAGTCATTAAATTTTTTGCTCCAAGAATGAAATTAGCTTCGGTTGAGCCTTAGAACATTTCCTACGAAATTTGGTCTCGATTGGATGTCGGGATGTCGAAAAATCGGGCAAAAAGGAAATCATCTGTTGAACCCATATTTGAATAGAGGCGCTTTCCACTTTCCAAGAGACAGATATTTTACCCTTTCGGCACATTAACATTTTTTGCTTTCATTCGCACGCAGTGGAGAATCGCAATTTTTCAGCATTTTTATATAAAATTTTTATTTAAAAAAAAAATCTCTTCCTCAAAATTTTTTAATGGAACTTTCAACTTCAGTTTGTTTTTGTTATAATGCAAAAAAAAGTTTATCAGATAAAGTGTTGGAAACAATTGTTTTGTGTTAAAAAAATATTTCAAAAAAATTCCAAAAGTCCAGTCAAAAAATATATTGCTATACATGTGGAGTTAAAGTTTATTTTGTTGTATTTTTTTGTCCTCTTATTATGATTTTCTTTTAATATGACCTGTTAGTGTTAAATGCTTAAAATTTTGTTGTGCTTTTTTGTGTGTTTTAGAAATTATTAAACTTTTTGCAAAAGAACTACATTCAATATTCTCAAAATAAGCAAGTACAGCCACTAAAGAGTGTTTTTGTTGTGACTGCGCTGCTTATTTTTTTTTTTATATCTTTGTATATCTGACAGACAATATATTATTATCGTAAAAGCTTAAAAGTTATTGAAGAGTTAACATTCAAAACATGATGTTTCACAAAACCCATTTTCTCTGTTCGTATTTTCTAAAATCGTTCTCCCTGTCTATACGATTTTAATTCACGAGTCTGTTGTCATCAAAAAAAAAAAAAAAACAAATTGGCCATTTCAGCCCTTAAAAGGACTTTGACCGAGCTTCTTATGATCAATTGTGTTGTGTGTGTTCTTAAATGTTTGCACACAATTGATCGAGAACTGGACCTACATGTTTTATGCCGGCTCCGAACGGCTAAAGTTCATGTTCTCAAGAAGCTTTGCATGGCATTATTTACTCTCTGAGGCTTGCCATTGTCTGCATTGTATTGAAAAAAACTTTTCGCCAAGTCTGGGGATCGAACCCGGGCTCCGAGCATGCTAAGCCACACACTTAACCTGCATGCCACGGTCACCACTGTTCTGTTGTCATCAAATATGGTTTATTCCCGATTGGCCAACTGTCCGACGAGGCGCAAGAATCTCACAACAAAAACTTCAAAACATTCAGGGAGCATTTTTCACGAAAATTCAGCCGAAAAAATCGTTCGAGAATATTTTCAATAGGTTTTTGCTATCTTCTGATCCTTTTGTTTCAAGCAAAAGGCAATTACTTCAAAAGAAGTTGCAAAATTTTCCGCAAATGGCTGTAAATTTTTGATTGTTATACCATTGGCGCCAACGAATGAAAAAAAAAAAACGGTGAAGACACTGATGAAATCGATGTAGATAACTATGATAACGTTCTGACATTGGTTTTTATGATCCATACTATGTTTCGCTGCGGAAAATCTAGTACTATATTCCGCAACATGCATCTAGCAACATTGTTTTCACGGCAAAAAAATTTAAATTTATTCAAAAACTGTAAGGTTTTTATATGGAGGAAAATACTCTATATATTAAAATAAAAATCATATCGATCTGACGATTTGTTATCGAGTTACAACTTTGGCAAATTCTGAAAATGTGTTTTCAAGAAAAATGCGTTTGAAGATAAAATTGTTTTCATCGTTTTACATCAATAAAAAAAACTCATAGCTGTCTGTACTTCTTGTCCTTGGTTTTGTTTAAATTTTGGCCTTAATCCTTGTCCATTCCATTTCATAACTCTTATGCGCGTTTAAAGATTAAAATTTAGTAAAATTTTTTTTATGGAAAACTATGCAAAATTTGTAACTCCAAACCGCTCAAAGTAAAATTTGCTTGAGATTACAACAAAGTATCCTTTTAGGTCTTTAATTTTAAATGTGGTAAAAGATATTTCAACAACAAGAAAAGTCATGGTTTTTACATATTTGGGTATGAAATCTTTATTCCATCGATAAATTAGATAAAGAGGCAACTTAACCAATAATAATCTTGTTTTTTTTTGAAAAAAATATAAACTGTCATCGAAAACCTAAAATTAAGGAGTGAGCAGCTTGTAAAGTTTTAACGGAGGACATTACATTGGCCGTTTTTTTAAATCGACTTTTTTATAATTTTGTATTTTAGTAAATATTCTTAAAATTCTAAGAAAAAAATTCGGGTTCATTACTGAGAGCGCATTTTTATTTTTCCTTGCATTTTTCTTTGTTCCCAAACTTTGAACGCGTTTATCTCCGAAACCATGTTTTTCGTACTGGTTGCGGCACCAGCGGGTTCATTTTTTACGAAATTTTTGTTTTTTGTATTTTTTAAACTTAATTCGCTATCGTATGACTTGAGCTTTTTTTTTGAATTTTTTTTTTTTCGATTTTGTATGAATTTTTAAAGTAAATATTTGTTTTCGAAAAAACATACTTTCAACTTTGGAACATCACCAAAAATTGAAAAAAAAAATTTAAAAAAGCTCCTGTCATAAAAAAAAAAAAAACAAATTGGCCATTTCAGCCCTTGAAAGGACTTTGACCGAGCTTCTTATGATCAATTGTGGTGTGTGTGTTATTAAATGTTTGCACACAATTGACCGAGAACTGGACCTACATGTTTTATGCCGACTCCGAACGGCTAAAGTTCATGTTCTCAAGAAGCTTTACATGGCATTATTTACTCTCTGAGGTTTGCCATTGTCTGCAGAGAGGTGGTGACCGATCAGAAAAATTTTTTTATTGAAAAAAACTTTTCGCCGCGACTGGGGATCGAACCCGTGCTCCAAGCATGCTAAGCCACACACTTAACCTGCATGCCACGGTCACCACGCAAGAGCGTTTCAAAAAAGCTCCTGTCATAGGATAACCAATTTTGTTAAGATTTAAAAAAGACATTTTTTTTCCAGATCGGACAATTTTTGCGACTCCCAGGGCTGCAACCACGAGGCCCCGTTTTTTTCTTTGCTGCCAGTTTGGAGCTCTATAAAACCATGTTGGAGTGAAAAATATATTTTTTTGAATTTTTTTCTTGCAATCTGTTCAATTTTGGCAAAATGTTTGCTTTTGACTGAGTTATGAATTTTTAAAAAAGGTCTGTTTTCTCTGCCGCGAATGTGAAATGTCCCTCCCTTAGATTGATTCTTCAGCACCGGACAAAACCAGCAAGAGAAAAAGTTCAAGAAGTTAACAATTCTAGTGTTGAAAAAATCTCGCAGCAACGACTAACGACCAAGTAAGAGGTTAAAATTGATAGAGCGGATTAAAAAACACTGATTTTTTTGGACAAAGCTTTACTTAAGAAGATGCAGAACTACTGGAAGAAAGTGGGTTAGATTAAATGATACTGCATACACCTGAGCTCTCCAAATTTTACTTGTTGAATACTAAAACTGTATTTTTTCATATATTCTAGGTTATTTTAAGTGACAAACCTCGACTTGAGGTTTTACCTGAGTCAGGGGAAAATGAACGGTTCTCTGAAGAGTGTGTACAAAAAACCCTGTATATCGGTTTCCAGTTTAATGATTTGAAGCTGTATAAGCAATGAAGGTCCAGTTCCAATATATTTTGTAGAAGGGACAATGAACAGCGAACATATATGAGCGTTACAAAAAATGTTCTTTTGAAAGGCCTAAATTGTCCTGCAGATGGCTTTATCTTTGTGCAAGATGGCACCACTTGTAGTAAACATCACATCTTAATGCATTTTCAATATTCTGTGATTGAAAAATCATATTGTTATGCAATCGATACAAAATTACATGTTAACCTCTGGCTCAAAATAACTTCAAAATTTTAATTCGACAGATTTTCTTGTAAAGCAGGCAAAACAACACTTTAAAACTATTTTCAGCGCACCCTTCAATATTCATGCATAATCACCGAAAATACAAAATTTGTCTCTTGGGACAAACCTTTTGGGAGCACACACAATGCGACCATCTGTTGCCATATTACTCACTATAGAGTTCACCTTATCTTTAAATCTCTCGTGCTCTCCTCGACATGCTCTTTGTTGATATGAAAAACTGCACTATTTTGTTTAGTGCAGCGGTGGGCAACGCTATTTTTGCTGCTTTCAAAATATATTTTGTTTGCATTAATCTACATTTGTTTGTTTATGCAAATGCATATATATTGTTTTTTTTTTTTTTGTAGTTTTTAGCGGGCTTGTTTTTATTTTGTCAGATGTTACACAGCAAAGTATTTTCCTTTTAGTTTTGCCTGCATTTTCTTAAATTTCCCGCACATTTATTGCCATATGTATGTATATATATATGTGTGCTTGTGTATGTGCTAACGAGTGTGAACTGCATGTTTTATGATGGGCTTAACATTTGGAAGTTTTTAAAGGCACTTCATTGAATGTTGTTGCATGTTTGTTTATTTTGTTGTCTTTTGTTTGTTTTGGGCCAATTGGTGTTGTTTCTATTTTTTGTTTTATCAAATTTGGGTCAACTGCTTGAGAGATTGTCAGGAAAACCAAAGTTATTTTCTAATTGGCCTAAATTGGTGCGGAAAATGTTTACTTTGTCATTTTGAAGTGTTCAAAACAACTGTTTAGCGATTTTCAACATGTCAGTATTTTGAAAATGAAACACTTGTGAATTGAGCATGATTCAATTCAATTGATGTCTTCAAGAAAATATTGGTCTCTTGTACACAATAAGGAAATACAAATTTGGCAGGCAGCAAAACATTCAAAATTGGATCAATGAGTTTTCTTTGGTTTCGAGAATGAAAATATATGACAGTTTTTTTCGCGGAAATCTTGAACAAGTTGGACAGTATTGCCAAATTTTGCTCACCAAACAAAAAAAAATAAATAAAATAAAACAATAATAAAAATATTATACGTAGTGATTAATAAGTGAACAGTAGAGAAAATTGCTTAAAGATTAAGACTCTGACTTCAGGACTCAACATTAAATATAAATTATTAAAATTTTAAATTTTTAAATTTAAAATTTAAAATTTTAAATTTAAAATTTAAATTTTAAAACAGTGCGATTTTGCTAAATAAATATACTACTACTACCACAACTACCACTACTCCTACTACTTCTATTTCTAGTACAATTAGAAGTAGTATTTTCAGAAAATAGTATATTCAGAACTTAGTTCTGCAATTTAAAAATTAAAAAATTTAAAATAAAGAAATTAACTGTTAGAAAAAAAACCGAAATGGTTAATGAATGAGTTAAGTTTTGAAGGCAGAATGAAAGGTACTTCCGAAACTTCGGGGAAAATTGAAAAGTTTTATGTTTAATAAATAAATTTTTCAAAAAAAACCACTTGACCAAAAAATCCCAAACTATACGTCAACAAGTAAAGTTATAACCGACTTTTTTTGAATGGGAAAAAGTTAAAAAAAAAACTGCAAAATAGCTGACGGATGCTTTGAAAAGTGTAGTTTTTAAACAATTTTTTAAAAATAATTTGCTTAATTTATTTTATTTAAGTGCTTTGAAATTAACTTACTTAAGCTTCAAATCATACTTAATGAAAATTTATAGTTCACGAAATCATTGTATATAAAAAAAATGGCAATGATACCATCATTTCTGCCCATTGTGCATCTCACACTACAGTGCTGACACAAAAATTGGCACACAAAACTGTGCTGCACAAAAACAAAATAAAAAAAAAAAATAAAAAAAAGAAGGAAAACCTCGTAAATTATCACATGTACGAAACTGAAAATGAAATTAAAATTAATCCGTTTATATTTAAATAGAAAATCCAAATGAAACGTATAGAAAACTCACGCGCAGCTATCGTTATTGCGATGAATCATCAGCAAGAAGTCTGACGTCACTTTGAGTAACAGTAAAATAAAAACAATTTAAAATAAACAACAACAAAAATGAGAATAAAAGACAACAAAAATAAACACACGACAAAAATAAGATTCGTAAAAATGTCTCATGAAAACTTAAAGAAGAAAGGCACAACAGCTTCGAAGTCGATTCAGCGTATTCTTAGCAAAATCACGACAACAGAGGGCGCCAACAGTCAAATGTCAAGCATGAAAAATGCGTTGACTGTCGCGTGGCACACAGAGCGAGAGAGAGAAAATGTTAGGAAAATCTACAAAAAAGAGACAAAACTTATTTTGCACACTTAAGCTAACAAAGACGCGGGAACTATTTTTAAATTATTGCTTTTTAAGATGCCAGCATTGAGTGCAGCCAAAGATATTATTATGGAAATATTGTACAAATTGAGGACATCAGCTCCATCAGCAGCTACACCGCCATCATCATCACCATCGTCATCATCATCATTACATTCAGCAATTCGTGTGCGTCGTTTTTGGTTTGTTGATCGTGCAGCGATCATTTGTAAGATAATAAAAATATGGCAACGCAGCACATGAACTAGCACAAAATTCGTTGCACATTTATTCTTAATTATGAACATTTGAAAATACGTTATAAATTATTATTTTTTTTGTATTTCTGTGAAGTAGCTTAATTTGAGAGGTTTTGTAAAAAATTAAAAAAAGTCGATTTCATACTTAATTGAACGTTATGGATAATGTTATAAAAAGATCAAGTAATTTTATGAAAGGTATTAAAACGTTAAGTTATGGTTTTATATAATAAAAAGTAGTTTTAAAAATGTAGTTTTTTTTTGGATATGTCAGAAAATAGTCTCAGAAAAATTCAACTAATAAAGAATTTAAAGTAAGTCGGAATCGAAAATTTTTTTTGAACTTCTATTAAACTAGGTGAAACAAAAATATACATATTTTAATATTTCTGTTCAAATGAATGATTTTTTAAATTTCATAAGTTTGAAATGCGGATATGATTGAACTTTTTTTTATAGATATGCTGAAAAATTGAATGAAATCTACTTTGCAAGAAAAATAAAGTAAGTAAATAGAGAATGTGATGGCCGTCGCCATGCGTGCTAAGTATGTGGCGTGTGAACCAACGTATATCGGTAGCCCCGGTTTCGAATGACCATCTAACGCAGGAAGTTTTTTTAATATCAATTAATTTTTCTTTTAAAAAATGCATCTCTCTGCAAACAATAGCAAACCTAAGAGAGTAAACAATATCAAATAAAAGGTACAACATTTTAGAATTATTCTTTCTGTCATTCTGACATGACCCATTCTGAAAAACTTTTACGAATTTTGCCGAAAAGTCAACCAGATACAAACTACAAGCCATAAAATAGGGGATATTGACCAAAAAATCTTCATTTTGAGGAAAAATATGTATGAAGGCGCAAAAAAGTAGTGCAGTTCGATATCCCATACCCGAAATATGGTCACTCTTTGGGCATGTCTTCGAAATTTTTTAAAAAAACCTTCACATTTATATTGTTGATTATCAATTTTAGTCCAATTTTGGCACATGGTACATGTGTATTAACCCGTTATCGCCACACTTCTCTGGTCTAGCGTACTTGGCACACTGGAGTGCATATGAACGACAGCGACAAAAAGCCGTCATAAAAAGTAAACTATAAAATAATTTGACTTAATTTTTTTA
The DNA here is from genome assembly GCA_958299015.1 of Tetanocera ferruginea. NCBI lineage: Eukaryota > Metazoa > Arthropoda > Insecta > Diptera > Sciomyzidae > Tetanocera > Tetanocera ferruginea. The sequence continues at coordinate 151,048,666 of OY282641.1, forward strand.
AGCTTATTAAAAGTGTATTTTTGAATGATATATAAGTTGCACATTATCCAAAAATTTGATTAACCCTTTGACACGGGAATAAAATATAGCGGAAAGAAAAATATAGGAATGACTTCATTATGTTAAAAAAGCCTATCTTTACCCATTTTTAAAGTTTTTTGTAGAAAAAATGTCCTGGCTGATGGATTTCAGACACTTGTCTTGATAAAAATTTCCAAAAACAATTCAATATTGATGAAATATTGTTTTAATATGGATAATGATAATTAAAAAACTTATTTTTTTCAAGAAATAAACGCACACAAAAAACGTTTTTTTTAATATTATAAAAACGCTTTTATAAAAAGGTTTGCTACAGTTTTGTTTACTTTGTTGACGCCTCTAAAGAATGCATGAAACTGATCACTTGTTGACAACAAAGCAATACAAAATATGCCTAAGTTGATTGACCATGAAATAAATAACGGGATAAAATTGAAATTAGACGATTTTATGCATAGGCGAGTTAGCAAGAGGCTTTACAAATCGATGTGCAGCAGTGTTTGGAAAAATTAAAAATGCGACTGTAAGTTAAAGTGAGACAGAAAAATGGCATATTATTCAAAACAATGCTGCTTCGCTTATAGTTGTTTGTCGAGTGAGTGAAAGAGCATGAAAATACGAGTTTTGCCAAAGCATGTGCTTCATGTATGCCGAGCACTGATGTACAGTATAGTGTACATCAGAGAACTGCAATGAGTGATTCAGATTCGAGTATACTCGCCAGTGTATATTCATGATTTGCTTATACGTACACTCCCTCATACTCATCAAAATACCCACGATATTCATACGAATTCAGCTTCTTTTTCTTCTTTTATAATTAGGCATCCCAATAGGCAATTAAACCAGCGATATTTAAACGAAGGCCTGCAATAACTGTTACTTTTGAAGACCAAACACATCCTTTCCTCGCTGCTCTTATGAGCACTTCTTGAAGGCCTTCTTTTTCTGCACAAAAGGCAGCACAACAAACTTTTTTCCCTTCAAAGACAAACTTTTCAAACTTTTTCGTTTAAAGTCAAAATATATATCAGTTTAAAAATATGGCTTAATAATGGCCCTTCTTACTGCTGTATCAAAGTTTATAGATTGAAATTAATTTGACATAAAAAAACATAGGAGAGAATATAAGATAGAATAGAATTTATAAAAAAAAGAAAAAGGTTTAAAAGAAAAAAAATATTTTTCTTCAATACTCTTTGTTGACCCCTTCTTTTAGCCATTCTTAAGAAGTGCTTCTATCAGGCCTCTTTTGAGCTATCGGAGCGGAAGGCCTGTGAAATTTTCCCACTTCATATAAAAAAGAAAGTGTGATTGTATATGAATGCGGCAGTACTACAAAATGCACAGGAAGGTCTGCTAGTAGCGCTGTTATTGTCTACTGGGAATGATTAATGAAACAATACACATATTTTAGTTCTAACAAAATTATCTTGTTATGTGCAACTGAATGCAAGCATCTTTATTTTTAGTATTTTTAGTTAGACTACGTTTATTGAAGGCGCAGTAAATTTATTTTCAAAATTATAAAATTTAATAAAAAAAACGTTTTTATATTACTCGTAAAGAGTAATTAGTTGGCAACACCCGCCTGCCAAGCAGTTCTGACATATACACACAAATACAACACACTAAATAATAACAACATGAGTGAACATGCCAAACGCTCATACGCTTCCGTAAAATTATGCTGCGCTACCAGTACTCAAGAGATTTCACTTTTTATATTCGAAGAATTTTTGAATATTTTATGAGTATCGACGAGTCATTGCGTTAGTTTAGGAAGAGTATTCATAACACTTAGTGCCGAAGCCAACTTATCTCTCTTTCACTTAGAGTCATGAGTAGTGATTGCCTACAATCTTTTGCGTGAGTGGATTGAATCGGAGTGGCGTGCGTCGAGGGTTAAATGAATATGAATACTTATTTTTTATGAATAGCGCAAAAGCGACTCGCTGCAGGTCTTTGGTGTATACCACTCGCCAAAGCGTTAAGTAAGTTTAAATAGTTATCGTAACAGATTAAAAGTTAATATTTTGTCAAAACATTAAAATAGTGGGGAGTAAATGATCCCAGTGTTCTTCTGAATAAGGGTTAACAAAAATTTATAAATAATGGGCAAAAAGTTATTTATTTTGCGTGAAGACATATACTTGTTTAATATATTCTTAAACTTTGATATTGTAAACTATAAAGTACTGTTAATTCATTATAAAATATCGATAGTTAATATAATTTAACTATTTATAACCTAAACCTGAAAGGTCAGGGTATATTAACATTTTGCAAACGTTTGAAACGCATAGAAATCAGTGAGTCCGGTATAGAAAAGTATATATATTTTTGATCAGAGTCACCTCGTCCGTCCGTCTGTGTGTTGTCCGTAAACACAGGATAAGAAGAATAAGTTGAGATAATTGGATGATACTCGGCACACATGGTTGCATGAACCTACGGATATTCACTATTGAATGTTTTTGGAATCCGCCCACGGACACGCCTACCTCCTATACAACACAAAAATTATAAACTAAATAAGTATAAATGAGCTTATGATTAACTTACAATTATGAAATTAGGTGCGTGTGTACTTTAAATCAAAACAAAAATGTCTTCGAAAAAAATATATCATCCGCCCACGGACAAGCCCACCTCCTATACAACCAAATATTAAAAACTCAATAAAAAACCTCATGTTTAACGTACAGAGATTAAATTTGGCACATATGCATTTTATATCAAAACAAAGACGTCTTCGAAAAATGGATGTCATCCGCTCACGGCCATGCCCATCTCCCATACAACCCAACAATTTAAAACTCAAAAAATAAGCTCATGTTTAACCTACAGAGATAATATTCGATACGTATGTACTTCATATCAAAAAAACAAAATGTCTTCGAAAAATGGGTGTCATCCGCACACGGACACGCTTACAAGCTTATGTTTTAATCTACAGAGATAAAATTTGGTATGCAAGTTTTTTCTAACCAACCAAAAGTTATTTTGAAAAATAGACGTCATTTGCCCATGATCACGTCCACTTCCCATACAACCCAAAAATTGAAATTGCAATAAATAAGATTATGTTTAAACCTACAGAGATAAAATGTAGTATCAGAGGCGTACCGAGAGGTTTCGCCACCCGAGGCGGATTCCCAACTGACCGCCCCTTTCATATACAATATACAAAAACATCTTTGATATTAATATAGGGTTTTGTAGGCATTGTTTTTAAACATACACAGAGAAAAATAGTGCCACATAAAATCTACAAGATTTCTTCTGAAAACGTATTTAGAACAAGGGGCATGAAAGACGAAAGAAAAGAGGTATTATTTAAGAAAAAAATCATTAGATATCTTCTTAATTTCTTCTAAAATACATGTTTTCAAGACTTTCCAAAAACAATGGGCATAAAAGACGAAATAGAAGAGGTATTTTTTGAGAATAAATCTTCTTGATTTTCAACAAAAATCTTCTTAAATTTATTGAATAAGATATCTTCTTAATTTCTTCTAAAATCCATATTTTCAAAACTTTTCAAAAACATGAAGCATGAAAGACAAAAGAGAAGAGGTTTTTAAAGAAGAAATCTTCTTGTTTTTCAGCAAAAATCTTCTTAAACTGATTTAGAAAGATTTCTTCTAAAATTCATATTTTCAAGACTTTTTTTCAAGTCCTAGACTTCGTGTATCGTTTATTCGTTATATCTTATTTATTTATTCAATATTGAGAAGAAAAGCATATCTTGTAGAAAACTCTTTAGCTTCCTGACATTCCTTCCGAAAAAAATCAGGAAGAAAACCTAGTAGCTCTATGAGATTTCTTCTTAAACAAAATCAAGAAGAAAACCTACTACCTGTATGACATTTCTTCTTAAATTAATTAAAGAAGACTGTTCGCAATTATATTCCTTAATAATCCGTCGTTAGTTTTCTGTTCCGACCTTTTGTAAATTCACCGTCACGAAGAGTTTCACCAAAGTCGCTATTTAGATTTGGAATCACTGATGCATCTTGCTGAAAAAGTAGGATTCGTGTGTCATCTTTAATAGTTACAGGCCAAAGGCCAATATCTTTCAAGTCAGTACATAAAAAATTTTGTACGTCACATTCTTTATCGCTGGTTGGCCTAGCTTTTTATACCCTAAACCTGAAAGGTCAGGGTATATTAACTTTGTGCAAACGTTTGTAACGCATAGAACGAAGCGAGTCCGGTATAGAAAAGTATATATATTCTTGATCAGCGTCACCACGTGAGTCGTGCTATCCATGTCCGTCCGTCCGTCCGTCCGTCCGTCCGTCTGTGTGTTGTCCGTATACACAGGATAAGAAGAAGGAGTTGAGATAATTGGATAAAACTTGGTACACATGGTCATATGAACCCAAGGATCTGCACTTTTGAATATTTTTGAAATCCGCCCACGGACACGCCTACCTCCCGTACAACGCGAAAATTGAAAACTGCATAACTCAGCTTAAAATTAGCCTACAACAATAAAATTTGGTATGTATGTGTTTTATATTAACACAAAAATGTCTTTGAAAAATGGACGTCATTCGCTTATGGGCACGCCCACCTCCCATACAACCCAAAAATTGAAAACGCAATAAATAAGCCTCTGTTTAACCTACAGAGCTATAGTTTGGCACATATGTTCTTTGTAACAAAGCAAAGATGGTGTTGAAAAGTGGACATCATCCGCTCACGGACACGCCTACCTCCCATACAACGCGAAAATTGAAAACTACATAACTCAGCTCATAATAAGCCTACAACAATAAAATTTGATATGTTTGTGTTTTATACAAACACAAAGATGTCTTCGAAAAATGGAAGTCATCCGCTCACGGACACGCCCACCTCCCATACAACCCAAAAATTGAAAACGCAAAAAATAAGCCTCTGTTTAACCTACAGAACTAAAATTTGGCACGTATTTTTTTATGACAAGACAAAGATGGTTTTGAAAAATGGACGTCATCCGCCTACGGACACGCCTTTTTCCCATACAACCCAAAAAGTTTTAAACTCAATAAATAAGGTTATGTTTGTCATAGAGAAATTCAATTTGGTATGCATGTATTTTATACCAAAACTAAGGTGTGTTCAAAAATTGGAAGTAATCCGTCTATGAACACGCCCACCTCTCATAGCGAAAGCACAATAAAGGCATTAACTGTGAGCTACAGGAATAAAACTTGGTATGTGTAAATTTTTCATCAATATTTAAATGCATATAAAATATAGGCTTCATCCGCCCTTGGAGACGCCCATTTACAATAAAAATTTTTTGTTTTTGAAAAGTGGGTTTAGGGTATTTCATAGTCGGCCTCGACCGACTTTAGACTTTCTTTACTTGTTTCTTTTTGTGAACGGCGGCTTCGCTCTCTTTAACTCGCTTCATCTGGAAAGCCGAAGGAAAATTACTGCTTCCACGGTTTATAAAAGTACGGTGGTTCATAAACATTTATTTCTTTGATGTAGTTATTTCTCAATTTATCGACATACTTTTGATACCTTTTAACCATTCTTACAGTATTAAGTGCTAAATCTAGTTCTTTATTTAATTTAGTGATAAAAGAATCACTTATGGTCAATGAGGTAAAAAGATTAAGTTAAATAATCAGACAGCAAAAAGATGTTAAAGCCGCTTCAGACTATCTGATAAATCATACAACTTTTCATATGATCTGTCAAACAATGAAGCTCAGATAACAAAGCATACGATTTTTTTGACATTAGGATTGTTTCTATTTCCATCAGAGAAATCAAACCAAAATTGTTAATTTGTTATTGCGAACACTTTAAAATGATGAAAAATTACATGAAATAGACAATGAAATTGGTGAAGTAAATAACTTGCATATATTATGCAATTATTTACTTCTGTTTTCCAAAATTAATTTTTCTCTTATAGAAAATCTCTGATAGTGCGAACATAATTATAAGAAAATGCTATGACCTGTCAGATGTTTTGAGAACTCTGACAAAAAAAGCACACAAAAAGTTGTTTGATTCATCAGATAGTCTGAAGCGGCTTTTAACATTGTTGACAATGACGCCTTAACTCAAGCTATCTTAAACAACTGACATGATTTTCGAAAACAGCACTCAATATTCGTCTGAAATAAATTTTTATTTCTTCTGAATTGTCATATTTATTCCCCTTATTAATTCTTTTCCAAAAAAGGCTTCTTCGTTAAGAAATTCAACGCAATAAGAAACCTTATGCCTCTAATGCCGTGATATATAACGGAATTAGGTATGGTTGAAGAAATTTTGAACTTTATTCCGTAAACAATTTTTCGGCATTCATTATTGTTTCAAAACATAAATTTATAATTTAATATAAGAAATAAAATGTTTTGTACAATAAAAACTAGCAAACTTACTTGATTTTGTTTGCACGTTTTCAAATAGACAACAAATATCTATACTTCCAATAACATCCTTTTTAATAAATTTAAAGGAAATCAATGAATTACAAATACACATATTAAGGATTTGGAAATTAATTTTATATCACGTAATTAGCTCAAAATGTTTTTGAAGGAAATATAAAGTTAACAAAACTTAATAACAATAAGAAGTATTAATTATGAATATGTAATTTAGAAATTTAAAATGCAATAACTTTCCTTAAATCCGTTACTATCACGTCATTAGGTTCATTCGAAAAGTTGTTTGTCCTCAATTACGTAAATCACTAAAATAACTGCTATTTTTTAATACCTGCTTTATTAAATCAACAAACACTATTAAAACACTCTAAAAACACTGCTTACTTTTCGTTCAAAATAAATTTTATAAAAATTCTATAAATTTTCAAATTATAAGCTTAAGAAAACATACTCTAAGGCTTAAGCATTTTGATTAGAGAAACAGAACAAAGTGCGCATGCGGCGAAGTGTGTCGAATAACTCGGAAACTGTGAATGATCTAACGTTATCTCGAAATTGAGTGTGATGCAAATGTGGGAAGGACACGTTTCTCGAGACAGTGGCTTGAAAAAATTTTTTGATTTTTACCATGGCATCTTATTTTCTGGCATTAAAAACTAAATTAAAAAATTTACGGGATAAGGTTCACTTACGGAATTCCGTACATTTTCCTTATCACCTTTTCCACATGACACAAAAAATTGTAATGGTTCAAATGAAGACTTTCATCACTCAATACCATTTTTTTTATTTACTAAAAAAGATATTCAAAAACAAAATAGGATGATTAATTTTGCGCCACCTTCTTCTTCACACTCTTCATCGTTGGCTGAGGATTCATCTGAATTTATATTCATCTTATCTTAACAGTGGTATGTTAGGGAATCTTCTGCAGAAACAATTTTTGAACTATGTTCTCGATTGAGGTATTTCAGTAAAGAACCTTCAATAATTTTAATTTTTTCTTCCCTTGCTATTAAAAATGTTATTTTAGACATGTTTATTTTGTAAAATGCTTAATTTAGCTTCAGTACCGCCCCTATAACAATGCCGCCCGGGGAAAGTTTGCCTTGGTTCGGAAACGGGGAAATAGATAAGTAGGAGAGAAAGTGAATTCAAGAGAAACAAGTGAAGAATGTTGCATGTATGGAGGAGCGCTATGTCAAAAAAGGTTTTCCTTAAATATGTGTTTTCATATTAAAGGTCTCTTTCCAGCTCTTAAGTAATTACTCAAGAAAAAGTTTCATATATTTCTTTAGTGTATAAAAGCATAAATTCACAGTGTCGACGCTGTTACTTTTGAATGAAAAAAAGTAGCAAAACAGACAAATTTTTTCTTACGAGCTGGATTCTTTTTTAAGTAATTTTGATAAAAAAAATATAATTTTTGATTACTTTTCAGTTTTTTGTATGAAAAAATGCTTTACTTGGGAGCTGAAAACAGGCCTTTAAAGAAAAATATTTATTTTACTTTGACTTGAGCAATTTTGAATTGAAACTGTTTGAGGTGGTTATGAGTTTTAAGTCATATTTAAAAAATGTGCGATCAGCCGGGAAAAATACTATAATTAAGTGTTACTAAAAATATGCAATATTAAAAATATTTGCACTGCAATTTTTTATATTATAAAATTTTTAATTTTTCGTCTGTTATATGTATTAGGTACACTTTGTGTATTTTTGAATTTTGACTTAAAATTTTTAATCACTGAACTTTTAAACCTTTATTTCGCGCATCTTACATAAATATCTTTTCATGTCATAGTAAACTAAGTTATGATAATAATTACCTATTTAAAATTTTTTTAACGATAATACAGTAAGACTGTAGGTAGTAGCTACAGGTACCATACTTGACCGTTTTTTATTTAAGAGTTAAATTGGTTCTAAATGTTAGAAAAAAGCGCTTTCGTGACTTCTTACTAACGTTTTATGCACATAATTCAATTGGACCTTTTTAGAACCACCAATAAAACTTTCTTAAGAATTTAGAATTTTCCTCTGAAAAGATTGAATTGGTTTTTTGTCTACTCTTAGATGCCGAAACCGAAAACCAATAACGAATTAAGGTTAACTTGAAATGTTTTGTCAATAACGTCATAGAATACTTAAATTTTTTCTGTTTACACAAACATGGAAATCACCTAATTGAAGCCATCATCATCTGTGATACAAAATAAATTTTCACAAAAAATTTACATTTACCGCAATACACCATTTCATTATCAGTGTGGCTTTGAAATGTATGGAATATTTTTTATAAAATGGTTCCAACTGAGAACTGCCTTCCAGAACTGTTCTAATAAGAACTTAAGGTACATTATATTTCTCAAAAAATCTGCTCGTTGAAGGTAATATCCCTTGAATCGGCCTGAATTGAGTTGTCTTGTCTCCACACATTATTACTCCACTTGATTATTTCTTAATGGTATGTTTCTTATGTGCTTTCATATCGTCAGATCGATTTACAAATTATTAATATATTGATATGAGCCACCTTAAGAGCATGCTTTTATTGTTTTTCAGCATTAAACATAATTTTTTTTCTATTTGCCCTTTTTTCTGCTTACCCCCCTAATAACGAAATTCTAAATATAATAACAAAAATTTCAAAACCTTTGACTTACCCTTCATAGCCAGCGACAAGCATGTCATCTGTGTCAAAACGGCGATCGCCAGCCAAATCCCACGCATTGAAAACATTGTTCGATATTTTTGCTGGTTTTTTGTTTTTGTTTTTGTTTTTGTTTGCTTGCCAGACAGCGTACAGCACTTAAAAATGGCCGCGAAAAATATTGAATATATCGTAATACAAGCAGAACATTTGTAATTATTTTCTGGTGTTAATTGATTTTTTTCCTGAACGGCGACGAAATCTGCTCCGCATAGTTGATGTGTGTGTCACTCACGCATCCCGACTTGGGGTTCGAGAAACACCCCTAAAAAAAAAAAACTATTGCTGACTGTTCTGTTCGTTTTGAAAAATAATATTTATATTTAAATGATTTTTGGTTGATTTTTTACACTATTTTTTTCGTAAACTTTTTTTTTTGTTGGTTTTTTTTTAATTTTTAAAATTTTGCTGCACGTTTTTAATTTGTGTTGGATTATTTTTAGAATTTGAGTGTTGCAAGCAGCGACACTTTGCTGTGATGCCTCAGCTTGTTTTTGATGTTGTGATTTTAGATGATGTTGTTGCTGTTTTTGATGGCAGTTTTTGTCATAGACGGTGCTGTTGTTGTGGATGTTTTTGTTGTTTTGTTAATTTTATGGATACGCGTCCCTTAGTTAAATTTTATTTCTGTTGATGCTGCTGCTGCTGCTGCTGTAAATGTTACAACAGCTGCTCTTGATTTTGATGTTGCTGACTTCGTCCTGCTTTCGTTTATATTAATTTTCTTTGCTTCTCTTAACGTTTTTAGGCATTACTTTATGATTTTATCACTTTAATTTTATGACGTTACACACATGGTTTCTATTTGATCCATATTTTTGCACTTAACTTTCACTTTCACAACCAATTATTTTTTTTATAATTATTTAATTTTTCAATGTTCATTAATTTTTATTAATTGTGCATTTTATCGATTTGTGCTTTTTAAAGTTTTTGTATTTGAACTTTTTTTTTAAGCAGAAAATAAATTATGTTTGGAAAAATTATGTAAACAACCGATACATAGCTAAAGAAATAAAAGAAGTATATAACAATGTTTAATTATTTTACAAGAAACTCTTTTGACACTTGATGATTGACTAAATTTTTGATGAAAATTTTACTTTTGAAAAATAAATTGTAAGACGAAAATTGAAAAATTCTTTCAATAAATAATATCTAAACTCAAATTTCTTTTTTCTTAATATTAACCAGTTTCTAATATTCAATTGTAATCCCAAACATCTTAAATTTGAGTAAATAAATTTTAATAGAAATTTACCATTTTAATTATCTAATAAACTATCACTTTGTACAAAATATGTTTATAATACAAAATTCCAATTCGAATTTATATATAGAATTTTTATTTATCAAATCACATTCAAATAAATCTTAATATGCTGTCGATTGGTTTTCAAATACCAAGAATTATGATATGCATATTCATTATAACTTCTCAAATGCGACAGGCAACAACATTTAAATCGACAATAAAAATAATCCACACATGCCGACACGATGTCGATAGACGCCGCTCAAAGTAAAGACAAATGTTCAAGATGATACATTAAAAATATTGTCACTTTAAGAGGCTGTCGTCTGCCAACCAAGATATACAACATATATAAAAAAATATAAAAGAAAACAACAATTATTGTTAGTCAAAATAAGCATAACAGGCAGAATAAAAGATATATTTAGAAATTAAAAAAAATATACTGAAGACGAACCGACAAATGTCTTTGCATGTGCAGACATATGTATAATATAAAAAGACAATCATAACAGGATAGACTCAAGACAAACAGCATAAAGTGCATGGAAGTCGGCAAATAAAGTTAACACGTAGAATTAGATGCGCTGTTTTTAGTAACTTCTCCACCCACCCGCCGTTACCAACCCAACAGATTCATGAATTTCAAGAAAGTAAAATCAAATTCAAGGTATAATACATTAACAACAACAACACGAGATGGCAACACAAAAAAGAAAATGACACAAAATAAATATCTTCTGCTAAAGCGACTAAAAGCTAAAACAACTCAAAGTTAAACGCGCATAAATTGCAGACGTTGCGACAACATTTGACGGTAACGAGCCGCCACCAATGACCCCCAGTTGAGTGCAGCGGGTGGAGCTGCACTAAGTTACCAAGATGTGGCCCTTTAGTTGTACCCTGTAGAAGATGAAAAAAAGTGTTATTTTTAGCTATGCAGCCGTAAGTAATTCATTTTTCCACACTGCCAATTGTTGACTCGCTTAAATAAAAATAAAGAGGCAAACGGGGGGGGAAGGAGAAAGTCACAGCAGCAACGCATCACTTCAACTAGCTCTTGCCTTTGCAAATCAGCACGATCTTTTATTAGATGCGGTATAAAATCACGCTGCCATTACTTTTATAGCCCGATCTGATCATAAGATTCAAATGCTGTGAAGAGCGGCTTTTTTTACGATTTCTGCTATTTTAGGTTTTCTAATGAATATTCCCTTTGATGTTCGCATTTTGCAAATATTGTAAGATTCTTAAGACTTTAAGTTGAAGTTGGTTAAAGAAATGATTTTATATAATTTGTGCTTATTTATCTGGGAAGTTGTTTACAGAGTCTGTCGTTAAGATTATTTGCTTATAAATAAGTAGAGTGCCTTTGGATTGGCAGGTCTTTGAATTGGACAAATTTTTTGAACGGGCCAATTTCTTCTTATGCACAAAATTTTTATTTCATAATACTCCATAGAGCAGAGGCCATGAATATCTACGTCACAGGCGTGTCTAGAAATTATGCTATATCTTCTTCTCATTGCAGAGCCGCAAACTTAGTCAACCAAGAGCGTGACTCGTCTAAGTGAGTCACAATCCTAGAAAAACAACACTTTTGGACATGTTTCTATTCTTAATCTCTATGGAACTGAGGAATCAAAAGGCACAACCGACTACATTATACCAAGTGTGAAATTTGGTACAAACTAGACCACATCCATTCCCAGCAGACAAGAATGGTAAGATACGTCTATAGAAGCCTATCGTAATCTCCAATTCTACACTGATGGCTTCAAAATGGAGAAAGAAACAGGATCAGGTGCGTACTGTGAAACGCTACGGATCAAAGATTTTCAGTAACTTCCTGATCACTGTAGTTTTTTTTTTTTTTGGCAGAAATTTATGCGATTGAAAAAGCAACACAGCAATCACATCAAAAATCTAACCCCTCAAGGGTAGTCATTTTTGTAGATGGCTAAGAAGCCATAAAAGCACTAGAATTAAAAATAGCCAAAGCCTGAACGTTACTAAACTGTTTACAAGCAGTGTTGCCGCGACGGTTCTAAAAAAAGTATCCATAAAAAGGTCAGAAATGGATCCAAATGTATCCACTTAAAAAAAAATAAGTATGCAGGTATCAAATTGCAAAAAACTTTATTATATTCACCTTTTAAACAAAAAAAAAGTAGTTTTTGATTCTTATCTCAATCAATTTTAATAAAAAGTATTATAATTAGAAGCGGCATATACTGTGTTTACATGCAGAGTTAACTCAGAGCTTACTCGTAGTGAGCTCTGCATGTAAACAAGGGTTGAGTTGAATTTCGTTAAACCCAAGAAAACTCCACAAAGCTTGTTGGATTTAGCTGAGTACTATCTGTTAAAATCTTTTATCGTATTTTTCACTTAAAAATAGTAGCTGCAAGAGTCTGTTTAACAAGAGTCTAAGTCATCAAAAAACATGCATAAAAAAACACTCTTTTTAGAGTCATTTTTTGGAGAGCCTCAGAAAATGTTTGCAGGGTTCATATAAAATCAAAAAAATCCTATCTATCATTTGAAAAATTTTACAGAAGAACCAAAAAACTTTCTAAATTAAAAACAAAACCATATTTTTCAGGACAATTTTGTTAATAAAATCGTTGATTTTAGTAGTAGGAGTGTAACATTTTGCATTAAAATATATTTGGATACGATGCATCATAATCAATCAAAAACTCGATTTTGAATTTTTGGTAATTTAGGGCATTTTTGATTTCACATGACTATATTTTCATATAAAACTGATTTTTCAATAAAAGTATCCAAATTTCCACTAAAGCTTAATAATAAGTATCCATCAGGGATGATATTTTGAGTGGAATAGTACTTTTTTGAGTACTATTGACTCTACAAAAGTACCCGAGTACCTTCTTGCCGAAAAAAGTACTCTGGTATGTTAAAGAATTTTGCTTGAAATTTTGTCAAGAGTAAAAAAATCATTTTTAAAAAGAAGTCATAAACTTGTTGCCAAAATTTTCGCCCAGTTTCGTATTATTTACCGTTGATTTTAGAAATGTTCCCAGAACAAGAACTTTAAAAAAAAAGTTCAACATTTTCATTCAAATTCGACATATCTTTGGTCAGCCGGCAAAGATTAGATATTTTTTGGATCAGATAGTAATATCTTTTTTAGTATTACTATTTCCAACCATTTGTTTATTTGTAACTGTAACACCAGCTTAAATTTTTACGAAAAACATGGGTTTTGGATGTTTTTCAAAATGGCTTAGCTCACTATCGCTGGCTATCGTTGCAGCAAAAAAAAAATTATGTGCAACCGTCTTAGAATCGATGAAGGTTAATTTTAAGTTGGTGCCAATGACAACTTTTTTTCCCCCATAGAGGTCGAGACACCCTTATATACATATATAACGGGTTCTAAAAGAAAGCATGATTATTTAATGTTCCTTTATGTGATAAATATAATAAAATTTAAAAAAGTATTTTTTTAATTTATGTATTTATTCACATATCATTACTTAGTAAAAAGTACCCGAAACAATAAAAAGGTACTATTTGCCTTTTTAAAAAAGTACTCTCGAAAATGATCCGATATCATCACTGGTATCCATCAATTTTTGAAGAAAAAAAGTATCCAAATGGATCCATTTGGATCCAAACGGCAACACTGTTTACAAGTTCTGAATAGTGTCTGTAATACTCACAATGTCACTCTCTGGGTTTCCGGAAACAGCAATCTAGAGGGAATGACTAAGAATATGAGCTGGAGCAGGAAGTAGAGTAACAATAGACACAAACAGAGCCATTACAGACATGTACATTCCAATAGCGTCGTTAAAACCGTCGTCACGACCTCAAAGCCATAGATAATGCCAACAGGACTGGGCTTCCAGAAATGAATGCATTATATATAGAAAGCTATGGCCAGATCTAAACAAACTAAGGGCCAGTTTTTCAGTGCGGGTTTAAGCTCGAGTCAAATTAAACCGAGGTTAACTCTCCAAAAAGGGTCGTTAAAGCTCTGTTTAACTAGATATTGTTTAAGTTGAATTGACTTAAATTATCACATGATGTGGGTTTTTTGCTTAAACCAAGATTAAACGTCCAATTTTGGTGAGTTAACCTAGGTTTAATTTGACTCGAGTTTAAAACCGCACTGAAAAACTAACCCTAAGAGTCTTCTACTCTTGTCAAAACGGGAAATATGGAAACTGGTGGAAATCCTAAAAATTCACTGCCTTATAAACGGGATGGACAATATAATAAGATTGATAGCACCAGACTTTTAAAGCTGTAATAATCTGGAAGAAAAAAAACAATTCCCTACTTTCTGTGCGAATCGCCAAATCTACAGAATCGTTCACTCCGATACACAGGAAACAGATTTTTCAAAGATATGAAGCAGCTAGTGGACACACCATTATTAGACATATGAAAGGTCAATAAGAGCACAGGATGGTTCGGTGAACGATTAAAAAAAGGCATCAGGACGACTTCAATAAAAGTGAACAACAATCAACTAACAAAATAAAACTTTATTTAACAAAAATATGTATACTTTTTTCAAAACACTTTATCATACTTTGTTAAACTTTAAAATAAAAACAACACAGCAAAAAAAAAGCGCATCCAAAGATTTCCAAAGATTTCTGTATTTTTCATATACAGAAGGCATACTTTTAATATAAGCATGTCATTGGGTCGAATGCTGTCCTTATGGCGTTATCGTTTCTTCCAAAAAATGTTGCCTTATCGCGGTGCAAAATGTTTTCAATGTCGCCCGCAACCCTTTTAAAGTGCAAGTTTTTGCCTACTCAGAAAATGTCAACACATAATAAACGAATGTTACTATCCTTGCATTTCATAATATTGCCATTTTGAGAACAACTGATATGCAGGGCAACATTCTTCCCTCAGAAAGCTTCGCAGGGCAGAAAATGCGACTTTTTTGCCCTGTGTGAGTGCGACATTTTAAGAAACGAACACAGAATTTATTCACCCGTTTGCACTTATTTTAGAATCGAACACGAAAAAAGGCAAGGGCAGCGAAAAGGCAACATTTTTTGGTAGAAACGAAAATGCCATGAGTCTTCTCTAGAAGTGCTTCTAGAATTTTTTCAAAGGAAGATTTTTTCGAGGCCTTCAATGAAAAGATTATAATAGGTATTTTCCAGAAAAACTTTAAGAAGGCCTTCCATGATTCAGAAGACATTAGACAAAATGCTTCCAAGAAAATATTTAACACTTGCCTGGTACAAACCATGTCATGAAAATATTCTTGAAAGCCCTTCAGATTGGCTTTTAGAAGTTTATGAGAATGCCTTCTGAAAGCACTTTTCAATAAGGCTGAGGAGAACCACAATTGGATTTTAGGAATATCTTTTGAAAGCAGTGTATTTGCATGTCATGGTTGTATCAACAAATTTGATGGGAAGTAACGAATGCTTAAAATCAGTCTTACCCGATTAAGCAAGAAAATGAAATAAAATTTAAAACAGTTCATACGTCAATAGGGACAAAATTATACATACATACAATAAATTTAAACGAAACAAACATTCGAAATTCTACTTATTTGGCCATTTTACTTATTTGCTTTGGCATGTATGTCTTTAGAAATAGATTGCAAGCTAAAGATGGGTTGGATAGAAAAAGATGTGAAACTGAAAGAAAAAGAAGTCTTCAACTGCACAATGATGGTAAATCATGTGCAGAAGTCCGTGAAACACTAAATCGAAGCTAATTTATTATTTATAGCATAATAAAGCGTTTTTAAGGAGAGGAAAATCTTTATAACCGACCACACACCAGTAGACCACGTTAACTAATAACCAATGATGAACCCAAAAACTAATTAAAAACACGAGGCTACAGAAGGTAAAGAAGAAATTGATAAAGTAGTCCATTCGAAAACGGTTTGCAGGGCTATAAAACGGACAGTTATAGTTTGTGAGTCGCGAGCAAAAATCCTCTTATCCGCAAATCCAAGGTCGCATATAAAGATAAGCCATTTGATTTCTGAAGCGAGTACGTTGCGTTCAGGGGCGAGAGTAAGATAAGCAACTTTCAATGTGATAAAAGAATTCGAGTATCGAGAAAACCAATAACGATTTTAATTTTGACGCGATTACAAAATTGTTTACTTGTGAACAAGAACAGCTGATTTAAAGTTTTGTTAAATAGACTTGAGGTGGGGGGCTCATACTTGTCAACCCATACAGATAATTGTAACTTTTTTATTGAAAGAGCGTCAGAGTAACCATCGTAACTTCTTTGTTTAAAGACCGATTTTACAATTTTTTGCTACAAAACTAATTAGAATTTAATAATCTCTAAAATGGCAATCAAATTTTTTTTAATTTTATACGAATACAAGTTAAAAAAATATTTTGTGTTTTTTTTTATTTTCTTTTTTCGGTTTTAACCATTTTTCTATACCAAGGTTAAGTGTAAGGTCATCAAAATTTATGAATAAAATGTTGGTTTTAACAAGGTAAACCATTTTGCAGAACAAATTTTCGAACATCTAAGCCATCATGAAATTTATAGGCGATAAAGTGCCTCAAAATGATAAGGTATGTGCACAAAAATGTAAATTGCGAAAAAAAATATAAAAGCTCCATCATTAAATTGCTTTTGAATTACAGGCAACATTCTTCTTCACATTTAAAAAATAAAAAATAAAAAAAATTATTTGGTTTTTTTGAGATATTAGCAAAAACATTTTTTTTTTAATTGGTTGGCAACCCTAACATCCAAAATTTTTAAAATAATATATTTTTCTTTCCAATACCTTTCCAACGGTACCTTATTTATAAAAATTGGTTAAAAACTGACGTAGATACAATTAATTGAAAATTTCCCGATTCTGGCGTTTTCGAAAGATTTGCAGAATTGAGAGGTCCATAACTTTTCAACCAATGGCGATAAAAAAAATAAATGAACTTATGTTCTTAGAATTTTAATAGGAATCTATAGCCCAA
The DNA here is from genome assembly GCA_958299015.1 of Tetanocera ferruginea. NCBI lineage: Eukaryota > Metazoa > Arthropoda > Insecta > Diptera > Sciomyzidae > Tetanocera > Tetanocera ferruginea. The sequence goes on from OY282641.1 coordinate 151,066,054, forward strand.
TAATAAAACAAATCGAAAACCATGAGACGGTCCCGTTTTGCGTTATGCTTGGAATGGGCGATACCTCAAAAGAAAATTTGCTAGAAAGTTCGCGACATCTGAACCTTGTTAACAAATTTTATTTCCAACAGATAATTACCCTTAGCCAAAGATGTTCGTAAGTGGATCCATAACAGTTGGGCTAAAAAGTTCGTAGGCTAACATAGTAAAACATATTTTTTTGATAAAATTCGATTATATTATTCAACATAGTTGCCTTCGAGGGCAATACAACGATTATAGCGGTCATGCTTTTTTTCCATGCGATTTTTATTGTACAATTTATATTTCTTTTTAAAAATAGGCCTCAGTTTCAGTGACAACTTCTTATTAGTGCTGATTTTTTTTCCAGCGAAAATTCTTCTGAGGTCTGCAAACAGGAAATCGTCATAGGAAGTCAGATCTGGAGAATATGGTGGATGGGAATTCTTTGCAATTTGGCTATAGTTTTCATTGACTTATGACACGGGACATTGCCTTGATGAAACAGCACTTTTTTTCTTCTACAAATGGTGCCGTTTTTTCGTAATTCATCCTGACAACGCTCCAACAATGCTATGTAAGAATAACTGTTGATGGTTGGGCCTTTTTTGAGGTCATCAATGTATATTATTCATTGCGCATCTCAGAATACAGATGTCATAACCTTGCCAGCCGACTGTTGCGTCTTTCCATGCATTGGATTCGGTTCTTTGCGTGCAGTCCACTCGGCAGATTGTTGATAGGACTCTGTAGTAGAGTGATGGAGCCATGTTTCATTCATTGTTACATATCGATAGAAAATGTTCATTATTATTACTATCGAAAATCTTTAAACATTGATCCGAATCAATGTCACGTTGAAGCTTTGATCAATTGTGAGCTCGCACGACACCAACTTTGCATACAGCTTTTGTATTTCCAAATATCGTGAATGTATGAGTTCAAGACGCTATTTTGATATCTTCAGAATATAAGCTATCTCAATAAACTTCAGTTTATGATCATTCATAATTATTTTGTGCACTTTTTTAGCTTTGTGCGGGTGTCTACTGCGTGCATTGTCTTCGGTACTCATTTCGCCTCGTTTAAATTTTGCACACTACATCTCGGCGTTAAATTTTCCTGGTGCAGACTCCGAATAATGTTTATCAAGCCAAATTTTGACTTCAACCTTTTTTTTTCGCCATAAAACAATGCTTCATTAACACACGAAATTCTTGTTCGTTCATTTTTTTCACAATAACAAAAGTAACTTTACTCGCAATGCTCACAAACACACGAACCAATTGTCCGACAAAGGTTAAATTATTACACGTCCCATTTGAAGGTTGGTACCAACTGCAAATTATGTAAATTTTATTCTACTAACGCTATCTATGTGTCAACAACCTATAACCTTTTCAGTCCAACTGTTGTGTGAACAAATTTATATTTTCCTTTTTTTTTAATTTTTTTTAATTAATTATTAAGAGTAAAAAAGATTTGAAATACCATTCTAAGCATAATTTGAAGTTAAATTTATTCGTTCCTTAGCAATCAGGGAAAGAAATATAATCTTAGGAAAACGATAACCGTTTAATTATAAAAATAATGATGTTCTTAGGGGAAGAGTGACATGAAAGAGCCAGTTTTAAAAAACTTACAAAATATATAATAATAATTAATAAAATTATAATTCTTGTATCAAAAGTATTTTCTCATTCATTTATGAACGTAATACCATGAAATATTTTCCAAAATCAACAATATTCTTGGACCTGTAGCCATTTATAAAAAACATGAAATTCGGCTCTTTCATAACACATGGGCATTGAAAGAGCCAACCAAAGTTTTGAAAGATCCATCTTCTTATTACAAGACTTAACACGAAAAATAACGAATATTTTATTAAAAATATTAATTGTTATTATAAAAAGTATTGTTTTTACAAAAAAAAAAATTAAATAAATAAAAAAATTCAAAACATTTAAAAACATTTTTGACAAAAATAATTTAAACTTCCTTTACGCTTCTTCATACCACCGCAACCCAGCTCTTTCAAAACATATTGTCCAAAGAAACATAACCTCAAAAATTAGTATGAAATCAAGATTTTTCCGGCAAAATAAAATTGGTAGGCCTAATATATCCATAAAATTATAGTATAATAATATTACTGTTAGTTTTAAAGGTGAAGACGTCACAAAACAAATAAAATGTTCTGAAAAACTTACTTAATGATGAAGAAATCAAAAATACGAAACACCATCGTCGTTTAATATCAGTGAACTGTCAAATGTTCGAGGGTGCCATATGGCGAGTATTGCTTCTTAAAAATTATAATTTAAGAAGCATTCGTATGAAAACTACCGCGTAAATCAAGATGGCTCTTTCAAAACTTGGCTCTTTCATGCCACTCTTCCCCTATTGTGTTGGGCGATTTTAACCTACCCTTTGTGTCTTGGAATTCGACAGATGATTCTTCATTTCTTACACCTGTTTCCACTAGTAACTGAATAAATGATTTTTTAGATAAGTTATCTGACCTGTGTTTTCAACAAGTCAATAATACTTTTAATAAAAACCATAGAACACTGGACCTTGATGGACCTAGATGCACTACTGTATATCTCAATTGCTCAAACCCTGTATCTTTTCCGGAAGATGAACATCATCCAACTCTTGAAATAACTGTATTACTTGCTCACGAAAATGAAAATAAACTTTCACCTGATAAGCGAAATACAAAAATATATAATTTCAAAAGTACAGACTTTGTTAAACTCAACGCCTTACTCTCGCAGACTGACTGGTCACCGATTCTATCTATTAAACCACCGTATTCATATTATAACGTCAAAACCACGGTACAGTTTTTTAATGATACTTTGCAAAGGTGCTTCTTATTATGCGTCCCAACAAAGCAAAATAATTCTTAACCCTTTAGTCCACCCTGGCTAACAAGTGAACTTAAGTCACTAAAATATTTAAAAAATCGCTTATTTAAAAAATATAAAAATCTGATTCTAATATAGACTTTGCTTGTTATTCACCTTGTCGTTGCAGATACCAGCTATTAAATAAACAGTGTTATTCTGCTTATATAGCCAACATCAAATCTCAATTTAATGATAATCCGAAACTTTTCTATACTTTTGTTAATTCAAAACGTAAGGCTTCCAACTTTCCATCCCTTATGAGATTCAATCAAGAGGAATCGTCTTGTGACAATGTTATTTCCAACATGTTTGCAAGCTTCTTCAAATCAACTTACTCCAATATAACATTTAATATGTATACTGAGCATTCTTAATTACCTCTAGTTAGCTTTTTTTAAACTCCAGTAATAGACTCAATTATTGTTATGCATTACCTTCGTCAAGTTAAATGCTCTTTTTCGACTGGCCCTGATGAAATTCCGAGTTGCATTCTAAAGGAATGTGCTAGCAACCTGTGTGCTCCTCTATCAAACATATGTAATATATCCCTGCAAAGTGGACATTTTCCCATTATATGGAAAGATTCATATATTATACCCCTTCATAAATCTGGCTCCAAAATTGATGTCACTTACTACCGAGGCATCGCCAAATTAAGCGCAATCCCTAAATTATTTGAAAAAATCATAACTGAACAACTGACCCACTTCGTATCTTCTTCCATTTCTGTCACTCAAGATGATTTTTTAAAGGGTAAATCAACTTCAACAAACCTTTTAGAGTTTACAACTCGTCTAATAAAAGATTTTACTTTGGGAAAACAGACTGATGTTATTTATACGGACTTTAGCAAAGCTTTTGACAGCGTCAATCATAATCTTCTATTGAATAAACTTAAGCTAATTGGGTTTCCTGTAAAATTGCTTAATTGGATAGAGTCTTATCTATTGCGACGTTTTCAAAAAGTTTTATATAAAAGTTCTCTTTCACACAATATTATGGTTACTTCTGGTGTTCCGCAAGGAAGTCATCTTGAACCGGTTTTATTCTTACTATTTATTAATGACCTTCCCTCGGCAATTAAACATTGTGACGTCTTAATGTATGCTGACGATGTGAAACTTTTTCTTACCTACAAGTCACTCGACGAACAACACCTTTTACAATCTGATTTAAACAGACTAGTGGATTGGTGTAACTTCAACCTATTAACACCTTAACTTAAAAAAATGCAAATCAATGACCTTCTCACGTAGAACTGCTCATAGCACAAATTACACTATAAATAACATCCATTTAGAAATTGTTCATAGTTTTGTTGATCTTGGTGTAATTATGGATCCAAAACTTCGCTTCAATCTCCACGTAAATTTGGCTGTAAATAAGGCCAGAGGTGTTCTTCATTAAAAGATGGGCGAAAGAATTCAATGATGCCTTCACAACTAAATTACTATATATATCTCTCGTAAGACCTATTCTTGAATATGCTTCCGTAGTATGGAACCCTCAATATCACGTCCACATTGATGCAATAGAATCGGTTCAAAAACAGTTTTTACTTTTTGCTTTACGTCATCATCGTTGGAACCCAGATATTATTCTTCCTTCGTATGAAACCCACCTTAAGCAAATTTTACTGCCTTCCCTGAGAAGCAGAAGGATGGTGCTTAATGTCACCTTCCTATATAAATTACTTTGTGGTGAAATTGGCTCCCAATATATTCTCTCATCTCTTAACTTTAACATCCCAAGAAGAGGATCTAGACATTTTGTGCTTTTTAAGTTAATTTTGCCCTTCATGACCATTTACGATGTATGTGTAGTGATTTCAACAATAGCTACAGCTTAATTAGTTTTTGTGATTCGGTGTATGCGTTGAAACGGAAAATGATTTTACATTTAAATAATTGATACATTTTAGAATTTTTGTTTCAAACATTAACTCGGTTAATAATATTGTTATATTCTGTAAAAATGTTGGCTGAAGTTATTCCATATATTCCATATATATCCATATATATCCATATATGCTTTAACTTGTTTATTTTTAATCAAAAAATTTTAAAATTTTTCTTATTCAGTTGACTTATTAGTTACTTAGTTTGGTGCGCTCTTTTCCATGCAAGTTTATGCCTGCGTTGGCCCAAATACATATCCAATTAATGACATTAGCACGGTGTTCCAAAATTACATAGTGACCCGTATATATATACACATATATGTTTGTACATATTTACACGTATATATCTCTGTTATAATTGGAATTGGTTTGGTGTTTAAGAGTTTACTCTCTTTTCCACGTAGGATCTTGGGTTGGATAGTTGCCGCAAACTTACTAATATTCATATTATTTATAGTTACTTTGGTCTCTTTGTTTTAGAGTTTTATGTAAAGTTTACTACTTATTTGATGTGTTTACTTTTTTAAATTCAAAAATTTTTAATAAATTTGATTCGTTTTTGTATAAAAATTTTTAAGTTCCGCTGAAAAGCCAATTAATGTGCTTAGTGGAAATTCATACTTCGCCAACTGGGTGTGTGTTTTAGTACGTAGATGCATTCTGTCTGTTCCGGTTGATCCGGATAGATTTTAGAATGTAAGTCGTGCATGCGTATAGTACGGGGGCTACGCGTATTCATGAGATTCCACACTCCTTTGTCGAATCCAAAAAAAAAAAAAAAAAGTCTACACAAAAAATTCTTTCAGAAATGTTGAGGTGCAATTTTAAGTTGTTTGGCATATTTTAGGAAAACTTTGTAAAAATTGTAAAACTTTGAGCCTCAATATCTCAATACTTAAGATTTGTATACTTCAATTTCAAAATATATATATATAAGATAATTTTTAAAAGTTTGTTGGTGATTGAGGTTTATTTTCCACAAAATAGTATGTTATTTAAGGAAATGCCAAAAATGAACTTGGCATTCGGAAAAATAAGTTCCCTTTTCTTGTGAAACATAACAAATTAAGAGGTGAAACTTTTTGTCTCAAAAGCAGGGATTGAATCCAAAAAAGAACAAAATAAAAAGTTCAAAATGTAACCAAAAATATATGAACAAAAAAATTCTGTTCTCAAAATAAATATTGTTCAATGAACAAAAAAAATATTGTTCAAAAATAAAAATCAGTTTAAGAACAAAAAAATTTTTGAACAAAACATATTGCTCACAGGCTAAAAAAAATCAAAATTTTTATTATGACTTATATCAAAGTTCAAGCTCAAGTTCGCAAATTGGAAACGATAGCAAAAGCAATAAACTTGGTTCTCGTTCGTGAAAGAATATAAAAAATACATATTGGTAGAAAAGGTTGTGGTATGAAAGTATGAAGAAGTAACTTTTTTACATAAAAAAAAAATCCTAAAATTGTATTACAGTTAAATCAAAAGACTTTTTCTTGCATATTTGATTTTATAGAATGTATTTAAGATTTTTAGTGTTAATCCTTACTAATAATATATTTTCGAGATTTTTCTACGATAATTTTGACCGATGTCATTTCAAATAAATTTGAACGCTGAAAAGTTTCTTTCAACACTCATTTGCGTAGCAGGAATAAAATGATTGCTGCAAATTTAGAAATATGAGTGAGCTTTAAGGTTGGTGCACATGTTACAGTAGACCCAAGGATCTGCACTATTGAATTTTTTGGAACCCGCCCACTGACACATCTACCTGCATACAACCATTAAATTTAAATCACTATAAAGATAGTTGAATTTAAACTACAGTAATAAAAATTGTTCGTGTACGTATTCTTATTTTACACTAAAAAGTACACAAAAACTGGTCATTCATGAGGATATAAAAAAATCTCTATACTTTTTTGCCTATTTTGTGCCAAATAGGGGGATTAACAAAAATAAAATATTTTGGAGCACCACACAAACACATGGTGTTTCATAAAATTTTTTTATGAAAAAGTATACATGTAAGACCATTTTTAGGCTGAATCGGGTTCAATGATTTCATTTCAGGCATATTTTGTTTTGCTGTTGAACATTATTTGAACAAAATTCCTTAAGAAAACATTCACGAAATTGATGGTGTGATAGGGTAAACCGCACTCTTTGCCCCTTTTTTTTTCTTTAATAACTATTCATACCGAACCGAAATTTGACCAAGCAACATCGGTTTACCAATCAACCCAGCCAATATACAAATATATTTTGTATATCCAATATACAAAAAATAATATCGACTGAATTTCTTTGAAACCTAATAAAATTAACATCAAAATTTTTCAAATGAACAAAAAAAATTGAACAAAATTTATATTGCTCAAAAAATAAATATTGTTCAAAGAGCAAAAAAATTGTAAACCAAAATTTTTTGTTCATAATCAGAACGAAATTTTTGTATAATATTTTTTTTGTTCTGTTCAAAAACAAAATATTTTTGAACAAAAAATTACAATTCAAATAACTGTTATTTCAACCCCTGCTCAAAAGTCAAAAAAATTTTAAGTCTGTAAACTATATAAAATCAAAAATTGGCAACACTAACTTTTGAGTTTTTGTGATAACGAGCATTATTTAATATTGTTTTTAATTTTATCATATTTTCTTGTTTCTCATAAAGGACCGCTTCACATGCAGCCAATTAGAAAATGGCTTCAAGCCTTACAAATTGAAATTCTAATTAAATTTTTTTTATTTCGAGTTATTTCATTTCATCATAACGGATATCAGTCCTTGTCATGCAACCAATAAACACATTGGTTTTAGTTATAAAAATTAATATTTTTATGTTTTGGTTGTTTTTAGAAAGTAATATTAATTTGATGTTCTTCACAAAACTTTAGTTTTAAAACAAATTATTCATCACATACGCCATTTGCACTTTACTTCAGATCAGTCAGATGTTTCTTAAAATTATGATGAAGACTGATGATGATGCTTCCGTAGAGCACCTCCTTTCTCCACTATAGCATGCGCTGCCAAATAGCTGCTATTCACTTCACTTCACTTTAATTAATTTTTGCCTTGTATTCATAACAAACAAAAAAAAAAAGAAAAAAGAGAAAATGAAAACTAACACTGATCTTGGCTGATCATCAATCAGAACAAAAAACATGCAAATCAATTTATACCACAGCACAGATACGTAATGCTAACATGTGTTTTGATCCAAACAGGAACTTTAAGTTGAATTTATATTAACCACAAAACCGAATTTGAAAATTTTATAATAATTTATTATCAAAATCCACATCATATCTACAAAAAAAACACAAATGGTAAGGTTATGTTACAATAATGTATCTGCAGTTACAATTAAATTCAATACTTTTTATAATAAATGTGTTGCACTGAAGTTTTAATGCATTTCTACGTTGCGATGTAACGAGCACGCATACAAAGATTGCCTTGATGATCTTTGTTACAAAGAGATACAAACACTGTAATAAATATAAATTAAATTTTCCAAAGCCGCGCGGTGTGGGGGTAGGCAGCGTGGTCTAAAGGGTAGCTGGTCACTGGTTACGAAGACGCAAAATATACTTCGCAAGGAAAAAAAAAAGCAAACGCGCTTAAACTGCGATCACTTGCGAGTCTTTACAGCCGCAAACTCTTAAGATTCAAGCAACAACTTTTATTATTTTTTTTTTTTTTATTTCATTCACTTTTTTGCCTTACTTTCCGGGAATTTCCAATTGGAAAATATGGACAAAAACAAATAAAACAAAATTTAAAAATACATTTTGTTAAATACAAAAAAACAAAACGGCACACACTTTATGGCAACTAAAAACAAGACGCACTCGCTTGATCCGCCCGCTACAAATGCTTCGCACGACGTTTTCTCCTAGACTGATTCGAGCACATAGCAGGGCGCACCCGCGAGATACACGCCATGGTTTCAGATACATTTTCCCATTCAACGGTTCAATCGTTCAACGTTGTCGTCTTTATTTTTGGGGTGAACCCAAAGCGTGCGAGGCGCGCCAGAGCAAACAATTTGAGCGCAATGCAAAGAAAATTTCCTCGCCAAACATCTCTATGGCTTGGTTCTGCTGAACTTTACTACAGATACTTAGATTCTCAAACTCAAACGAAGACAACGACGATCGTCGTGAGTATCTATGAGATGTTGGGGCATGCATACGTTTTGGATCTGCGCCAAAGACGGAGAGCCGGTGTCTTCAGTGCGTCTGTAGCCACATGATGTTTAATGAAATAATCTTATATTAGGTTTTTTTTGTTTTCATTTTTGCTTTTAGGTGCTGCGCAGCATTTGCATCTACGAGTGTATCTGCAGCAGTCGACTTCCACGTTGATGCCTTAATTTTTGTTGTTTTAGTGTAGCCACATGGGAATTGTGAACAGGCGCTCAGCATCGGTATAGAGCAAATCTTTGAAAGATTTGTTCAATTTGTTGTTATTGTTGTTGTTAAATATGTTGTTGATTTTTGATCATGATGTTGTTGTCGGTCGGTGGTGTTGTTGTGCTCTTGTTGTGGTGCCTCTGCGGAGGCACGGCTCATTCGCTATAGATTTGTCTGTTCTTTTTGGCAATAAATTAGAAAAATATACGCGCTTCAAAGAAGCTACAGTGGAACGTTTCGAATTTATTTCGAACTTGCAATTTTTAAAATTGCAAAATCAACACAAGATATGTTAGATACGATATAAAAAGAGAATTATATGAAACATATTAAGTTTTTTTTTTTCCAAATATATGATTTGTGCACATTAATATCGAAATAAACGAATTTGTAGTTTTGAAACAATCTGCTTTGATATGAAAAAATATAATAAATTAAAAAATGCAAAGAACGGGTTCAAAATTTTTTGGAAAATATTTGCTATCTTTTCAGTGAATTACGGTATAGAGTAATCAAATTTGTAAGTCTTGTGATGTGATATGATGTTTTCATATGTTTGCAATAATCCTTTCATCCATTTGTTATTCGAATTCAAGTCTTTTATAGCTCCGAAGTATCTAGAGGTCCAATTTTTTTTAGTCTTAATCTATTTTATTCTTGGGATTATTTTTATGGGGTTAAATTTTGAGAATATAAACGAGCTCCGAAGGCAAAAAGAATCAAAATTTCCCTCATATACTATATATTTTATATATATATACTTTATATTTAGATATCTATAGATATAGATATCGCTCTTATATACAGATAGATATATATATAGATAATTTTTTCCGACTCATCAATTCTTACATCACGGGATCTGGAATAAAAGATCACTAAAAATTCCCCAAAAAATTTTTTTGAGAACGTTAAAAAAATGTTCAATAGAGTGAAAGTTCTTAAAAACTATCGTGTTAAAACTAGAATTTTTTTTCTTTTAATGTAAAATCATTTTTTTCAATTCAATTTGACACCTTATTTTCAAAACTGTTTAAAAAGCTTACCAAATACACCACATTCAGCTGGTAGTATAGAATATATCTTTGACTTAAATCCTTGAAAATTTTTTCCAATTTGAGTTATTCTTTTCTAACTATTATTATTCGAGACCGTTTCAGTTGTTTTCCTTTATAATATTGCGTTTGATGAAGTAAACACCATCGAATATGATATGTATGCTTAAACTTGTTTGTTTTTAATCAAAAAAAAATTTTTAATTTTTCTTATTCATTTTGACTTATTAGTTACTTTGTTTGTTGCGCAAGAGTTTATCTCTTTTCCATACAAGTTTATGCCTGCGTTGGCCCAAATACATATCCAATTAATAACATAAGCACGGTGTCCCAAAATTACATAGTGACCCGTATATATATACACATATATGTTTGTACATATTTACACGTATATATCTCTGTTATAATTGGAATTGGTTTGGTGTTTAAGAGTTTACTCTCTTTTCCACGTAGGATCTTGGGTTGGATAGTTGCCGCAAACTTACTAATATTCATATTATTTATAGTTACTTTGGTCTCTTTGTTTTAGAGTTTTATGTAAAGTTTACTACTTATTTGATGTTGTTTACTTTTTTAAATTCAATTATTCTTAATAAACTCGTGTTTTTGTATAAAATTTTTAAGTTCCGCCGAAAAGCCAGTTATGTGCTTAGTAGAAATTCATACTTCGCCAACTGGGTGTGTTTTTTAGTACGTAGGTGCATTCTATCTTTCCGGTTAATCCGGACTGTTGTAGAATGTAAGTCGTGCATGCGTATAGTACGGGCTATACGTATTTATGAGATTTCTCACTCCTTTGGCGAATCCAAAAAAAAAAAAAAAAAAAAAACGTCAAAGATCCATTCGGCTTCATCCTTAACAGCTTGGCTTATCGTATGCAACAACTAGGCTTATTAAATATAAATATCTAGATTCTAAAACATACAATGTTCAATGAATCGTTTCAGTTTTTGTCAATGTTTTCGACCAACATTTTTTTAAGCAATTATTTTTACTGAAGAATAACCCGAATAAGTCTATGGGAGAAGTCAATGAAAACAAAGTTTATATGTGGTCTATGGATTTGTTGCTCGAAGTTCAAGAACGTGATCTCGATAATTTAAGTTCAAACAATGCGACGGGTTTTGCCACACCAGTGCCTGTATTGCGAGAAAACTTCTATGAATGGCTTATATCCCCACCTAGATCGTATAATACTTTTCACACTTCTATACCTTTTGTCTTTTGGAACACTATAGGTTCAAAATCTAAATGAATAATTTGCCTGCGATTGTGGTATTGCAAGCTAACATTAAACTTCAGGAACCACTAAAGCCTTTAAGTTCTGAGGTTGTTCTGAGGTTGATTCTTTCTTGCCTTAAGAGGTGCAGAACTTAAGTAAATTTAATGATCTTCACTGCTTCAGCATGAAGAGAAAGTCAGAGAGAGAGAGAGAGAGAGAGATAGAGAGAGAGAGAGAGAGAGAGATAGAGAGGGAGAGTCTATAAGTCTGGTTTGCATTAAAGTCGATCATAAATATTACAGAATACCAAGAATTGTTGAGACTTTTTCAAATTTTCTTGAACTATATATTTGCTTAATAAACTTATATCCCACACAAAGAAAACTGTTTTTCTTTGTGAAACATGTTTTTTTTTAAAAAACGTTTAACCCAGATTTTTCTCCTCTTACTTTTATTTTCATTTTAAAAACGGACATTTTAAAATGTGCTTCTTAAACGTTCGTTTGATTTTCTATAATAAACATTTTAAAATGAGCTTTTAAAACGTTCGTTTGATTTTTTGAAATTAACATTTTAAAAATTGCTTGTAATTCTACTACACTCAGGGAAAAAATGCTGTTTTATCAAACAAATCATGGGTTGAAATAACAGATTTCACTGTTAAATACCATCCAACAAATGAAACTTTCAAATCAACAGTCGGTTCACTGTTGGTCTATGGAACACGAAACCCGTATAAAAACTTATTTATTGAAATTTGATCACTGGTTTGAAAGTTCATGTATGGCCGAGTGTGCTAACGTGTGCCTCTAGTACTCGACTGTCCGCGGTTCAAATCCGGCAAGGCCAACAAAAATTTTTTTTTTTATAAAATATTTTTTTTTTTAAATAAAAAATGAAATTTGCAATTTTTTTTTTTTGCAAGATTTTTTATTTTGAAGGTTATTTTTGACCAAACAATTAATGAAACATAATTATTATTATTTCAATTATTGAATTACAATTATTGATACTTACACAGCTAGGGTTCGAACCCACGTCTCCCCGCATGACAGTCTAGTGCACTTCCACTGAGCTACTGGCAACGATAATATAAATATAGCAAAACACATATAAAAACTATTGCTTAGGAAAAATAGACAATTCAACAACAAAACAAAAATATTTCAACAGATAATTTTAACAACACAAAAATACTTTGAAACGTTAATTCAACAAAGAAAATTGTTTACTTAAACGCAAATCATTTAATCGAACAGTGTTGTTAAATAACAGTGGCCGACTGTTAATATTACAGTTGATATTTTTCTGAGTGTAATTCTTCTAAAATATTTATTTTAAAATATCAAACGAACGCGTAAAAAGCTCATTTAAAAATGTTTATTATAGAAAATCAAATAAATGTCTTAGAAGCTTATTTTAAAATATTCGTTTTTGAAATGAAAATAAACGTTAGAGAAGCAAAATTTTCTCTGTGTAGCTGGTCTGGTCGCCTGAAAGACCCACCTAAGGAATTGAACTTTGGCTGAAAATTTCCAGAGAATGGTTGACTCTCCGTATTGAATGACTGAGAACTATTGAGAACTAATTGCTGAAATTCTCAAACTAATTAAGAACTTTTGAGAATGCGATGGATTGCTTTAATGTACAACCTTTCATTTAATGAAGACCTCGGAAAATAAACATATTGTTTCTGGAACAAATATAAATCATAAAAAAATTATATAAATGCCTATGTAACTGAACTGCATAAAATATTAGGCTTACATTTTTATACCCTAAACCTGAAAGATGAGGGTATATTAACTTTGTGCAAACGTTTGTAACGCATAGAACGAAGTGAGTCCGGTATAGAAAGGCATTAACTGTGTGCTACAGGAATAAAACTTGGTATGTGTAAATTTTTCATCAACATTTAAATGCATATAAAATATAGGCTTCATCCGCCCACGGAGACGCCCTTTTACAATAAAAATTTTTTTGTTTTTGAAAAGTAGGTTTGGGATATTTCATAGTCGGCCTAGACCGACTTTAGACTTTCTTTACTTGTTTTATACTCGTATTATTTGTCTTTTATTCAACATAAATGTCATAAACTCAGAGCACCAGACATGGCAGGTGGTGGATTTTTTCCCATTTTTCGGAATTATGTTCTTTTTGTTGAATGCTTCATGCAAAACGAAGATAGTCATGATCTAAATAGAGTGTTTTGTATGTATACTTAAAAGAATTATCCGCTCTAAATCTTTAATGAAACTGGTTTTGAAATTGAAATAAGTAAAGAATGTAAAAGTCAACATAATAATCAAACGTTTATATAAAATCTATTCTTAAAATTTTTTAGAGTTTTTCTCAGAATCTTACTATTTAAGCCCAAATGTGGCTAAAAAATCGTTTATAATTTTTATTTTTATGTCTTTATTTTGGTTAAAGTAAACTGAATTCATAAAATTTTTGTTGCTTTTAAATGTGACTTACTAACATAAATTGCTCTTACAAACGTTGATCGGTTTTGGCCTCGTCTAAGAATTTTCGCCAGAATCTTTTGTCGTGCGCTTGCTGGCGCCAGTTAGAAATTCCAAGCATCGTCAGATTATTCAATGCCTGGTCTTTCCAACGGAGATGCGGTTTTCCTCGTCTGCGTTGACCACCGCTGGGTACCGATCGAATATTTTTTTCGCTGAAGCTGCGTCGTTCGTTTTCTCGACATGACCTAGTCAGGGAAGCCGCTCTATAATACGCTTGACTATGTCGCTGTCGGCATATAGCTCATACAGATCGTGATTCCATCGTATTTGATACTCGCCATTGACGCAGATTGGATCATAGATCTTACGAAGGATTTTTCTCTCGAATGCTCCCAAAGTCCTTTCATCAGAGCTGCTCAACGTCCAGGTTTGTGATGAGTATAGTAGGACGGGCATGATTATTGGCTTACAGAGTCAGTCAGTTTTGTTCATCGAGAGAGAGCTCTGTGCTTCTCAATTGCCCAAAGTAGCACCTGTTGGCAAGAGTTAAGCTTCGTTAAATCTCAATATTGATATCATTCGAGGACGTTATGCTGGATCCCAGGTAGACGAAGTCCTTAACAACCGCAAAATAGGTGTTTTCAAAATGTTTTTTCTACCCAAAAAGGGCATATTTTTCAAAAAACTCCAGGAAGCCTAAAGCATCGCAATATTATTTCGTAGAAGTTATAAAAATAAGCCAGAAAATATTTTTACCCAGTTTATCAAACAGTTTTTTTATGCGTAAAGACCCATCCGTTATAATATGCATGGGATGTATGAATTTTGGTTATAAAACGCATTAAGTAGTTCATGCTTTCATTGTATAAGTGCCTCAGTTTCATGCAGTTTTTTCACTAATCTCATGAACCTTCTTGTGTGCCTCATATTTGTACATGAATTTTATGAATTTTATTTGAATTTTATTCACAAAAATTATGAACGATTCGTAGACACACTTTATGAACTTTAAACACTAGGCTTATGAAATATTCATGTTCTGTTTGTGTCTTTTTCTTTTGTTTATGTTGCATATTGATAACATGAATAGTTCATGTGCCTCATGTAATTTGTAACTGAACTAAAATTCATGAATACGATGCATGGAGATCATTTCTTGTTATTGGAGTTATTGGAAAATATGAATTTCGGCCACTAACTCATAAAGTAATTCATGTTTACCCTGAATATGAACATGAGATTCATGCATTTTTGTCACTTATCTCATGAATGTACTTGTTCTCCTCGCATTGGTACATGAATTATATTCACAACAATTATGAATGATTCATGTTTAGGCTGATGAAATATTCATGTTTTCTGTTTTTTTTTGTTGTTTTGAGTAATTTGTACATTGATATAAATAATGTGACTCATGTATTGGTTGCTATGGAAGAATAATCAATAATTATATAATCTATATCTATAATTGAATAAAATATATTCAATGTTATTTGATAGATAAATTTTGTCTATCAATTATGTTTACTTGAAAAAAAAAATGTTCGTACCAGATCAGTTCCAGAAAACAAAGAAACCTCTTTATTTGCTTCACTGTGCGCGTTCAAATTGTATACGAACTCTTAATTCATTTCTTCAGCTTTTTCCTGCCTCTTTAATTTTGATTATATTTGTATTTAGCTACAACAAGTTGCATCTTGCGTGCATCTTATGCATTCTACTTAAATAATTCTACAAGTTCAACGAGACTAATTCTATGATTTTCAAAGAAATCTAATCTTCTACACACGCCTTCGTCACGTTTTGTCTTTCCGGTAAGGCAACATTTTATATTTGAACTAGCATGAACTCTTAACGGTTGTTATGTGTAAAAAGATTTATTCATAAAATATTAAATAACATATTTTCTAATATATTTTTTCCCATTCATTAATAAAAATCAGAAAATAGTAATAATATTAAGGGTGGTTCTTACAGTTCCCGTTGAACTTCATCAGCTTGTGGTAATTAATAGAGTTTTCTTTGTTTTTTCATAGTCAATGGGCCGAAGTGTTGAATATGGGAGAGTGCGTGTGTGAGACTGAGGCCGTAACCATGTACACGGCCGTGCCCACTTGTGCATTGTATGGGATCAAGTCAGCTGAAGCGAGGGACACTCCTCGTCGTCAACGAACACACTCAGCGCTGAGGCATGTAATGCTTTTCCAATTTCGACGGCTTTTCTAACGAAAAAGTTGCATTTCTCTTAATTATGCGTGCAACGAAGTCGTTTACATTCTTGCGTCTGAAGTGTGGTGTTCGGGGGTTGATGACACTAAAAGGTTTCTTGTTTGTAAGGTATGCTTATAACACCGTTAAGTTTGCATTGATGGGTTCATCGTGAGAGATTTATGTAAATTTGAATAACGTTTTTGGGGTTAGTTCAAGCAATTTGCTTAACGTAACTAAATGTCGTAACGTCGAAAACGAAAGAGCTTTTAATATAGTTATTAATTTCAGAAATTAGTTCATTTTTATGCAGGAATGCTATTAAGTTATAAAAGCAAAAATGTTGAAGTGCGGCTGTCATCAAGAATGCTTGAGCATTTCTGCTTATAACTAAATTAATATATTTAATAACAGTTTTTCTTTTATTATAATTTATATTGATTAAGTAGAAATAATTTTGTTCAAATGCTTAAATATTATAAATATATATTTATTGCAATAAATAACATTAATTGTGCTCGTAAATTATTAACTACTTAATATATGTTTATCCACTATTTTAAAATGCTAATGTTTTTGGAAAGTTTTAATGCATGTTAAAATTGATTTTTGATGGGAAGAATCAGTCTAATTTAATGTCTCATTATCTAGGTAATAAATATTTATTGCTTAAACATTTCAAATGAAGTCCATAACTTAATAAGATATTATCTGAAATAACTTGACAGAAATCAATACACATGTAACTGCTTGAAAATGTCATTATTTGCATAATTAATGTGCCTAGAGTTAAAATTATTTATGAATGAAATTTAATACATGAAAATGATGTTTATTTTTGCCGTTTACATTTATATAGTTTTTCGATTAATTTTACACATTAATGACATTTTTTTTTACTCTTGATAAATTTTTTTTTTTTAAATTTTTATATTACATTTCTTATAATAACGATGTGAACACAAAAGAAGCGTCATTGTTAACATTCAAATAAATTTTTAAGTGAAAAAAACTTGCATGCGATTTTTAATCAATTCACAGCAAAAGTAAAATTGCATGATAATAATGCATAGAAAGTAAAGGCTTAAAAGTATTCATTCACTGATAAAGAAACGAACACTTGAGCGTGCCATTTTTATGCCTTTATTTAATTGTAATTTATTTAAAAAAAACTGCAAAAAATATAACGTCAATGTCATAAAATAAGATTATGGGTTAAGCCATGTGCTGCCAAGTGTTTGAATGTGAATTTAAAATAAAAACTAAAATGAACTGAACATAAAAAGAAAAACCGATCCCAGAAAAAAAACAACATGTCATTTCACGCTACTCAACAATGCTGGTTTAAATTTAGAACAAAAACAAAAAAAAAACAAATGCTAAATTTGAGCAATTTTCCCAATTTGTACAAAACCTAAAATGGAGCAATTAAATAATAAACACACAAAAAAATGTTAGAAGAGTCACATCAGGAACAAGTATTAGAGCAGTACTTTATTACAGGGCCATGGCTAGAATTTTTCTTGGGAGGTTTTTTGATACAAATAAATACATAAGTACTTAAAAAGAAGTTACAAAATAATTGCCACGCCACGAATTTTTTTTAATGTGAAGTCCTTTTATATATGTATATGATAATTTTAAAGCACTTTGATTTTAGTCATAAGTTCTTGTAAAATGTTGTTACCATTATATAATTGCTATCCTTAGAAAAACTTCATGTATGTAAAACTTCATGCCTCCAGATATGTGTTGGAAAACAATTGTTGATATAACGGAGAGAAACTGAAATAACTATGAAATATTATAGGAGAAAATAACGTTTAAAATAGCAAATTTTAAGGTTTCATGAAAGAAAAAAACCCATATATATATGGGTTTTGAAGAATCCAATAATTTGTTTGTTTTGTCTAGAGTGTGCATAAAACTAACTCTACATAACGAAAGTAATATTTTTTTTTAATAAAAATTAGACGAACCAGAACAAGTTCAAGTGCCAAGTGGTGAAAAGGCTATGAAAACACGCGGACAAATGAAATTTCTACTTCTTATTTGGACCAAATGTGGCCCAAAACAAGTTTTTGTATATCTATTTTTATGGCGGCTAGTATTCTTCAAATTGTGAAAAAGTCAGATAAAAGGTACAATGTTTTCAAATTTTGACCTAAAGGTGCTTAGACCTATTTTTTGGTATTTGGTATGTTCACAAAAGATAAAACCTCAGACATTCTGAACAACTTTTCCAAACCAAATTCAAATTACAAGCCATAAAATAGGTAGTATAACCTGAAAAAATTCAGTCATGCTTTTTGGAATGTCTTCGAAATTTTTAAAAATTTAATATTTAAAATTTAGAAAAAACTCACTGTGATAATTATAATACAAGTATGGCAATATAATATTATAAGAGTGATCTAAAAAAAATAATATACGTGAAAAAAGTAGGTACTTATATTCAAAATTTTTTTAATTTTTATGGATATTATTTAGCATAAAACAATATAAATTTGGAAGAATTAAATTTGTGTTTCATAATTAGATAAACGTTAATATATAAGATAGTTAAGCTAATAAAAGAATTTTTAAAATCACCATTAATTTAAAAAAAGCAATCTTTAAAACAATTTTACGAATTTGTTTAATTCTTTTTTCTGGCGGAAGTTTTTGGACAACTATGTAATTATATATAAATGAAACTGATCATCATTAATGCAATTTTTTTGGTTAGTGCTTAAGAGTCTAC
Source organism: Tetanocera ferruginea (assembly GCA_958299015.1). Lineage (NCBI taxonomy): Eukaryota > Metazoa > Arthropoda > Insecta > Diptera > Sciomyzidae > Tetanocera > Tetanocera ferruginea. The sequence goes on from OY282641.1 coordinate 151,085,016, forward strand.
TCTTAGATATAAGAAATGTAAGTTAATGGGTTCAATATCTTCATTATTATATTTCATATAAAATTATAAAATGAAAAAAAGTGCTTCAAGTAGTTTTTCCTTAAATATAAAGATTCCCAGAAAAATATAAATACTTAATTACTTAAATTATATAAATAAAAAAATGCTTCGAATATATTATATAAATAATATATATATAAATATATATATATTATTATATAAATATTATATAAATAAAAAAAGATCGAATAAATTGAGTTTTGTCATGTCGGAATAGAACTTATTCGTAAAATTTAAAATTTTGTTTAACTCTTTCAATGGATTTGTCCATTATATTGGACATAGTAGAAAATATTTTTCTATCATTTTCCATTTTCTTTTTCAAAATCAAATAGGTTGGTAATATGAAATAAAGTTGTACCAACATGACGAACATAAATTTATAGAGATATGTATGGTTTAACTTACAGGGAAAGGTAAAGTTAAATAAAGGGAAAATAAGTCCACGTCCTTCAAAGTGCATTTCGCCTTAAATTCGTATTGACATGGTTTTTTTAAAAAATTACCATGATTGCATAATAAACAGTAAAAATTTAAAAAAAAAAAAAAGGTAAGTTTAAAAATTGTCTTAAATCCAACATAAATTAATATGAAATGATTGTGTCAACATGCTTCTTTGATACGACTAAACTTTACTAAAAATTACAACAACAAAATTTACTTATGAAAAATTGATGTCATCGTCTGTGGTTTTGTTAGAGTTTTCGTTTGATACCAAATTTGTAAATGTTTCCATAGAAAATAGCGAAATAAAAGCAGAAAAACGAAATTTTCGCTGATTTTTGAACGCGAGTTTGAAACTTTAAACCATCGATTGAGCACGTATAAAAAAATACGTCGACCTTAAATTTTTGGGTTCTATCACATATCCAAAAATCCTTCAAATCGGAGACTGTCACCTGGGGACCTTTCCTTGTAAGTTTTATTATCGATTTTGTGCCCAATAGAAGCCAACAGAAGGTGGTTATTGTGTTTGGTGTGCAAAATACAATTTTTTTTTGACAATAACATTATAAATAACGCATTTTGCAGCGGTCTCCGGTTGTTTTAGTTGAACCTTTATATTATAATACAACCTTTGAATGGTTTTTTCTATTATATTAGACAGCCTGGCAAAAGCTAAGGAGCGAATGTGGAGCGCAGAGGGATGTTTTTAATCTTTTTATGGCCTAAATAATAGGAATAATACTTCAAAATAAATTGTCCACTATTATTCCAGCCTAGCCATTGAAAGGGTTAAAGTTGAAAATTAATTAAAAATATAGGAAAAAATGCTTTTTTCGTTCAAATTTATAATTGAGGATATAATGTCCTGGCTCCAGATGTAGATACACAGAATGAAATGCTCTTCAAGCGAAAGCGAATACGGATAAGAATACCACTTCGCTCTTTTTAACAATCAAGTTTAGGAAAAACAATCATTTTGGAGATACCAAAAAATAATCTATAATAATTTAAAATGTTTCAAATCAAGTAAAAGCATTTTTTAATTCAAGACAAAAGGTAATCTTCCTTATAATTTTTCAAAAAGAACTTCGAATTTTTATATAACAGCACCTTGGCTATCCCAATAAATTCTAAGTGACCTACAAATTAATAAGAAATGTTTACAAATATTTCTGCTGACTGTATATTTTTTTTTTATTTACAAAGCAAACTAACGACTCAAGACGAGTTCTTGTTTATTTGTGCTACATTTCAGCCAACGGTGGCGGCATTGACTGCCCACAGAGCGCACCCGACATTTGAACTGAGCCACCGACGCGCATGATTAACTAAAAAAAAAAAAAAAAAAATGCCACCCTCAGCTACAGCTACAACAAAAGTAATATAGAAAAGGCTGAACTTTTAAATGAAGACATTGACATGCGAAGAGCTGTCAATGCGTCAATATTAATTTAATATTTCGCTGTCCGCGTACTTGTTATTGTAATTGTTGCAAATGCTGCAACTAGCCATACAGTTTGTTAAATTTTCATCTAATAAATGTTTGAACAAAATTGATGAAGATGTCACATCGGATTTTCTTCTTGACTACGAGTTGAAAATAAAATTGGAAGCAATTCAAAAAGTCCAACATGGTGCACTGAACTGAACTGCAACATGTGGCCAACTGTGTTTGTTGCAATTAAGAACACATTAAAATGTGATGAAAATCTGTCAAAACTGTCATATACAGTTAAAGAAGATTATGTCTATGAATTAGTTTTAAAAATTTTTTAAATCCATTTAATTTTTATACTTCAATTAATTAAGCACAATTTGTTCCAATACTTTTTGTATAACTATTTTATTGCCTTGAGTTACCATACGTCACCACATGTGGTCTTTCCCCTGCTGCTTTACTCAAATTGTCTTGACAGTCTATTACCGTCCCCTTTTAGATTCGGTACTATACTTCTTCGGTCAAGCTCCGCACCACGCACGCAATTCAATTGAATTTATTAAGGCATTCCATGAATGGAAAACATTCATTGTAAACGTTCACATCTCAGTTCAGCACGTAATGCGTTACGCTGTTCCATTAACGTCGTTTAACTGTGATGCGCCAAATGCAGATGCATTCTCCACCCCTGTGACCCTTTCTTGGTCTAACTCTGTGTATGTGTGGCTGTGTGGTTCAGTGGAGCGTGCTGACTTTATATGAGTTCGCTTCCATTGATCTCTGTTGTTTTCGGTCTTTTCTGTTGCTTACAAATGATCCTCGAAAATTGGTTTTAGTGCAATGCGGAGGTTGATGGCTTCGTTTGGAGCTGTTTAGATGTGGCTTGTTTGTGCACCCGTTAAGAAGCTTAACATAAGCTTAAATTTGGTGATGCATTAAAGCAATTTTGAGCTCTTTGATTTTGATTTTGATTTTGATTTTGATTTTGATTTTGATTTTGATTTTGATTTTGATTTTGATTTTGATTTTGATTTTGATTTTGATTTTGATTTTGATTTTGATTTTGATGTTGATTTTGATTTTGATTTTGATTTTGATTTAGATTTTGATTTTGATTTTGATTTTGATTTTGATTTTGATTTTGATTTTGATTTTGATTTTGATTTTGATTTTGATTTTGATTTTGATTTTGATTTTGATTTTGATTTTGATTTTGATTTTGATTTTGATTTTGATTTTGATTTTGATTTTGATTTTGATTTTGATTTTGATTTTGATTTTGATTTTGATTTTGATTTTGATTTTGATTTTGATTTTGATTTTGATTTTGATTTTGATTTTGATTTTGATTTTGATTTTGATTTTGATTTTGATTTTGATTTTGATTTTGATTTTGATTTTGATTTTGATTTTGATTTTGATTTTGATTTTGATTTTGATTTTGATTTTGATTTTGATTTTGATTTTGATTTTGATTTTGATTTTGATTTTGATTTTGATTTTGATTTTGATTTTGATTTTGATTTTGATTTTGATTTTGATTTTGATTTTGATTTTGATTTTGATTTTGATTTTGATTTGGATTTGGATTCGTATTTGGATTTGGATTTGGATTTGTATTTGAATTTGAATTTAAATTTGAATTTGAATTTGAATTTGAATTTGAATTTGAATTTGAATTTGAATTTGAATTTGAATTTGAATTTGAATTTGAATTTGAATTTGAATTTGAATTTGAATTTGAATTTGATTTTGAATTTGAATTTGAATTTGAATTTGAATTTGAATTTGAATTTAAATTTGAATTTGAATTTGGATTTGGATTTGGATTTGGATTTGATTCGAAATTTTTGTTGAGACAAAGTATTACATTCTAAAAGACCTCTTTGTAAACTGACTTTTTGTAAACTGAAAAACTACAGGAAAACTGTGAAAATATAGAGCATGATTTAAAATCATGCCTATAGAAATAAATCTTAATATTTATATGGATTATGTGAAGACGTTTAAACAGTTTTATTTATAGAGTTTAACAGGTTAATTTTTTTTAAGTTGATATATTTGTTTTCTTGCTGTTGAGAAGTTGAGAAACAGATGATTTTACTTTTTTCCATCATATACACCATTTATGACCATTTTCAAATATAAATAAATATAAATCAATAAAAATCGAACAATAAACATTTGCATAAATATCCTCTTACATAGTTTAAAGAAACTACAATATAAAATTATATTTTACATCTTTCTCATGAGCTTTTCCCCATTCATATTGCTAAAGTATTTTCTTACCTTTCGAAAGAAAACATCATCGTTAGTAATTTAAAATTAAACTTTCACTACTAAAAAAACACATTTATCTACCGTTTAAAGAAACTTATTGCATACATGAATACATTAGTGATCGATCTTATGGGAAATACATAAAAAAAACAAAGCATAAAAGATTCTCGACTGACCTTTTAACTGAGTTATGCTGGATATGGAAATTTACCGTTCGATGTTGTCACCCGCATCAAATTCTATTTCTATTCAGACAAAATACAAAACATTTTTATTGCTTTTTAAAAGCACGCATCCGATTGCATTGTAACAATCTAATAACAACAACAACAACACTAGCAATTCAATGGCAAAATAGTCGAATTAATTTTTATGTTAATCAAATCGGGCAGCACGAACACGCCACGCTTGATTGATCAAGTGTCAGCGAGGTGGACAAATTTTAAAATTAAAATAAATTTAAAATAACTTTTGTCATATGAACAAAAGTATTGTATTAAATTCGGGCTAGTGTGTCATTAAAATTAATGACATATATACAATATATTTTTTTTTTTATATTAACTTTTTACTTTTGAAAAAAAAAAAACAAAATCAACTGGTTGGTTTATTGGCGAGTTTATTAAAGAAATTTGAATTGCACTGAAATTGAAAAGTCATTGATTTCCATAAAAGCCAGTTATGAGGTGTTCAGTCGCATGCAAGTTAGTGACCTTTATTCGAAAAAAAGTAAAAATACTGTTGATTGTAAAAGCTGTAAAACTTGAAGACTTTGAAAACATTTCCGTCTTTTTTGATGCGATTATATTAATAATGATTAAATGTATGATTCAAATTTCAATAAAAACAATATTAATTAGCTTAAATTAAACCAAAAAAATTAAAATTTTGAAACAATTTTTACACATAATTGCGAAAGCAAAGACAAAATACATGTATTTTTATATATATCAGAATTTAAAATATAAAAAATTTCTTCTGAGTTTCAACGATCCTTGCTGCAATATGATCAAACAAGCTCTGTAGGGAGACTTCAGCACGCACTAAGTAAAAAGACACCAAATTCTTTAAATGCACTTGCTGTAATTTAAGTCACAATTAAAAGCTTGAAGCTGTGCGAATATTGAAAGCAAAACAAAAGTATTGATCAGTTTACTTATTTAAGTATTGGTAATCGATAAAATGCAAAAAAATTTAAATTTAAAAGTTTAAAAATTTGACTTAAATGTTGCTACATCAGTGTTTTCAACCACTGTGCAGCAGTTAGAAACAATTACTTAGTTACTTACTAGAAACAATTAGAAACAATACTTATAGAAATAATAAGTGTAATTCTGAGATATTTGACACATTTGTCACATTTGACTTAGAATAAAGCACGTTAGACAGGGTAGCGAAGTAAAAATTTATATATTTTATAGAAATCTATAGATAGTTCGTTTGTGGTTTTTATTCAGAACAAAACTCAATTTAAATAGTACACCAGGTGCTTAATAATCTAAGTGAATCTGAATTTATGATACGGCAAAAATTTATGCCGTTGAAAAAAAAAATTGTTCTAATTCCAAGATGTAACAATTTGTGGTTTTAAGTCACGTTTCGTAAGTTTATAAATAATTTAAATTTTAATAATCTAGATAAATAATAAATTCTAAAATAAATCAATAATCATCAATAAGCTTTAAAACATAACATTTTATTTTAATTAATGAAAACAATATATATGCAAACATTGAAAATTTTTTTAAATTACTAATTACTAATTTACTGATATTACTAATTGTTAAGATTAACGACAAAATATTTTTACCCCTCGTGGTTTTCAGAGACACCTATGTTGTTAGCCAAGTTTAAGTTATCGCCATTTTATATCATAACTTTTAGTAAAGTTAGATCTGTTTGGAAAATTTTGGCCCCGTAGTTATTAGATTCAGTGACTCAAAATTCATTGAAATGGATGATTAAAACAACTTTCCTTTACCTACCACGCCTCCTTATATGCGTTACACACGTCGTGAAAAAATGAATATAGCCCTTACGCGGTACGTTATATTTAGTTTTAAGTCTTAATATAACTTGTTTGTTCCAGATGGAGCCGTAAAACTTTTGAGAAAAGCAAATGAGGAGATGAAAATGAAAAATTTGGTGCCTACAGTTAAACACGGTGGCGGTAACATCATGGTTTGGGGCTGTAAGAAAGCTAGTTCTTATTAACAAAATAATGGATAAGCACCTCTACCTAAAAATTTTGAGAGAAAATCTTGACAGAGTGCGACGCAATTGGGTAATAAAAAAATGGGTTCCTGTTTCAACAAGACAATGACCCGAAATATACGTCACAGTCCCCGGATATTAATTCTTTATCGTATTACAAAATAGTAATACATTGGCACACAATTACTTCTAAGGAATTCCAAAAGAACGCTTTATCGACTGAGTGGATGAAAATAACACAAAATGATACCGGAGTGTTAGTTAAGAGCTTGCGTCGACGCTAACAAACAGTTATCGATGCCGCGGGAGGGGCAACGAAATACTTATAATATTTCCATTAAAAAATTTTTAGAATTATTTAATATTATAAGTTAAGTGTACGTAACCTTTTTTGGCGTGAACTCATGATTTTTTTTTTTTTTGTTCCTTTGTTCCTTTGAAACTATTGAAAGACTTATTTTGTGGTCCCTAATCACAAAGCATACCTGCCCTGATTTGAAGAATACATTTTTTTTTTAAGGTTAAGAATGTACTTGAACTTTTTTGACTCACTGTATAAAAAAATACCTTAACCTTAGATTTTTTACTTTTCTGATATATCAAAAAATCATTCAAATCGGAGACTGTCACCTGGGGACTTTTCCTTGTAAGTATTTTACCTATTTTAGTTACATATTTCTCCGAACCAATTCTGGTAAATATATATACTTATATAGAAATGTCTGTTTGTATATTAGATACGAACTCCAAAACAGTTCAATTAATTTGTATAAAACTTGTAGAGAAACTTTAGTAAAGTTTTCAGAATGTTCCTGTGAAGTTTGATATCGATCGGGCGTGTGGTACCTCCCATTAAAACCAAATTAACGATATAGAATAGCTTTGAAAATACCTCAATTAATACGTGCAGTTTCATTGGTAACAGTTTTTGTGCGTTAAACAAGGGGCGTGATACTCTTACAGCAACCCAAATTTTTGGTATAACTAATTTTTTAAAAATAGTTTTGCTGGAAATATCGATATATTTTTTGAGCAAAGGATTAATGATATTTTAAGAGCTTTATTTTTTTAATATTAGAGTGGTACATTAGGATGGTAGGAACTGAGATCTGGAGGGTAAGTACTAGAACGGTGCACCTGAGGTCAATGACCTCTATAGAGGTCATATTGGTCTCTTTGAGACAAAAACATCGATATACCAAACTTTAAAATTCGACCGTAAGCATCAGAGATATGAAGAAATATGTCAATGCGCTACCCAACAAAAACATTGTTTTTTTTTTTTTTTTTTTTTTTTGTTGTATTCGCCAAGTGAGTGTGAAATCTCATGAATACGTATAGCCCGTACTATACACATGCACGACTTACATATTCTTAAATCAGTCCGGAAACAAAAACTTTTGTTTTGAATTTAACTTTGAAAACAGTTGTGTTTAATTTTAATGAATTTTTTTCAAGATCTATTTCAAAAACAAATTCGTTAGATATGAACACAATTTCATTGAATTTTAACACATTTTTCCCTCAGTGTAAGATCTGAACCAGGGTCCGAAAATAATGATTATTTTTCAAATTTTAATGAAAAAAATCAGTATGTTCCAAGCGCCGGAAAAAACTTTTGAGTATAGCGAAATGCTGAAATTTGTGTTGACTCTTAGAATAAATAATGATTTTTATTTTTTAAGCGTTAAGTTTAAAAATTAAAAATAATTATTATAAAATAATTTTCATTTCTTTGCTCAGGAATAAAAATTATTTTTGATTTTTATTTTTTTTGCTCAGAAATAAAAATTACTTTTGATTTTTATTTATTTTGCTCAGAAATGAAAATTATTTTTGAATTTTATTTTTTATGCTCAGATATAAAAATTATTTTTGAATTACATTTTTTTTGCTCAGAAATAAAAATTATTTTTCATTTTTATTTATTTTGCTCTGAAATAAAAATTATTTTTGATTTTTATTTTTTTGGCTCAGAAATAAAAATTATTTTTGATTTTTATTTAATTTGTTCAAAAATAAAAATTATTTTTGATTTTTATTTATTTTGTTCAGAAAAAACAATTATTTGTTGATTTCTTATTTTTTAGCTCAAAATTAAAACTGATTTTTTTAAAGGAATAAAACTTGGGCATGTGTAAATTTTTCATAAAAATTTAAATCTATATAAAATATGGGCTTATCCGCGAACGGACAATTCCTTTTCCAATGCTATTATTTTTTATGAAAAAGTAGGTCAAGGATATGTCAGAGTCAAGCTAGACCGACTTTAAACTTTCTTTACTTTTTTAACATGTTCTAAAACCATTGCTTAACAAATGATGTCTGTTTTAAACTGAAGCGCAAGCTGGTCTTGACGATGTAGATATTGAAAGCTTCGCTATTCCGCTATTTAGTGTGAACAGAATTTGTTGTTTCAAAATTTGCACAAAATTTTGTTATTAAAAATGAATGCCTGTCATTTTAAAAATTCTCGATAAAATTAATATCATCTTAGTTTCTTTTCAAATTTTGAAGCGATGAAAACATAACTATTTAGAATGTCTAACAAGAAGAAAGCTCTTGAGATAGATTTTTAATTTAGGAGCAAAATAACAAAAATCCTTAAGCGATTTAAATGTCTGAACAAAAAATAAAAACGAAGAACTAATTTTAATTATTTAGCGAAATAATAAAAATCAAAAAAATTCTTTCTATTTCTGACAAAAAAAAAAAATCAAAAAAACCCATACAAATCATTTTTCGATTTTTATGTTTTGTCTCAAAAATAAAAATTAAAAATGATTTTTTTTGTTTGAGTACAAAAATAAAAATCAAAAATGATTTTTTTGTTTGAGTAAAAAAAATAAAAATCAAAAATGATTTTTTTGTTTGAGGAAAAAAAATAAAAATCAAAAATGATTTTTTTCTTTGAGTAAAAAAAATAAAAATCAAAAATGATTTTTTTGTTTGAGGAAAAAAAATAAAAATCAAAAATGATTTTTTTGTTTGAGTAAAAAAAAATAAAAATCAAAATTGATTTTTTTGTTTGAGTAAAACAAATAAAAATCAAAAATGATTTTTATACTTGAGTATAAAAATAAAACTTAAAAATAATTTTTATTTTTGATTTAAAAAATAAAAATCAGAAAACGATTTTTATATCTGAGCAAAAAAATAAAAATCATAAAATAATCATTATTTCTTAATTTTTTCGATATTGCTCATAATTATTACGGTCCCTGGTCTGAACTATGAAAAAAAATAAAAAAAAAAAATTTTACAAAATGGCGGCTGTTTCAAAACAATAAGTGATTGTTTGACCACTCCAAAGAGATAAATAAAAAGAGGGATATACTTTTTATAAAAGTACTAGCGGATGTAACCCGGCGTTACTCGGTGTTGTGCCTCGAGCACAGAAAGAGGACGATTTTGAAAACTGCTCTCATTTTTACGTTTTTAAAAATATCAATTCAATTTTAAAATTTTTTAAATTATTGTTTTTCGCGGTTTTGCTCCCTCCTTCCGTCGAAAGTGTTTAGTCAAATTTCCGTAAAACTGTTCCTGCTAGACATGATTAAACCAAAAAATGATATCTTCAACGTCTCGATCTGACGTCTGGTTTCTGAGGAAAATGGACACCCGCACTCATAAAAAAAACACATATCTTCCTCCGGTGAAAAATTTCTCTATTTTCGATAATAGCAATTTTCTCTTTTCAAATAAAATTTTCTTCAATTAGAATAAATTTTCACATTTTCGAAGAAATATTGCTTCACTTCTAGGAAATGGAAATATTTCAATATCTCTTATAATGACAAATATTTTTCTCGCACAAAAAATTCTCATTTATACAGAAAAATTTTTTGAAAATGAAAATTTTTTCATATATTTTGATAAAAAATTCACTATGAGAAGTTTTTTCTTCAATAAAAACAATTGTTTTCTCAAAACTAAAGAGTCTTTTTCTCTAAAATCGAATTATTTTTATATATTTCTCTTTTTCACAGAAGGTTTTTATCACGTTTAGAGAATTTTAGGATCGCATTTAGAGAAAAGCATTCTCTAGAGCAATACGAATTTTCTCTAAATATGATGCCTTTTTTATCATATTCCGAGAAACTATTTTCTGAGTGCAGTTTGAAAAGTCATTTCGAGAAAAATGCGTTTAAAGTTTTTCTAAGCATGCATTTAATATGCAATTTTATCTCAAATAAATTCCATTCGATTTTTGGTTTGTTTTCGTTCAACTTCGGTTTTGGTCGATATTGTTCGGTTAATTTTTTTTTCATCTTTATATAGCTTCTGCTGGTATTCGTTAAACTTCTTTTTTTTCGTTCGTGCTTGGTTCTTGACTTCGTTTGCCTTCGGCTCATTCCTTGTTTTTTGTCGAAAGAACTTTTAAAAGCATAGCATCTATTTTAGTAACAGATACAAATGCTTACCAAGTTTCATCAAAATCGGTTCATCTGTTTTGACGTGAAAGAGCCGAACATAGTTGATTGAATAAAGCGCCCTCTAATGGAAGTTTTCTGAAATTTAAATAGCCGCTATTCTGTTGCAGAGTCAAGTTATTTCATGTACCACATTTAAGTAAAATCAATCAAGTCATTTATGAGTTATTGAGTCATAAAAATGTACTACTTAAAGTGCCCTTTTGCGGAAGTTTTTGGAATGTTTTATTGCCTATGTTTTATTTTGGAAGCAGTTGCACCTTCATACCAAATGTCATGGAAATCGGTTCAGGCGCTTAGAAGTTATTACAGATTTCCTCGCCCACATACTTCCGCCCACTTTTTTACCTATGCTTTATATTGGTTGCAGTCGAACCTTCATACCCAATTTCATTGAAATAGGTCCAGGAGTTTAGGAGTTAATGAGTCTTAAAAATGTACTTCGTAAAGCGCCCTCTTGCGTAAGTCTTTGGAATTTTTTATGGCTTATGTTTTATTTTGGGAGCAGTTGAACCTTCATACCAAATTTCATTGAAATCGGTCCAGGCGTTTAGAAGTTATTATAGAGTGTCACGCCCACATACTTCCGCCTCCTTTTTTACACCCCCTATGTTCTTTCTCACTATGAAAAGTACTCGGTGTCCAAATTTCAGCGTAATCGGATAAACGGTGCGTGAGCCTATATGGAACAGACAGACAGACAGACAGACAAACATTTGATTTTATATATAAGATATTCAAATTTTTTTTAAAGGGGGACATGACATTGGCCGTTTTTAGAAATTGACTTTTTTTATAATATTGTATTTTAGTAAATATTCTTAAGATTCTAAGGAATCATGGAAAAATTCCTACGGGTTGAAGTTACAGCCGGATTAGTGAGAGCGCATTTTTATTTTTCTTTGTTCACAAACTTTCAACGCGTTTATCTCGAAACCCTGATTTTCGTACAGGTTGCGGCACTAGCGGGTTCATTTTTAGACGAAATTTTTTTTATTTTCTTTAAACTGGATTTGCTATCGTATGACACGAGCTTTTTCAAATTTTTCTTCGATTTTTGAAGTGAAACTTCTTTAGCGGCGAGTGAAATTTCAGGGTCTCTTATTCGTGACGCTAGGCTTACGTTTTCAATTCATATGAAAATTTAAAAAAATTATTGCCGCTGCCGAGGATTGAACCCCGAACATCGTTGCTTAAAAGTTGGAAACTATACCATTACGCCATGTATGCACATGGAAATGATCAGAAAAAAATGTAATTAAAACTAAACGCGTAACATTCTGAAAATAACATAATTTACATTAACATTGCATTAACATTAACATTACATTATTAACATAACCGTAACATAAATTTTTATCCTACAAGTATGCACGGAAAAAAATAGAAAAATAGCTAAAACAGGAGCAGAACGCGTTCGTGAATAAAGAGAGCGAATTCGAGCTCTTAAGAATGCAGCCGCATCTGGGTCTGCAACCAATGATGAAGGTAAGGTGATTGCAACATCGGCTGAGTACCAAAATGCATTTTTAACAAACATCAGTGTATTTTGGTGAATCTACAAAGAACTAACTGAACTAAAACAAGGAACGAAAATAACTTTTATTTTACAATTTTAAAATGAAAAAATTAGTTGAAAGACTTTTCCAAATATACAGTTATGTTACAAATGTCCTCAGCCTCATGAATATTAAGTTCCTTTTAAATTTAAGACTGATTCTTTAAAAGTTAAAATTTAAGTGTAATTTCTTTTGACTTTTATTTTATCTTTAATTTTTTCGGTCAAAATTATCAAGCAATTTGTGTTTTTTTTAAAGGCAGCTTGACAGATTGAACTGTTGACACCATGTGTAAAATGTCTCACCGATGAGATGAAAATAATGGCATCAACATTTTTTTAGTCGGTAAAATGACTTGAACAAATATAAACTACCTGATATTTTTGACCGAAAAAATAAACGGCAGAAAATAACTGTTATTTTCGACCGATAAAATAAAAGTCGAAAGTAACTGTTATTTTTGCCCAAAAAACTATAAGGCTCAAAATAACTTTTATTTTTGTCGGAAAAAAAACAAAGAGATAAAAGTTAATATGTGACACTTTTGATAAAAACCATAGCCGAGACGGCCCCAGGATGCAAATATTGAATCAACAGATTATTATTCCATTTTGTATTGATTGAATTTCTTTTTAGATACTTTCTCTCTCTATTTCACACTAAAATATCTCTTATTTCTTACTGTTAAAGAAGTTTCACTTCTGCCACGTGTACGTTGCTACACGCTAGTTTTTTTATGAATTTTTAAAGTCAATATTTTTTTTTAAAAAACACACTTTAAAAACTGGAACATCACCAAACATTGAAAAAAATATTAAAAAAAGCTCCTGTCACAAGATAACAAATTTTGTTAAGATTTAAAAATGAATTTTTTTCCAGATCGAACAATTTTTGCGACTCCCAATCAAGCTGCAACCACGAGGGCCCGTTTTTTTCTCTGCCACCAGTTTGGAGCTCTATAAAACCATGTTGGAGTGACTGAGTTATGATTTTTCAAAAAAAGGTCTGTTTTCTCTGCCGCAAATGTTATGTCCCACCTTAATGGTGGTTAGAATAGCGGCTATACACAAACTGTAATTTAACAACGTCTATATCATTCTTAACCACCTGATATCCGTTAACCCTCACTTTGGCACTATTTACATATGTAAATATCCCAATTTTAAATTTGCCATAACTCCTTTCTTTTTTATGCGATTTGAATATGGCTTGGACTCTGTGGCTATTTTTTGGTTTTTTTTCTGAAAATTCAAAAGTTGTTTTGAATTTTAGAATTTTCTGATACTTTTTGGAAATTTTTAAATTTTATAACGTAGTTTGGTACATATTTACATATGTAAATATTTTGTATTTTAAAGGCTTTTATGGTGTTTTAACGCATTTTTTGAATTAATAATAGAAAAAAATGATAAGGAAAAACTCTTCACATTTTTTTATTTATACATATTTCGTATTTGATAGCTTATATTGGGAAAATATTAATGAACAGAAATTTTTGGTTCGCTGGCACAACAATATGTCATGTTTTGATATTGTAGCTGGAAGAACTAATTTGATGAAAAAAGTATATTTTTTGTTGAAATTGGTTTTTGTTTATTCATTGGAACTATACATTTTTTTCAATTTGATCTTCATACTTACATTTTGGTTATTTCGTAAAGAGCTGGACCGTCAAGTGTGCATAATATGTAAAACGCTATATCGTAGGAAATAATGCATGGATTTCAATGGTTAATAATTCTTTGAAATGGTTACAGAAAAACCTTTCTTTTGATACCCATAAAGCTAGATATTGTTTGAAAAAAAATACGACTTTTCCAGGCCCATTTTCCCAACTTCCGAACCCTATAACTTCTAAGCCACTTGAGAGCGGTGTGTAAATTTTTCCGGAATTGGACTTAGAAGTTGTTAATACATATATTCCACCTAAAAAATCATGTTAATTTTGAGGTTCTGTTTATCTTTAATGATGACAAAAAAAAATATTTACAAATGTAAATATGTGCCAGATTACGAAGTAAAAGATTGGTGCCAAAGTGAGGGTTAAACAGGAATTTGATCTTGTAATGTATTGTAAACAAATGAAAATTTAACGTCATAACAGGAACTAATAAAGCACTTTAAGTGCTTAAAGCAAAATCTTATCGAAATTTTATACTTAATCACAAATAATGTGCTTATAAAGTGTTGCTTATCAACGATATGTAAGTAAATCAAACCTTGTCTAGAGCTATCATCATAGTTAGCTGCGCAGACCCAAACAGACAGTAAAATTTTTGTATGCATTACTTTTATTGCCGCGACTGTCACCATAGCAAGATTAACAATAAAAACAAATACGACTGCGGTGACCTTGACTTTAATTGTTGCTTACAGCATTTTGGTCGCATCAAAGTCAGACACCCACAAACTCACCACACTTCATTCACCATAACATGGTTCATCGAATTCGCGTCAAAAACTAAATGAATGAAAAAAGCTCAAAAAAGCTTTGCCCACTTAAAGCATTTTCGGCATTTTTGTTATGGTTTTTTATAAGTAGCTTGATGTTATATCTGTTAAGTTTGTTATTATTATTTGCTTAAGTGTTGTAGCTACTAGCAGCTTGTTATTATTTGTCTGCTATGTCTGTCAGGAATTTGTTTTCATTACCTTTTTTACATTGTTATAGTATTAGTTGTTGTTTTTTTTTTTTTGTTGCTTCAATTGTTTTCATTGTCAGGGTTGTGTGCCGATGCCGATTTCTTGTCCCGAACTGCCTGTTGTCGTTTGCTTGTTGCTTGGCAGCAGCGTTGCCGTTTTCACTTCGATCGAAGTTTTTTACTTCACTTTTATGTCAAACACTTCCACACTTCCTCTTTTGTGAAAACACTTCGATTTTAAGTGATTAAAACTTTTTTAGTAATTAAGTATATTTGATTTTTGTACTTCATTTCACATCAAAAAATCAATAACATGACAACTGTTGGTGTAAAGGAATTCATAACTTGTAAATTCTCTCACAGAGTTTTGCATTGGATGAGAGAATTTTAATGATAGTGACAACACTCTGTTCGATTAAATACTTCTTGCAAAAGCGCGCGCTGTGAAGGTCGTATTGCAGAACGAATGACTGATTCAAATGTGATATATTTACAATTCTTGTCTTATGCACTGAGTGCTGTTAATTCACCTAATTTAGAATTTCAAACAGAATCGCCTACACTCAGAAAAAAGCTTATCGGAATATGATAAAAAAGGCATCATATTTAGAGAAAAATGGTATAGACTTTGCTCCAAAGAATGCTATTCTCTAATTTCGATACTAAAAATTCTCTAAAAATGATAAAAAGCTCTCATGAAAAAGAAAAATATATCGTTTTTTAAGAAAAACTTTTTATTTTTGAGAAAAGATTTGTTTTTATTGAAGAAAATACTTCTCATAGCGAATTTTTTGTCAAAATATAAGAAAAGTTTTTTAAGAAAAGTCAATAAATTTGTCTCATTAAATGAGAAATTTTTTGTGTGAGAAAAATACTTATCATTATTAGAGGCATTGAAATATTTCCATTTCCTAGAAGTAAAGAAATATTTCTTTGAAAATGTGAAAATTTATTCTAATTGAAGAAAATTTTATTTGAAAAAGAGAAAATTGCAATTATCGAAAATAGAGAAATTTTTTACCGGAGCAAGGTATGTGTTTTTTTCTCAGTGTAGTTTTCATGAGTTTTTAAAATCATTAAAATTGTATTTCAGAAGTATTATAATTAATTTTATTGACATCTCTGGCGTAGAATTTGATATAGTTTTTGAAAATGATCTCAATACTTTTAGAATTAAGCCCTTGTCTGATATATATATAGGGCCTAGAGCCCAGATAAAATTTGATTCCTATGATATATCTGTAACAGATAAGAACGAAATTTTAAAAAGTTGTGTACAGTTCTATTACATTCGTACACTAATATGAAAAGAGTCAATTTCAAATATCCAGTTTTGAGAACATTACAAATTTTGGATACAAGATCTTTAGCTAATAGTTTGGTTCCCCTCATAAAACTTTTTCCTAATCTCATCGAAGAAAAAGATATCGACTGTCTAGAAAAGGAATGGCGTCTTTTAATATTAAATGCTTTTTTAGCTGAAAAAGGATTTGAAGAGCTTTGGTTCTACGTTTTAAATTAAAAAGTGCCTTAGAAGACCTGATGTACCAAAAAATAAAAACTTTCGTAAGAGCGTTGCTGAGCTTACCGCACGGTGGTGCAACAACAGAAAGAGTATTTTCACAATTAAAACTAATTCAAAATACAACTACAAATAAGTTAAAATTAAGCACCGTAAATTCGATAATGCTAATAAATAACTTTCTAAATGATAATTTTTAAATTGGAATCCCTAAACGAATACTTTATCGAATGTTTGTTATAACAGTGATATTTACTTCAGAACCGAAGAAATAGCTGCATAGAAAATAGAAATAGAAATTAGAAATAGATCATTTTTTAACATTGTTAATTTATACATATAAGTGATTGAAATGTATTTCAGTATTTTCTCATTAAACGCGTATTTATATTAAACTTTATTGATTGATTTTTATGAAAATATTTTTATTGATTTTTTCGTTATTAATTTTGAAATGTACCTAAATATCCTTAATTAACATTCATGTTAAAACAAAATTAATTTATTTTAACACTTCGAAATCTCTGAAAATACTTCCATCTTGTAGCCTATTTTACTTCGTTTTAAAATTCTCGAACGGCAACACTGCTTGGCAGTGATCATTTCACTTGCCTTGTTGTCAGTGATAACTGCAGCGTGCGGCTTGACGGTCGCGCCTTTTCTTTAATATTCGCAATTTCCTCAACTGTCTGTCAATTTGCAAAAAATTATAGTGCGAAATTACAACGTGAAAGCGTTAATTTGTGCGTGTTTAAAATAATAAGAAAATTACAAACTTTTAACTGTTTGTTACAACAACGCTGTGAAAGGTTTGAAATATTTTAAAATTACTTTTCTCATTTTATTATATAAATGGGAACAACAGAATATTAGAGTGTTTCCGTATTTTAAGTTTATGGTTTTTTTACTTATAACTGCGGTTTTATTTTGTCTTATCTGACAATATTATATTAAAACTTCAAATATGTTAAGTATTTTAATTTAGCGTCACTTAAACTTAATTGCGGCACTTTTATGCGGTTTTTTATCAGCTGTTTAGTTGTAAAAACAGTGTTAGACAAACAGTGTTAAGATTTATAACAAGCAACAGAGTTTTGGCTGTATTAACCACTGTGTGTGATTCTTTATTTATACTTCTCAGTGTTATCCTTGAAGTTCTTGAAATTGCAGGGTCAGCACTTTTGTAGTTTTTTTTTTGTGTTCTTGCTAGAGTTCATGTGCATATTTTGGTAAAATCAATAATTTATTGCGTGTGTTCCGTTAACGATTTTTTTCTAAAAATATTCATGACCTACAACCCAATGCGTTGAACATAATATTAACTTAAAGTGCTACAATTACATTAATCACAATGAGTACAGTTAAATACATTTTATTGACCACAACAATAGTTCCATTAGACATGACTTTATACTTAAAGAATTTCCAAAAAAATTAATTTCTCATCTTGATTTCCTTGATTGATTTCTTTACTCTTTTAACGATGTCCCTTTAACAGAAATAACTTTTCGTCCGTGTATGATGAAATAATTTATCGCCTTTATAGGGATGTAGCTCTTAAATGAAAGCAATAATAGAGTATGATTTAACTATTTATTCAAAAGAAAACGAATTTTGACGTAAATTCAATATTCATACCATTAGCGCGGTATACATACATATTTTCCAGAAGTTACACCACATTAACAATGAAAAATTAGAAGTCGAAACTTAAGTAAAAATAAGGAGAAAACTTGCACAGGCCTCTCATAATCAGCCCGGAATAAATGCCTAAAATTCTAAAAATAGTCATGGCTCCGTTTTTCAACTGTGGATTCAGTGTTGATATTAAAATATTATTCAGACTTCCACGACACACACGTGAGTTCTAACGTAAAATTAAAGAAAAAAAAAATCAGGTTTGCAATTTTGTAGACCCGAATTCAAGCATGAGTTCAGACAAGAAGCATGATATTCAAGTCAAAAATTATACGTGAATATTCAAAATTATAAACCTAACTTCAGGGGCCCTAGTCACTAACTGTGCAAAAAGCAGTGTACACGCTATTTTATGTACACACTGAGTTTCTGATTCCCTAGCTGTGAAATTGAGCACTAAATATAAAAAAGTGTACACAATCAAGCAATTTTCCTCACATGTTTAATTGACGAAACATTTTTTGCAAACAAGCCTTGGTAATTGATTGAGTTTGACAAATAATTAAGAACGAGTAAGACTACATAATCTGGTATTTTAGGCCGTTTAGGCACGGATAGAAAAATATACTTATGTACAGTGGGAATTAAGAAAATCGCGACTACAGATATAAGCTTAAATCAAGTTTATTATTTTCTGAGATATCAAAATAAATATTCCAGTCAAAACTATTTAAATCAAATAGATATTTTCAGCCAAAAAAAAAAAAAACTTAACCGCGAGTGGGAATCGATCTCGCGCACCGTACATGCACGCCGCACACTTAACTCTAATTTTGTACCATATCCAATCTAGCCAAAATCTTTAACAAGTGTTTCTAAAACTAAACGGCCTCAAATTGGCAACAAGGAAACCTTTTCTTAGATAACGTATACATTTGCTGGAAATATTGAAAAATTTTTTTGGATAACTATGTAAATTATTTTCTTGTGTCAAGAAATTTCACGGACATTCTAGATTTTCGAGTTATATTTTAAATGTTTTCATCATATCGGCTTGTTTCAATAACTACTAAATCAATTAAATCTGCAAAAACAAAAAGCCGATATATATCGATTGGTCGATTGAACACTCAGACTGCGAGAAAATTGAGTTTTTTGCCTACCCTTCCAATTTTTCCACACACAGAAATTAGATGCACCAGGTAGGACAAGCTAGTAGCGTTTTCAAAAATCATTTCATCATCTCCTGAAGAATTATCAGTTTCTGTTGCAGTGCCTGGACAAATTCAGAACAAAGACTGTCTCACAATGTTTCATCTAGAACAAACTAGCTGAGCAAAATAGATTTTACCAAATACTTAAAAGAATTATGCAATTTTCTCAACAAATGACACGAGAAAGCAAAACAAAAGGAATTAGTTTAAAAATACCCTTTACTTATGAGCAATTAAGTACAGAAGTAGAAACTTGTTTGTAGCAACTGATTGCATTTGACTGTCGATGCTAGCACGTGTTAGGTGAAGTGATAATTTTTTTATTAAAACGCATATTTTATAAAAAAAATTAAAATGGAATATACAGTTGGAGGTCAGAAATTTCTAATTTTGGTAAAAATTTAAAACAAGTTTATGTTGTTTTTGTATTTGGCTGTTTTGAAGATCCAAAAATCCGGGGTTTTTTTTTGTTGTTAAAGGTTTGGAAGATATGTTAAAACAATCTCTTAAATTTTAAATAACTTATTAATATGGTTCAATATTCTAAAATAAAGAAAAAAAAAACCAAAAAAATTTTGTTACTACATTTGTACCATTTCGATGCATTGTGAGCTGTCTTAAATACTGACATTACTTACCTTAATAGCCTAGACACATTGACTGCGGCTGCAACACAACAACACGAGGTGAAAATGAAAATGTTGGCATGTTGTCTACGACTTGATTAATTTGGGTGCAGCACGATAAGCCGTATTTTCATATATTTTTATTATTAAACATCGAATAATCATTAAAAAAACAAACATTTAACACAAACACAATGAGAATGAACAATAAAAAACACAAGAGAAGCACGAAATTAAACGAAAACATGAACAAATGCCGATGTTCTTACTCTTGTCGCACGTCAAAATAGAAAAAGTTCTAAATCGACGACAGCAACATTGCTGCAATGACGCATTGTCGTTGCAACATTTTCACCACATTCACCCCCATAAGAAAAGCATGTAAAAAAAATTTGACGTTTGACGCAATGCTGCAGCCGCAGTCAATGTGTCTAGGCTATAAGAGTTGCAATATTTGAAATAACCTCATGGGAATCAGAAATATTGATTTCAAGCCCGTTTTTAATGGATAAAATAGCAAGATCGGAAACTCTTGCCTGTCCCTTGGAAGACCTTTAGTAAGTCTTAATTAATTTAAGCTTTGAAAAACTCCTTTCGCATGTAGCCACACAAATTGTTAGAAATAATTTCAATGCTAATGGAATATTTGGTGAAGTTTCCAAAAAGTCCCACTCGAAAAGTCCCCAATGAAAGTGAGAATTTCTCGTGCTGTTTAATTTTTGGCGCTTTCGAAATAGATTTGTGCTGCATTTATGTGCCTGCGTAGCATCGGAAGCAATTTCAACAACTAGCTCCTTTTCTAAATTTCGTCGTAAACTGCTGCCAAATTTTAAGCAATTAACATGAACTTATAAGTTATCGGATTTTACAACAAAAATCTAAATAGTGTCACCCCTGAAATGCTGGTACCCGGGGTGGACCACCCCTCCCTCCCACCCCCTACAAAGGCCACTGGTACCCGCACCTCCTTCTAAAAGTTACGTTTTTTTTAGAATGGCAATTTAAAAAAATACGGTCTATCTGATGTCTAAGATAAATTTGTAAGAGAAGATAAAATTAAATCAGTAGCAAATTAAAAAAAAACCCAATTATGTAGGTGAAGGAATTGAAAGTCAAAGGATCGGTTTTTGAGCAAAAATACGGAAATCCTCAATATTGATATTCAAAGCACATATACATATGATGAAGCAACGCCACACTCAAATCAAAAAAACTTTGGAATTTTTTATATTTTCTTCCTATAAATCCTTATTCTTCATAAATGACTTTTTCTCCGAATAAAAACAATGAAAAATTTTAAAGTTAACATTTTTTCTTGAAATTTAATTTCCAAATTATATATAAATAGCCTTTTAGCTTCAGCACTTTCAAAGTTACTGTAGTAAACATGGTGCAAATTCCCTTTTTACATAGATTAAGCCCAGCAAGAGTGGAGCGGGGGAGGTGGAGGTTCGCCAAATTTTGGCAAAATAACTTTTTATCAGACAATTTTTGATTTGTTTAATAATAAAAACACACTTCAATCACTGCGGCTTTATGTTTTAAATATCAAAGGGTGCAAAAGTGAATGCAAATATTTTTTACCATCATCAATACTTCGTTTTT
Source organism: Tetanocera ferruginea (assembly GCA_958299015.1). Taxonomy (NCBI): domain Eukaryota; kingdom Metazoa; phylum Arthropoda; class Insecta; order Diptera; family Sciomyzidae; genus Tetanocera; species Tetanocera ferruginea. The sequence goes on from OY282641.1 coordinate 151,106,697, forward strand.
ATTAAAACACACTTAAACTTTATATTAATTGTTTTTTTTCAATAAAAAGGTTCATTCTAAAACAGGCATGCGCAAAAAGCCGCCCATGGGCGGATAGCTTTTACATGCATACGACAGCTTTCAGTCAAAAAAGCTTTGCAGTCGAGACTCGCACTGTTATAGCCTAGACACATTGACTGCGGCTGCAACATAACAACACGAGGTGAAAACGAAAATGTTGGCATGTTGTCTACGACTTGATTAATTTGGATGCAGCGCGATAAGCCGTATTTTCATATATTTTTATTATTAAACATGGAATTATCATTAAAAAACAAACATTTAACACAAAAACAATGAGAATGAACAATAAAAAACACAAAAGAAGCACGAAATTAAACGAAAACATTGACAAATGCCGATGTTCTTACTCTTGTCGCACGTCAAAATAGAAAAAGTTCTAAATCGACGACAGCAACATTGCTGCAATGACGCAGTGTCGTTGCAACATTTTCACCACATTCACCTCCATAAGAAAAGCATGTAAAAAAAATTTGACGTTTGACGCAATGCTGCAGCCGCAGTCAATGTGTCTAAGCTATTACACTGAATATTTATTCACATTCGTCCTATCACAGCACACGATCAGTCGCTGTGCGAACTTCATGCTGTAAGGTTGCGGTCGCTTGCTCCTGCGTTGCCTTATTAAAAACGACAAACTACCATTCATACGCATGAATATGCGTTTGTTTATTGTATTTGTTTGTCTGTAATAATGTTTTGTTTTTAAATAATAAGAATTTAATTAATTCGTAGAATTTTACTTAATTTTTAAACGAAGCTTGTAGTATTGAATATGTCAACGCAGTAGCAAGCGACCGCAACCTTTAAGCATGAAGTTCAAACAGCGACTGAACATATGTTGTGATTGTAACAATGAACTAACTCGTGCTTTTCGTTCAGTGTTAACTTAAAAACAAAAGCTTTGCAATACAACCACAAAACTTTGTATGTATTAGTTTGCGCACCCCTGTTCTAAAACCAAGTCAATTTGGCATTTAAGTTTTCATTGGTTAGGGTCGCAATCTTTTATCAACAAATATTCATGGACAGCACAGTTTTCTTTTTTTTTGTTAAATCTCTTCTAAAATATATAATTTTTATAGAGCTTGATTCAAAAATATGTTGTAAGATCATCGGCAATAATTGTAAAACACAAAAACGAAATAGTGATAAATTTTAATAAAAATAATTTTTTGGGGATTTTCTCTCTATTGCAATTCAAAATTTTGTTTGCGTATTCAAAAACTCCTTGATTACGGAAAGTCGTACATTCAAAAAAACTAAAGACTAACTTCTAATCTGAAACTAAACGAAATTTTTGAAGTTATCTGTTAGTTACCAAATTATCTTTCAAATGATATCAAATATATTAATATCGACAAAATTATTTTTTAGTTTTGTCTTTTGTATTCGAATTTGATGAATTGTTGTGCTCAATGCTCTGTGAAAATCGTATTCTAAAAAAAAAAAAAAAAAAAAAAACAAATAGGCCATTTCAGACCTTGCAAGTACTTTGACCGAGCTTCTTATGATCAATTGTGTTGTGTGTGTTATGAAATGTTTGCACACAATTGAACGAGAACTGGACCTACATGTTTTATGCCGACTCTGAACGGCTAAACTTCATGTTCTCAAGAAGCTTTACATGGCATTACTTCCTCTCTGAGGTTTGCCATTGTCTGCAGAGAGGTGATGACCGATCAGAAAAAATTTTTATTGAAAAAACTTTTTCGCCGCGGCTGGGGATCGAACCCGGGCTCCGAGCATGCTAAGCCACACACTTAACCTGTATGCCACGGTCACCAAACGTATTCTAGGGATCGTATTCCATCGTATTCTAGGGATTAAAATAAGAAACTTTACCGAAGGAACCATACCTCTAAAACAAATTCTGATGTCCCCCAATTTGGGTCGAACTTTTGGGTAGGGGCAAATTCTTTTCTATAACTAACTTAAATTAATTTTTTCATTTACATATGTTCTGACTAAATAAATTTCAAAAGGGACAAAATAGATATTATTATAAATAAATTATAAATATTATTATAAATAAATAAATAAAAATAAAGAAAAAACATAGCCATTTCGCTGATTTTTTCATGTAAAGGCCAAACATGGTGATTTTTTGAAATGTTTGTATGGGGAATCCCACAGGGGGTTCCAGGGGGTGTGCCACTGGCATGGGTGGGTCGGACCTCCAAAGTTAGTGGAGGTCGGTCATACATTTGTACTCGATTGGAGCACTCTAAATGGGTCAAAGTGGGATTTTTCTTAATTTGCCCCTACCCAAAAGTTCAACCCAAATTGGGGGACATCAGAATTCGTTTTAGAGGTATGGTTCCTTGGGCAAAGTTTCTTATTTTGATCCCTAGAATAAGATTTTCACAGAACAATGGGCGATTTTTTTGCCTCCCCACAAATCGACCCGGCCTAATATAGCTAAATGTATTACGTTTGTTCGCACAGATTTTAGCCTGCCTGTCTGAATCGGCGTCGACTATGAACGCGGCCTAAGAAGAATTGGAAGCATTTTTTAAAGGTGTTTTTTTTGAGATTGGCAACACATATGATTGGAAACTCCTTTGGATACCATACTTAAGCCCCCATTGATTCTCAAACAAAAATTTTCAACACGGATTATGGGCCTGGACAAGTACAGTTGAAGGTCATCAGCATATGGATGCATTGTGAAGTGGTGAAAATTGACTTGAGAAGTACATTCAAACAGCTCAGAGTTGTGAAGAAAAGTTAAGTTATACAGAAAAGAAACGTAGGTATAGTTTTAAAATTTCGAATGGGTCTTTGTGTAATATTTTAGCATTATGACTTAATTTGGAATTTTTTGCCAAATAAAATTTTAGAATAGCGTTCAAAATTTAAATATTATTTAATACAGCTAGCAGTTCACAAAGAATCTGCTTAGCACACCAATTTTAAGTTTCTAGTTCGATGCCTACTTTACAACGCCTTTGCAACACGAACAACAAGCTTTTGTTCAAAAATCATGGGAGCAATTCACATTTAATTTAAGCATATTTGATGAGCATAACCACATAATAAACTTATGTTATTTGCAATTTTTAGACAATGATACGAAATAATGCCTTTTTCTCACGCCAAAAACGTTTCATTAAAAAACTGCGGGAAAAATCATGATAAACGTTTAGAGTACAAAACAAATATAATTATTTTTAATCAAAATATTAATTTTTATTCATGTAAGAATAAGTTATTTATGTCAAGATTGTAAATAAACCATTTCGAGACTACATTTTTTTCTTTAAGATGTTATGGAATGCAGCAAACATATACTTAGAAATATTCCAAAGCTTACACCAAAATTTGAAAATTTCGACTTGTTCCTTTATTGAAGTTAAGGTGTGACATATGCCTCTGAATGCACAACTAATTTTATTTGCCAAAGAAATTTCCATTGCCAGCACGTAAATATAATACAATAACAAAAAAATATTCGTTACATATTAGCATGCAAAATTGCACAAATATAGGTGGGAGTTGATAGACTGTCAGTTGAAGCCATAATAACTTATTGGCACACACAGTTTTTTAATAATGATTTAGCCTTAAGCTTTAATTTTTTCAGTCAAGTGTTTGGTTTGACAAAATTTGAGTTCATTGTTCACTAATTAACAGTTGTACTAGCGTAAAGTTCAGCTTTTATATGCAATAAAGTCTAACAATAAAAAGTTGTGTAAACATTGTGAGACATACATCTCAGCTTATTAAAAGACACGTATTATTTTGGCTTTATTTTTCAAAGCATATTTTTGTCATATTTTTTAATACAGCTTTAATAAAGTTCACAAAAGCACGCACATCATTTTATAATTATTTGAAAATTGTGATACAATTATAAAAACATTAGTTATTTTGAGATATGCGCATATTATCAGGTGAACTTTTTATAAATATCTTTATTAAAAAAAATTCAAAGCAAAAATAACGTCGTAAAAAGCTTTGCATCGTTTAGTATTTATCATGCGGCGCAAAGCTATCAATTTTAAACAGTTCCAAAATTCAAAAGTCAGCAATTTTTATTTCAGATGGTTTTTTAAAAAACAAACAAAATTAACGTGTTCTTAAAATATTTTGGTGTACAAAATAAACACAAAAAAAGAAGAAAAAAAACAAGATTGATGAACAATAGTAAAAAAAAATAAGTTGCCAGCTTCCACAGCTTTAACTTTGTGTCTGGTGACGAACTTATACACATAATAATCTTAACATTCGTCTCAAGTGGCTTCAAAGAGCTCAAAAATTATTTTAAACAATACTACAAGTAATCAATCAAACGGCCATATTTTGTTTTGATATTTATTCTTTTATTTATTTTTTAAAAAAAAAAAGTATTGAGAGGCTTGAATTAATTGTGATATTTGAAAAACAAGAAATAAAAAAACTACGACTTATACATTAGTCAAAAATATACATTCTCAAATTTCTTTCTGTCTTTTTTTTTACTTTCCCAGCCAATGTTCCAATAAGTGTTGTAAAATGATCTCAAACATCAAATTTGTTACAAACTTCGGGATTAAGGCTGATTGATTTTTTTGTTTTTTAATAATTTTAGAAAAAAGAAATCCAATGTCAATTTTTTCTTTATTTAATAAAGTCAACAATTTATAGTTGAAAAAATAAATTATTTTTAAAAAACTACTTTTTTGTTTCATATTTTCAAGTGACTCTTTCGTGAAATTGTTAGCATATATTTCAAAAAAAAAAAGTTTGATTTTTTTATTAAAAACATTTGATTTTTTAATCAAAGAATTTGAAAATTTGTCTCCTTCTCTTATAAATTGCCATTATTTTTAATTTATTTTTTTTTTTCTTTATAAAATATTACTGATAAAACCAAAACCTTCGTTCCTGAATATTTTTTAAAGCTACGTTGCTACGCTTTGAGTGCAAGGACTCTATATTTCTCTCTTAATTTTTGACTGCCTATAGAATCAACGCAATTTTCAATACTTAAATATTAAAATAAATAAATGATTGGCTACTTTTAAACATTTTGTAAAAATTATTTTCGTCAATGAGTTTTAATGAGCTATTGATGTGTGTGTAACCTTCATAAATTGTTTTCTTTAGCGTTCGAAGTTGACTTTTATAGCCATTGTTGAAGCTCAGTTATAACTACAATATCTTTTGAAATCGTTTGAGTTCAAAAGCACAATTGCATGGGAATAAATATAGTACAATAACGTTCAGTTCCAAGTGTCAAAGGAGACAAACTCAAATCGTAAAATTTAAATTCATTGTGGAAAAATAACAGTAAAAAAAATTAAAATTAAACAGCACATAACAAATACAGTTTACTTTTTAATAGTCAAATTTTAAGTATATATTTTTTATGACAATTCAACTTAACAGTAATTAACTTATTTTCTTCGTTCTTCATAATACAGGCGTGCAATAATCTACAATACTTTATTGTAATAGATACAAAAAAAAAAAAACAAAAAACTTTGTATCTATTTCATTCGTTGAAAGGACTCTGAAAATAAATTTGCATTGAAAAAAATTCTGTATCAGATGTTAATTTGAAATCGGGTCTGCCGAGATAAGTTGACTTGAATGCCACACACTTAGTGCCCATGGCAACGGCCGCTACGATAATAAAAAAGCTACAGCTTTGCCAACAACTTTTGTTAAGTTGTGAAAGATAATTGTAAAGATTATATTTATTTGATATCCTTGCAATAATCCTTATCTTTGACCTGATCTTTGTCCAAGCTTAGTTCTAATCCTTGCACTCATACTTCTCTCAATCATTTTCCGAATCCTATTCTTAATCGTTGCCAAAACCTTTGTCAATCTCTTAGTTTTTATTCTTGTCCTTTGCCTAATCCTTGCTTTAATTATCTTTGATCTTATCATTGCGTTAATCGTTGTTCAAATTATCGTCGTAATTCTTATCCGAATAAGTACTTGTTCATAACTTTGCCAAAATCCTTTTTCTTAATATTCACGATTTTTGATAGAAGGGCAGTTTTTCTTTGGAATCTGGTGAAAGATAATTGTGAAGATGTGGTGACCGTGGCATGCAGGTTAAGTGTGTGGAGATCGGATTCGATCCCCAGCCGCGGCGAAAAGTTTTTTCAATAAAAAATTTTTCTGATCGGTCACCACCTCTCTGCAGACAATGGCAAACCTCAGAGAGTAAATAATGCCATGCAAAGCTTCTTGAGAACATGAAATTTAGCCGTTCGGAGTCGGCATAAAACATGTAGGTCCAGTTCTCGGTCAATTGTGTGCTAACATTTAATATCACACACAACACAATTGATCGTAAGAAGCTCGGTCAAAGTCCTTTCAAGGGCTGAAATGGCCAATTTGGTTTTTTGTTTTTTTTTATATATATATGATATCCTTGTTATAATCTTTGTCCTTGACCTGATCTTTGTCCAAGTACAGTTTTAATCCTTTCTTCGATACTTTTCCCAACTATTTTCCAAATCCTAGTCTTAATTATTGGCAATATCTTTACCTTGTCCTTGTTTTAATAATCTTTGATCAAATCATTGTTAATCGTTGTCCGGAATAATTACTTGTTCATATCTTTGTCCAGATCCTTATTATTAATATTCACAATTTTTGATAGAAGGGAAGTTTTTCTTTGGTGTCTAGTGTTCTTTAGATAAGAGATAGATGAAGTTAAAGATAAGATGAAGACGTTTTTTGTGTACTAGTAATAAAAATTATGTCGCCTAGAATTTTCCAGATGTACAAATTGGTTTAATTTTAATGGTTTTATGACCCCCTTAAAGGTTAAAGTGGAAATATTGTTTCGAAAATAGAATTTAACTGAAGGCAAGAATTACACTGAACGCTATAAATCAAAATTAAACTGAGGTTAGGGTTAAAAGCACGTTAACTACAGCCCCATTGTATAAAGTGTGGGCTTGAGAATATCGAATATTTGAGCTAAACTCGAAAAAACCTTGGAACGATATGATCTGTGGGCCAATGGCTATTGGAACCATTGGAATTTTTGCAGTTTTTTTTTGTGTTGCCGGTGCCATTTTTGCTCTTACCATTGTATAATTGCTTATCCTTGTTCTTACCCTTGTCCTGATTCTTATTCTCATCCTTGTTTTGCTTTTGCTATAGCTTTTGTTTTTCAATTTGCGTTGCTTTTGCTTTTGCTTTTGCTTTTGCTTTTGCTTTTGCTTTTGCTTTTGCTTTTGCTTCTGCTTCTGCTTCTGCTTCTGCTTCTGCTTCTGCTTCTATTTCTATTTCTATTTCTAATTCTATTTCTATTTCTATTTCTATTTCTATTTCTATTTCTATTTCTATTTCTATTTCTATTTCTATTTCTATTTCTATTTCTATTTCTATTTCTATTTCTATTTCTATTTCTATTTCTATTTCTATTTCTATTTCTATTTCTATTTCTATTTCTATTTCTATTTCTATTTCTATTTCTATTTCTATTTCTATTTCTTTTTCTATTTCTATTTCTATTTCTATTTCTATTTCTATTTCTATTTCTATTTCTATTTCTATTTCTATTTCTATTTCTATTTCTATTTCTATTTCTATTTCTATTTCTATTTCTATTTCTATTTCTATTTCTATTTCTATTTCTATTTCTATTTCTATTTCTATTTCTATTTCTATTTCTATTTCTATTTCTATTTCTATTTCTATTTCTATTTCTATTTCTATTTCTATTTCTATTTCTGTTTCTATTTCTGTTTCTATTTCTATTTCTATTTCTTTTTCTATTTCTACTTCTACTTCTGCTTCTGCTTCTGCTTCTACTTCTGCTTTTGCTTCTGATTCTACTGCAAAGACTCTTTTTCGGGTCGCTAATAACGATTCTTAAATCAAAACTTCAAAACTTAAAATGGCGGCCATGAATTAAATTTAACCTTACTTTTCACAATCCTTGCTTCTATACGTTTTTGGTGTTCTTATAATGAATGAGATCCATATTACAAAAAATTACAGAAACATTGCCATTTTATGGTTTATTCTTCATATTTATTTCATAAATTAATCTTCTAAATATAGTGAAACATCGTGAGGCAATGTTTCGTTTAACGCCCGCCTAATAGATTTTCTGAATGTAAACCTATGAAAAACATCCTTATTTGTGGAAATACGTTTACATCTTCCTGCCATTGAATTTCGATTTTTTTTTCCCAAATGAATGGGTTGATTCAAAGACCTCTTAAGAAAGGTTGGACAATGGAAGCAGGCTATATTTTGCCACAGAAGGACATTGAATAAGAACATTCGAAATTGGATGTATCTACACAGTATTGATAAATGCTGCTGCAACATTTGTTTGTCGGCTGCTTGGAATCTTTATTAAAATTATGTTAAGCCTCGATTTGATTTGTTTCACAATATCATATACATAATAAGGAACTAATATCTTTATAGTGTGGATAAATGAGGATAACACTTAAGTTTTTTTTTAATTTCATTTGGCGAAATTTAAAATAAAATAACATTTTCAATATTTTTTCAAATATAAGACATGAATAATATTGTTTAAAGTTGAATATGTTTTCTGACTACATTTCTTGGGTTCACTACATGACAATTTAAAGTCAATGACTCTAAAGTAAAGTTATGAAAGTTCTAAAAATTTCAAGGTTTCATTCTAGACGAAATTTTTTTCATCCGAAAATGCCTTAACAAATCCTTCGTTTACCATTCCTTATATTTATTATGCATTATTTTTACTTAAGCACATTAAATCTCTCAAACAAAATGCATGAAACTCAATGTCAGCGCCCATGTCAATCTAATAAAATAAGTCTGCTTCATAAAGTTAAATTATAAGATTATTTGGTGCAAGCAACGTTTTGTTTAATAAAACAAATAAATAAATTAAAAGCGTTAATTCGCTATAACAACACTTGTGCTGTCTAATTAAAGCATTTAAAAAGTTCAATGAATTGCATTTGCGTTACCAGGGCAGTACCTACCTGCTCAAGTCTTTATTTAGTACACTTATCTTTATTTTATGTGCTTGTTTTGACTGATTGTTAAAATAAATTTAATGTCATATTTAAGCATTTCGAATTGCATATCTTAAAAATTTTCTTCAAAATAAAAACACACGAATTAATAAGAAGTTAATAAATATCTTTAACACTACCAGAAATGAACAATGTACATTTCAGGCAAGTTTTTTGCATATAAACTGAAGAAATGATGAAATTTGTACCGGCATTACATGCTTCATAATGCTTTTGTAGTTTGCAAGTGTCGATTTTTTTATTGCCACCCACTAATTTATTAACACGGGTAACAACAACAACAATAACAAAACATTAATTTAACTTCATTATAATTGATTAGGAATAAGCTGTGACTTGAACTAATTGTTAGACGTGTTAATGATTTAAAATAATGCAAAACGTGCGATAATAACTGGAGCGCCATAAAAGCGTCAAGTTTCTCATACATTAATAATATTTATGATCTACACATTGCTGAGGTGACGAAGGAATATTTATGAGATATCGTCAAAATTGAAATAACTCACATCAATATTGACAGCTAATGAAATGGAATTAATATAAAACTCAGTTTATTTGACATCAAGTTAAGTTGCATTGTGTTGTGTTGAATGTGAGACATGAATTGAATAATTAGTTGAGTTAAGTTGATTGAACACAGTTTAGTTGAGATGAGTTAAGCAAAGTTGAGCTAAGTTGAGTTCAGTTGGGCTGGGTTGGGTTGGTCCGAGCTGAATTAAGTTGAGTAGGAATGAGTGGAGGTGAGTTAAGTTGAGTTGGGCTGAGTTGAGTTGAGTTGAGAAGAGTTGTGTTGAGATGAGTTATATTGAGATGAGTTGAATGGAATTGAATTAAATTAAATTTAATTTAAATTAATTTAATTTAATTTAATTCCACTTCACTTCACTTAACTTCACTTCACTTTACTTCACTTCACTTCACATCACATCACTTCACTTCACTTCACTTCACTTCACTACACTTCACTTCACTTCACTTCACTACACTTCACTTCACTTCACTTCACTTCACTTCACTTCACTTCACTTCACTTCACTTCACTTCACTTCACTTCACTGCACTTCACTTCACTTCACTTCACTTCACTTCAATTCGCTTCAGTTCACTTCACTTCACTTCACTTCACTTCACCTCACTTCACTTCACTTCACATCACTTCACTTCACTTCACTTCATTTCATTTCACTTAATTTAATTTAATTTAACTTATTTTAATATTATTTAATTTAAAATAATTTAATTTAATTTAATTTAATTTAATTTAATTTAATTTAATTTAATTTAAATTAATTTAATTTAATTTAATTTAATTTAATTTTATTTAATTTAATTTAATTTAACTTAATTTAATTTAATTTAATTTAATTTAATTTAATTTAATTTAATTTAATTTAATTTAATTTACTTTAATTTAATTTAATTTAATTTAATTTAATTTAATTTAATTTAATTTAATTTAATTTAATTTAATTTAATTTAATTTAATTTAATTTAATTTAATTTAATTTAATTTTATTTAATTAAATATAATTTAATTTTATTTAATTTAATTTAATTTAATTTAATTTAATTTAATTTAATTTAATTTAATTTAATTTAATTTAATTTAATTTAATTTAAATTAATTTAATTTAATTTAATTTAATTTAATTTAATTTAATTTAATTTAATTTAATTTTATTTAATTTAATTTAATTTAATTTAATTTAATTTAATTTAATTTAATTTAATTTAATTTAATTTAATTTAATTTAATTTAATTTAATTTAATTTAATTTAATTTAATTTAATTTAATTTAATTAAATTTAATTTAATTTAATTTAATTTAATTTAATTTAATTTAATTTAATTTAATTTAATTTAATTTAATTTAATTTAATTTAATTTAATTTAATTTTATTTAATTTTATTTAATTTTATTTAATTTTATTTAATTTTATTTAATTTTATTTAATTTTATTTAATTTTATTTAATTTTATTTAATTTTATTTAATTTTATTTAATTTTATTTAATTTTCTTTAATTTTATTTAATTTTATTTAATTTTGTTTAATTTTATTTAATTTTATTTAATTTTATTTTATGTTATTTAATTTTATTTAATTTTATTTAATTTTATTTAATTTTATTTAATTTTATTTAATTTTATTTCGATTTATTTCCTTTTATTTCATTTTTTTTTCATTTTATTTAATTTCATTTCATTGTATTTTATTTCAATATCGATCTATTTCAAGCCAAGAACTTAATAATAATATTTTGTTACTTAAAATTTATTCTTTGTTTTATTAGCTTTGCTTTTATTATAATCTAACATAGTATTTCATTCCTTTCTTTATTTCTGTAGATGCTCTTAAAAAAGCTTTTGCTACCCTTGAATTCGCTTTTACTCCTTCTAACCACAGCCTGCTCTGCTGAAAATGTACTCTTCATGGGTCCATTTCCGGCCCCAAGTCATTGGATGTGGTTGGAGCATTTTTTGCGTGATCTTCTAAAACGCGGACATCATGTGACAACCATTAACAACCATGCCACAAAGAATCCGCATCAAAATCTTACTGAGATCATTATTGATCCCATGTTTGATATACCGGCTCACTGTGAGTACCGTTAATATGATTATTCATACTGAAATAACGTGTTTGCTTTCTGCTGCTAGATCCCAAGGAGAGCATCTTCAAAATGCGTTTTGCCAGCAATTTTCAAAATCTGCAAATGTGGTGGAACATTGGCATAATGACGTCCGAATTTGCCTTCAACAATTCGAAGGTGCAGCAACTCATTGCTGACAAGCAGCAACACTTCGATCTGGTCATTTTGGAGCAATTCTTTCACGAAAGTTTTCTAATGTTTGGTCATAAATATCGTTGTCCTGTAGTAACTATTGGCACCATGGGTTATGCAGATAATATGGATCATGCTATGGGTCTAGTGACTCCTTGGTCCTTTATACCGCATCTGCTGCTGTCGCACACCGATCAGATGTCCTTCAGTGAACGTGCCTACAACACCTACCTTTCGCTTTACGATACAGTGATGCGCCGTTGGCTTTATATGCCCAAGATGCAGGAAATGGCGGAGCGGCATTTTGGCAAGCATATTGAAGGTGAGTTAAAGTTTTAGAAAAAATTTGCAGAAATTAATAAAAATGTTTTTTTAAACAGGTCCTTTGCCTCAGGTGCTTACGCTGGAGCGCAATATATCTTTAATGCTGATCAATAGTCATCGCAGCACTGATCTACCGCGTCCAAGCATGCCAAGGTTTATAAATGTCGGTGGGGCTCACATAAAGCCAGCCAAGCCACTGCCTAAGGATCTGCAGGTTAGCTTCGATTATTTGGCTGTTTTTTTTACGCTTTACCATTGTTTTTTTCATCTTTTCACAGCGCTTTTTGGACAACTCCACGCACGGCGTTGTCTATTTCAGCCTCGGCTCTTATATGAAGAGCACTGATATGCCGCCAGAGAAAATCACGCTACTGCTGCAAGCCTTTAGCCAAATCAAACAGAACATTTTGTGGAAATACGAAAACGAGACGCTGGGTCATCTGCCACCAAATGTTATGATCAAGAAATGGATGCCACAAAATGATATTCTGGCACATGCCAATATCAAGCTTTTCATCACACATGGCGGCATCTTTGGCACACAAGAGAGTATCTACTGGGGCGTGCCCATGCTCTGCATGCCACTCTATGGCGATCAGCATCGCAACACTATAAAATCTGTGCGGGCCGGCTATGCGCGGTCGGTAATATTTTCCGAGATGACGCCAGAAGATTTGGTACTGAATGTGCGCACCCTCATAGCGGATCCAAAGTACAAACGCAAAGCTTTAGAACTCTCCGCACAGTTTCGCGACAATCCAATGCATCCGCTAGACGAGGCTTCATATTGGATTGAGTATGTAATGCGGCATAAGGGTGCACCACACCTCAAGTCCTATGGCTCATTTATACCGCTCTATCAATATTTGCTGCTAGACATTTTGGGCAGTTTTCTGGTGATTGTATTGCTTGCCTTATGGGTGCCTCTGCGCCTGGCACGCATGCTTAAACGTTCCTGGGACCGAAGCCATTGTGATCCAAAGCTGTTAATAAAGAAGAATACGTAGAGAAGGCTTAATTGTGGAAAAGATCTATTAAATTTTCAGTTTTATTGACTATTTGTACTTAATTTATTTTTAAGGTATGTTAAATTTTTTAGACTCAATGCATATGTAAGCTAATAAAGATTGTGTAAATAATATAAATTAATATATATAACTATTGTATAAATTTTAATGAAGATCGGTTGTTACGCGTATTATATGATGGGTTCTGAAAGAAGAGGAAAGAAATGATGCGGTAAAAACGAGAACCCGGACAGGAATACGGTCAGACCATTTTTCCAAAAGAGAAAAAAGATTAGAATTCTTGCCGATGATTTAAGACCGGGGCTTCTTTTTGCTAGTACCAAAATTAAAATCTAGTGACAGATATACCGAATACATATATCTAGGTTTTTTTAATGGTGATGCTGACAACATTTCCTTCAATAAAATTTATATTCCGGAAATCTCCAATCTAAATGACCACGTGGAAGTCCTGCTGCCCTACTATAATGAAGTCTTAACAGCTATAGCTCGGATTTTTAATAGCAAAAAGTCACAGGAGCCGATGTCTACCTGTCGAGCTATTCAAGAACAAAGGTTAATTTATGTTTAAATGCATTTACGACGCAGAACATGGTCGGAAGAACTAACTCCAAACATTTGCAAAGACTTTTGTGATTTTTTGCAAAATGTCCCTAAAATATAATTATAGTGCCACAAGCACTTCTTTCTGCTCAACAAAGAAGTAAGATTTTTAGTGACAGCAGGTGAAAAATATATATATAAATAAATAGTTTACTTGTATAAAATAAAATGTATTCTTAAAAATTAATCAAATTCCTAATTTTTATTCTAAAAATTTTCTGAAATACAAATTTTTGATTTTATTTTTAAAGTAAAATTTATTGACATTCAGCGTATTAAGGATTTGTTAATACAAATTCTTCAAGAAACTTTGGCTAGAAACCATTCTGTTTACTAAAAAATATTAAGATTTCATCAAAATAGTTGTATTTTTTACATTTCTTTAGACTTTAGTCAGTCCTTTGATTTGTTTTATTTTTTAATAATTTTTAACTATAAAATTTTAATAATTTTTAAATTTTTTAAAATGTTTTTAACTTTTCAAGAACAAAAACAGCACGTTTGCTATAACCCTGTATGTTCAGCACAAAATATGTGTGTGATTAGTACAAGGTTTAGTTATTGAGTTTTAAATATTTTTCCTGTTGCAAGCACGCAAAGCTTCCTTATGTAGCTTACTGTTTTTTTTTTTTTTTATACATGCCATAAGTTAATTGACCTGTTTACCGGTTTGTCTGCAACACATGCTGTTTCAGTATCAAAAAACACAGCCATAATAAACATGTTGACAAACTGCCAGCAACATAAAATATTGAACATTGAAGAGTTAAGTTTTCATTGCATACTTTATATTGCAGACGCTTGTTTGCCGTTTGGCTATAAAATGTTGCCTGCTTCTAGGCTTCAATTTTATTATGCTCACTTTTTACTTTGCGTCTTTTCTGGTATTGATTAGAATCATGGATTTATATCTTCAAAATATATTGTTTTTTTGCAAAAGTGCAAAGAAAATAAATCAGCTTAATTTTAACCAAAATAGAAAAACAACTCATTCTTAAAAATTCACATCAACTCTTCACTGGCTTGATTCTAATCGTAACTTCAAAACACAGCCTAAGACTGGGTTGTTGACAGCATTGAGCACGAACTGCTAGAAGACTTCCTTCTCATACGCAAAGCACGTTCTATGACTGTAAGCTGTCAATCAAATTAAATAGCAACAATGACGAGCATAACATAAACAGACATGAAACTAGCAAAAAACAACAACATCTGTTGACTTGAGCATTAAATTTGAGAATATTTCGTAATAAGCTTTGGATTATGAATATATTATTTTGATGTTTTAATCTATTCTTTGTCTTTAAGATTGATTCAAATTATTTAAAATTATATAAATAAACATGAATTATATATTTCAAACATATAAATATATTTAAACCTATAATATTTTTCAAAATCTGTCCCCAATTTGACTTACAGCGAGAGTTATAACAAGAAAACCTTAGAAAATATAGACAGAATAATATAGAAAACTCCAATTTTTTTTTAATTTTAGTGCTTTTTATAGGACTAAAGCTAAAGACTAAACATTAAGTGCTTCATTTGAGTGTAGGTTGCAAACTATAGATCGGGTAGAGACGAAAGTGGCACCAATGGATAGGTTACCAGGTGTTTTTTTAGAAATCGGGGTCTTCACTTTTTTTTTTAATTTGTAGTAAAATTTTTTAATTTGAGTGAACTGGCTCAAGCCTGCTGCTTATAAGTCTTACATCAGAATAGTATTTAGTATTTAGTATTTAGTATTTAGTATTTAGTATTTAGTATTTAGTATTTAGTATTTAGTATTTATTATTTAGTATTTAGTATTTAGTATTTAGTATTAAGTATTTAGTATTTAGTATTTAGTATTTAGAATTTAGTATTTAGTATTTAGTATTTAGTATTTAGTATTTAGTATTTAGTATTTAGTATTTAGTATTTAGTATTTAGTATTTAGTATTTAGTATTTAGTATTTAGTATTTAGTATTTAGTATTTAGTATTTAGTATTTAGTATTTAGTATTTAGTATTTAGTATTTAGTATTTAGTATTTAGTATTTAGTATTTAGTATTTAGTATTTAGTATTTAGTATTTAGTATTTAGTATTTAGTATTTAGTATTTAGTATTTAGTATTTAGTATTTAGTATTTAGTATTTAGTATTTAGTATTTAGTATTTAGTATTTAGTATTTAGTATTTAGTATTTAGTATTTAGTATTTAGTATTTAGTATTTAGTATTTAGTATTTAGTATTTAGTATTTAGTATTTAGTATTTAGTATTTAGTATTTAGTATTTAGTATTTAGTATTTAGTATTTAGTATTTAGTTTTTAGTATTTAGTATTTAGTATTTAGTATTTAGTATTTAGTATTTAGTATTTAGTATTTAGTATTTAGTATTTAGTATTTAGTATTTAGTATTTAGTATTTAGTATTTAGTATTTAGTATTTAGTATTTAGTATTTAGTATTTAGTATTTAGTATTTAGTATTTAGTATTTAGTATTTAGTATTTAGTATTTAGTATTTAGTATTTAGTATTTAGTATTTAGTATTTAGTATTTAGTATTTAGTATTTAGTATTTAGTATTTAGTATTTAGTATTTAGTATTTAGTATTTAGTATTTAGTATTTAGTATTTAGTATTTAGTATTTAGTATTTAGTATTTAGTATTTAGTATTTAGTATTTAGTATTTAGTATTTAGTATTTAGTATTTAGTATTTAGTATTTAGTATTTAGTATTTAGTATTTAGTATTTAGTATTTAGTATTTAGTATTTAGTATTTAGTATTTAGTATTTAGTATTTAGTATTTAGTATTTAGTATTTAGTATTTA
This sequence comes from Tetanocera ferruginea, assembly GCA_958299015.1. Classification (NCBI taxonomy): domain Eukaryota; kingdom Metazoa; phylum Arthropoda; class Insecta; order Diptera; family Sciomyzidae; genus Tetanocera; species Tetanocera ferruginea. The sequence continues at coordinate 151,123,320 of OY282641.1, forward strand.
GTATTTAGTATTTAGTATTTAGTATTTAGTATTTAGTATTTAGTATTTAGTATTTAGTATTTAGTATTTAGTATTTAGTATTTAGTATTTAGTATTTAGTATTTAGTATTTAGTATTTAGTATTTAGTATTTAGTATTTAGTATTTAGTATTTAGTATTTAGTATTTAGTATTTAGTATTTAGTATTTAGTATTTAGTATTTAGTATTTAGTATTTAGTATTTAGTATTTAGTATTTAGTATTTAGTATTTAGTATTTAGTATTTAGTATTTAGTATTTAGTATTTAGTATTTAGTATTTAGTATTTAGTATTTAGTATTTAGTATTTAGTATTTAGTATTTAGTATTTAGTATTTAGTATTTAGTATTTAGTATTTAGTATTTAGTATTTAGTATTTAGTATTTAGTATTTAGTATTTAGTATTTAGTATTTAGTATTTAGTATTTAGTATTTAGTATTTAGTATTTAGTATTTAGTATTTAGTATTTAGTATTTAGTATTTAGTATTTAGTATTTAGTATTTAGTATTTAGTATTTAGTATTTAGTATTTAGTATTTAGTATTTAGTATTTAGTATTTAGTATTTAGTATTTAGTATTTAGTATTTAGTATTTAGTATTTAGTATTTAGTATTTAGTATTTAGTATTTAGTATTTAGTATTTAGTATTTAGTATTTAGTATTTAGTATTTAGTATTTAGTATTTAGTATTTAGTATTTAGTATTTAGTATTTAGTATTTAGTATTTAGTATTTAGTATTTAGTATTTAGTATTTAGTATTTAGTATTTAGTATTTAGTATTTAGTATTTAGTATTTAGTATTTAGTATTTAGTATTTAGTATTTAGTATTTAGTATTTAGTATTTAGTATTTAGTATTTAGTATTTAGTATTTAGAATTTAGTATTTAGTATTTAGTATTTAGTATTTAGTATTTAGTATTTAGTATTTAGTATTTAGTATTTAGTATTTAGTATTTAGTATTTAGTATTTAGTATTTAGTATTTAGTATTTAGTATTTAGTATTTAGTATTTAGTATTTAGTATTTAGTATTTAGTATTTAGTATTTAGTATTTAGTATTTAGTATTTAGTATTTAGTATTTAGTATTTAGTATTTAGTATTTAGTATTTAGTATTTAGTATTTAGTATTTAGTATTTAGTATTTAGTATTTAGTATTTAGTATTTAGTATTTAGTATTTAGTATTTAGTATTTAGTATTTAGTATTTAGTATTTAGTATTTAGTATTTAGTATTTAGTATTTAGTATTTAGTATTTAGTATTTAGTATTTAGTATTTAGTATTTAGTATTTAGTATTTAGTATTTAGTATTTAGTATTTAGTATTTAGTATTTAGTATTTAGTATTTAGTATTTAGTATTTAGTATTTAGTATTTAGTATTTAGTATTTAGTATTTAGTATTTAGTATTTAGTATTTAGTATTTAGTATTTAGTATTTAGTATTTAGTATTTAGTATTTAGTATTTAGTATTTAGTATTTAGTATTTAGTATTTAGTATTTAGTATTTAGTATTTAGTATTTAGTATTTAGTATTTAGTATTTAGTATTTAGTATTTAGTATTTAGTATTTAGTATTTAGTATTTAGTATTTAGTATTTAGTATTTAGTATTTAGTATTTAGTTTTTAGTATTTAGTATTTAGTATTTAGTATTTAGTATTTAGTATTTAGTATTTAGTATTTAGTATTTAGTATTTAGTATTTAGTATTTAGTATTTAGTATTTAGTATTTAGTATTTAGTATTTAGTATTTAGTATTTAGTATTTAGTATTTAGTATTTAGTATTTAGTATTTAGTATTTAGTATTTAGTATTTAGTATTTAGTATTTAGTATTTAGTATTTAGTATTTAGTATTTAGTATTTAGTATTTAGTATTTAGTATTTAGTTTTTAGTATTTAGTATTTAGCATTTAGTATTTAGTATTTAGTATTTAGTATTTAGTATTTAGTATTTAGTATTTAGTATTTAGTATTTAGTATTTAGTATTTAGTATTTAGTATTTAGTATTTAGTATTTAGTATTTAGTATTTAGTATTTAGTATTTAGTATTTAGTATTTAGTATTTAGTATTTAGTATTTAGTATTTAGTATTTAGTATTTAGTATTTAGTATTTAGTATTTAGTATTTAGTATTTAGTATTTAGTATTTAGTATTTAGTATTTAGTATTTAGTATTTAGTATTTAGTATTTAGTATTTAGTATTTAGTATTTAGTATTTAGTATTTAGTATTTAGTATTTAGTATTTAGTATTTAGTATTTAGTATTTAGTATTTAGTATTTAGTATTTAGTATTTAGTATTTAGTATTTAGTATTTAGTATTTAGTATTTAGTATTTAGTATTTAGTATTTAGTATTTAGTATTTAGTATTTAGTATTTAGTATTTAGTATTTAGTATTTAGTATTTAGTATTTAGTATTTAGTATTTAGTATTTAGTATTTAGTATTTAGTATTTAGTATCACATGTGAAAGAATAGTTCATTGCAAGTTTGTGTCTTAAGTCTTTTGTTTTAAATTTATAATATTTGTTTGTAAAACGAATTTTTGTGAAAATATGCCTATTCCTGAGACTCTTGCTAATTTAAACGCTTTTGTGTGTATTTGTGAATTAATGTGTATGTGTGTGTGTGTGTGTGTGTGTGTGTGTGTGTGTGTGTGTGTGTGTGTGTGTGTGTGTGGGTGTGTGTTTTACCAAAATACTAGCATTGCTACACGCATAACTTGCTTAAATATTTAGCCTTAATTTTTTTGATACCTATCAAGTGTCATTATTATGTCAGTCACAATTTAATTTAAATTTCGTTAACCTAGTATTTCATTCATGCCTTATTTCATTATCAACTGTGACATGATACACACACACGCACACATATTCACGCACACTCAGCCAGCGCTTACATAAGCATCATCATCATCATCCTTACATCATAAATTCTCAACGACCAGCGCAAAGTTTCAATGCCATTCAAACGTTTAAATGTTTAACATGTTAAAAAGTAGCATCTTCGTTACTTTCTTTTTTTCTGTATCAAGTGTTATAGTGATAAAAGATACAAAAACAATAGATAAAAAAAATTAGACAAAAAGAGCAGCGCCATAATTTTGACACATTATTTATAGGCTTTTAATTGGATTTTAAACCAGTTATATTTGTTTACGTTAAGACATCATGGTTTTTTTTTTGTATTGTTGCTATTGTAAGTTGTGTGTGAGTGTTTTTTTTTTTTCTGAACTTGAAGTTGCTACCAAGTCATGTCACAATGTCTGCTCAATTAATTAAGCTATTAGTAAATCTATCAAAATTGTATTTTTTTAGACAATTAAGTTTACCGTGTAAGCGGTTTTCTCAAAAATGTTTTTCAAGGAAGTATCTAGTTATTTGTAGTAGCATTTTTAAGCTCAACTTCACAACAAAAAATATGTTGCCTTATTTTTCAGCTCACTTTCATAAATTTTATCTTGTTTTGGAATTTTGTTTTCAATGGCATTTAATTAAATTTGCTTGTTGTGATGGTTCTTATCTTCGCTGTCATGTCTTAGTGTCATTAAGTACCAGGAACTGGTGATGCTTAATTCTTCATTATTCTCTACTCAAAGCATTTTTGGTTAACAAAATCTTGTGATCAACACGTGATTAAAAATTCTGTTTTTCTCAAATATTAATTTATGCACATAATTTTAGTTTAATTAATGTGACATGTACGTTTTGTTTTTTTTCTAATCCTCAAATTCCTGGGCTTAAATATTTTGTTTTTTTATCACATGTTTTGCGTGTCTGTATAGTTTGCCCTTGACATGTCTAAACTGCGCATTTAACAAAATTCTTAAAGTTAGAGTCCCCATTCTTATCATTGACCTCACAACAAATTGCTTTCTTGGAAAAAAAAGTAATCAATCATCATTTTGTTTGCATTTCACGAATGTTTGTTTATCTAAAATGCTATATTTTTGACATTTCTAAACAAAGAAATTGAAATTATATATAATTAATAGCTTTTTAAATATCGTTTTGAGAATTAGTTTTACTTGAAAACGGATAAACAACTGAAAATTCCCCCTTAGCATAGAAAATAATGAAAAACTTCATTAGTGGCACTTGAAGCCACGTTTTGATAAGCTTATCTAACTTTAAAGGGTATTCACTTTTATTAAAGTAAATTTTTAGCACTCTCTGGCTGAATGTACGTTTTCGTGGTACTAAATTGAATCATAATTTAATTGTTATACTAATTTCATGTTTCAATTTAAACTTTGAATTGACTTGGAATTGATAAAAAGTCTTACAACAAAAAAAAAAAAAAATTATAAATAAAAAAAAAATACACTTACATTCTAATTTCAAAACCAGCGTTTTAAAAATTTAAGTCTGAGCTGCTCATCAATTTGAACGACACATTGATAAACTTTAAACGCATTTTTCTCAAAACAACATTTTTACAATTAGCTGCAGCTCTAACTCGAAAACAAACTATCCGATCTATTCGAGTCTAGTTTGAGCATAATTTGTACTTTTTTCTATGACCCTCCAGTTTTTCAATTGGATGAAAAATTTTATTTTGACATGCCTAAAACCACCAAATTTTTGAACGAATAGGAGACCAGAGCAAAGAGGCGATCTAAAATAAGTATTTCTTCAAACTGGCTTAACTAGCTGACCAAGTAGAAATATTGATGGAATATAAATGTAGGCCCAAACTTTACAGAAGCAATCTCTGCCGAGCATAAAGTTCCCAATGGAAAAACTTATGGGTATTGAGGAAACTACGGACACAGCAGTATTAGAAAGCTGCTCTCAAAACAGCCCTCCATTCAGAGTCAGCTGCGAAAGCACAATGGTGAATGGACGGAAAGCACTCAGGAATCTCTAGATGGATTTCCAGCAGCAAATTTTCCAGGCTGTACTGTAGTCTCGAACACTAACTAATAGAAGACAGCTGTAATGATATTCATACCAAAATCAGGTTGTAGCAGCCACCTGTATCTAAAGCATTACAGGTGCATAAGCCTTACATCCATTTTACTCAAAACAATTGAAAAGTTGATAGAATATTCCGAGCATGTAAGAAACAGTCTGAAGTTCTAGCTAGCTACCAACCAACACGCATATACGAAAGGGAAAGCTTGATAACCAGGCGATTACTAGCTAACTACCAGTTTGATTTCCAGGCAGCTATCAACTGATTACCAGATCAATTACCGGCGCTGACTTACTTATTACATAATAGCCTCACGATAATCACCAGCCGACTACTGGATCACTTGTCGAAAATTACCACCTAATTACCGGTCCGATTACCAGTTGATTACTAGGTCAACTATCGACGATTACTAGCTTAACTTCTATGTTACTCACCCACAACTGTCTAAGACTGCTTAAAAACCTTGTGATGCACAGATTTTATTAAGGAATGAATTGCACTCTGTAACGAATGCTTTTATTGTTTTTATTTGTTATAAATAATAATATTTTAATATTTTACTTTACTTAAAATACTTGTTCATAACATAATTTGTAATTCATTGATATTCATTTGAGATATTTCAAAAATTATAAAATAACATTTTCATTCCGAAACCAGTTTAAAAAGGAGAAGACGTATTCTATAATTTAATAAAAGGATAACGAAATCTTCTTCAAAAAAATTATCCATCTTAATATATATCAAAAATATTTTAAAAGTACGCGAGCAACTGGTACTGACGCTGTTGCGTCACCAGTCACCAAGTCCCTCGTTAAAACTCAGGGAATACATTATGTTCTATCAAACAAATCATTTGTTGCACTAATAGATTTCACTGTTCAATACTATCAAACAAATAAAACTTTCAAATCAACAGTCGGTTGATTCTTGGTCTATAGAACACGGTACACGTACTATAAGTACGTACTTATTGAAATTTTACCACTGTTTTGGAAGTACAAGTTTAGCCGAGTGTGCAGATGTAGTAAAAAATTAAAATGTAAAAAATTAAATGTAGAATTCAAGATTGTAAGAAAACTTATTTTGAAGATTATTTTTGACCAAATAGTTAATGAAACAGAATAAAAATTTAAATTATTATATTAAAATGTTTAATACAAACCCACGTATTAGGCATGACAGTCTAGCACACTTCCACTGAGATTTTGTGCAACGAAAATATCAATATAGCAGACCACATTTAAAAACCATTGCTTATGGAACACAGTCATTTCTTATGTTATTTCATTTTGCTTTGACTCAAACCAAAAACATTTCAACATATGATTTTAACAAGACAAAAATACTTTTAAACTTTCATTCAACAAAAAAAAAACTGTTAACTTAAAAGCAAATCATTCAATCTAACAGTTTTTGAAATAACAGCGACCGACTGTTGATATTATATTACAATACAGTTGATATCAATACAAACAAAAAAAAAAAAAAGAAATTGGTCGATTCAGCCCTTTAAGGGACTTTGACCGAGCTTCTTACGATCACTTGTGTTGTGTGTGTTAATAAATGTTTGCACAAAATTGGCCGAGAACTGGACCTACATGTTTTATGCCAATTCCGAATGGCAAAAGTTCATGTTCTCAAGAAGCTTTACATGGCATTATTTACTCTCTGAGGTTTTCCATTGTCTGCAGAGAAGTGGTGACTGATTTAATTTTTTTATTGAAAAAACTTTTCGCCACGACTTTGGATCGAAAGATAACTGAATTGAATTCAATCTAGGAAAACATCATATTTTAATTTACAAAGGTTAGTGGAGCCTTTTTCTGATCCTGGATTACCTGAGCTTACTTAAGTCTTTGACAAAACCATCGTTTTAGTTGTCAACGAACTACTCAAAAACTTTGATGGCAGAGCCCCAAATATAACAGCTTATACGAGGATTTTCTATGGAACTGTATCGACTGCAAACTTCGAAGTTCCATTAAAAAAAAAAATCAAAATAACATAAACACACGCCGCGATACTGGTCTTATAATTTAGCCTCTTTTTTACCCCTCACTCTGAGAATCGACCTAACTTTTGCTAACCAGAATTTGTTCCATAGTGTAGTTGTAGTTCTAATGACAATATATGATTATATGTATTAAAACGTCAACTTATTGCAAGACATTTATATTAAATATTAGTCTTATAATTATTTAAATTTTTGTTCATTAAAGCATGAAGATAATCCTTATTATAATAAAATTTTGGTTTAGAACTGTGGTTCGTTATTCAATTTTTATTTTTGAACATTAGAGGTAGAAATGGTGCATTAGAGGTCGTTCATTTAATATGAAAACCGAGAGTAATGAGAGTTACCAATTTTTTGTAACGTGAGTTACCGCATAATTTTTGTTTTATTTTCAATACTTTGATTTAATTTTGCTGTTTTTTATAAAGATAAACTTATTCAATCTCTGCTGCTTTTATTTATGTCAAATGTAAAAAAATCTACCCAAAAATTTAGCAGAAAAATTTGAAAGAAATTTAGATATTGAAAACTCCATAAATGAGCTCATAATTAGCCTACAATAATAAAATTTGGTATGTAGGTATATTATATCAAAACAAAAATGTCTTCGAAAAATTTGTGTCATCCACCTACGGACACGCCCACCTTCCATACAACCAAATAGTAAAAACTCAATAAATATGATCATGTTTAACGAACAGAGATAAAATTTGGTACGTATGTATTTTATATCAAAACAAAGATGTCTTCAAAAAATGGATGTCATCCGCCCACGGCCATGCTCAACTCCCATACAGCCCAACAATTTAAAACTCAATAAATAAGCTCGTGTTTAACCTACAGAGATAAAATTTGGTACGTATGTACTTTATATCAAAAAAACAGTCTTGGAAAAATTGGTGTCTTCCATACTACCCAAAAATTGCAAACTGAATAAATAAGCTTATGTGTAATCTACAGAGATAAAATTTGGAACGTTAGTATTTTGTAACAAAACGAAGATGGTTTCGAAGAATGGATGTAATCCAACCACGAACACGCCCACCTCCCATACAACCCAAAACTTGAAAACTCAATAAATAAACAAATGTTTAACCTACAGAGATAAAATTTGGTATGTTTGTATTTTATACCAAAACTAAGATGCATTCAAAAATTCGACGTAATCCACGAACTTGCCCACCTCCCACACAACCCACAATAGCAAAAATACTATAAAAGCATTAACATGTGAGTTACAGGAATAAAACTTGAAATTTTCATAAATTTTTGTAAATTTTTCAACAAAATTGAAATGCAATGACTTTCTTTACTTGTTTTTATCTGGTCTTGTTAGGGAATGCTGTGATGAAATGGCAACGCAACGGTAGTTCGTTCAATTCTTCTTTACGGAGTCCTCGTGTGTTGGCATGAGCGGCAGGCTGCAATATGCATAACGGATACGTTAAAGCCAACTTCAATAAAAGTTTTCAAAACCATTCTATGTAAAGACCTAAGCATGCTCACAAAACTAATAGCTGGAAAACCAGCACAGCATCTTACGGTGACTGACAACTTCCGCAAACAGGGTTTTGAAAGCTGTAGAATTTGCAAGAATTTAATTAGTAGCACAGACAGCATGATCCTTCGCACAGCTCTCAATTCCAAAAAACCAACACTTCTAGGCAGACATACCAACTGCCCCGACTTACAATGTCCTCCGACATAAGGCAGACATATAAACTACCGGACCACTACATCATCTTCCAGGCGGAGGTTTTTGACATAAGGAAGGCCGCAGAGTTGGTCCTTTTTCTAAACACTTATAGCTCTTCAAGTTATTTCTTGATTGACAGCAAAGCGGCAATCAAATCCATTACCTATGATACTGTGAAGACCAGAAATGTCCAAGCTAAGACATAGTTATGCAACGAGTACTTCAAAAAGAGTGCACATCTACTAGATTCTAAGCCACCGGGCCATTGAAAGAAACGAGATGGCTGACGGACTAGCAAAGGAAGGTACCAGGCTGGAACCAGATATAAACGACGACGTACCTATTTCACTACAGAAATTGAAGTGAAACCTTGAAAATAAAGCCAAGTAAGCAATTCAGCAATATACAGAATATTGAGAATCATTAGTATATCATAGGTATTTATAACATAGGTGATACGAAAAACGGACTTCATTTATACTGGTACGCATCCGAAGAGACAGCAGAACAGTGGTGGGTATTTTCACGGCTCACAGCATGGTGTTTACCACGGATAAGATTTGCGAATTCCGCACAAATCTTAAGGATTTCCGCTAAATTCTTAAAGGCTTTCAACAATCGGCATACTTTGGATCGCATGGTCTATGTATGACTTGAAAGAGAGGCAGCCGTATTAACCTAACCTAACCTTTGTACAAGTATAAAAACCAAATACAGCAATATATAAGTAATAATTTAGGTACAAAGTAGAAATCGATTTGTGCTTGAAAATATTGGAATATTTTATGCTTGAATGAGGTGTCAAACTTTTACTTTTTCACATTTTTAAATTATTTTTGCACATATTTGTTGCCTGTCTGTATATATATTGCAAAATGTTATGCTGTTGTATAAATATTGCAAAATGTTAACACTTTAGAAGAACCAGATTCGACAAATCTACAGTGATTAATAATGATATTAATAAATATTTGTTGTGCGTTTTATTTATTGTCTACAACGTTGTTGTGCTCACTGTTGGATGAATAAAATAAATTGGTGACAGTTGGAGTTATTTGGTTAAAATCTTAGCAGCACAGATGCCAACTAACACTTATGAAATTTAAGTTTTTTCTTAATTTTTAATACAATTACATACGTTTTTGCTGCAATGAAAAAAAAGTTTGCAAATGCAGAAATATATTATTTTACAGTGTGCTCTCTACTCGCCAGCTGGCTGGATTTTTGAGTAAAATATGCTACTGTGCAGTTATATAACTCACCCACATTTTTAGCAATTAGTTAAGTTGTGTTAAATTAACTTTACTTATGTTACACATCATAACGATAACGATATTAGATCATTTATAAAACAAAGAAGTAATTAATTAATTAATGCATTTAATATCAAAATTTACGCCAAATAAATTTTTAAATCGTTTGAGTTTTAAACTGAATTCCTAAGCAATGCAGGCAGCCTCACATGAGCACGAAATCAAAAGACTTAAGATACGAACTTTAGTTGAAAGCTGCATCCCATAACATTTCGTCACACTTTCATTTATTAACGGTGTTGCTTGATAAGCAAAATTTTTGCGCTTAAATTTTATATAATCTTAATCCTTTGAATTTTTTTTTTTGTTTTTGCATTTACACAGTCATACATAAATGCTGTTGTATTTATTGCATGTAATTTATGCCTTGATTGTAACAAAGGTTTACAAACACCTAAATCAGCACATATAATGAGAACGTTTTTGCCTGTTTTTTTTTAAGAGCAGAGCTTTTTTTAATCAATTTATTTTTTCACGCTTCCTGTCGCATAAAAATTTTTTAAAAAATGCCCTGAAGTTCAACTCAACAGTTCATCAGACAAAGAATATATTTGTTTTTATTTATTTTTTTATACGTTTATAATTTGCATTAATTTAATGTTTCATTGACTTTAGATTATTTTTGATAAAATCTTACGACAAGATAGAAAGATGTTATGAGTATTTAAAAAGCTTGATTGATATGCTTGATATGAGATTCAAGCAGAAAACAGGTATTTATTTAGCGTTTTTACGATAGTGAACATGTTTAGAAATGCTTAGAAATTTTTGTAGAAAAAACTGGCATAATTAATTATGCCGAAATTCTTGAAGCTGTGACCAATAACCTTGAAATTGCTTTTTTGTTTTTTTTTTTTTTGTCAATTTCTACGAATCAAATGACAGAGAAGGCAAAAAACCAAAATTAAAAAGTTAAGTTGAGCGAAAGTCGCAGTCGAAATTTTTTCGAATATTTTTTTTTTTATTTTTAATAAAAATGACATAACTTTTGGCAAAAGTTGTTTCAAAAAGGGTTACATTTTTCTTACAGCATTATGTAAATGATATAAGTTTTATGTACAACACAAAAACCCATGTAACAGCCCTTTTTTGCGATACATGTTGATGCCTGTGCCATGTTTCGTTTTTTTTTTAACGACTACAACTTAGTGTAAGCAAATGACTTACATCATCGTAAAAAAGCAACAACAAATTGTTAAGTTAAAAATGCCTTAAAAACGGCAATAAGACAAAGAAGCAGCAGCCGCCGCAGCTGCAGAGAAGATGCCACAAGCTGGCACTCAGTATGCCAAGAAAAACAAAAACAAATATCCAAACTTGTTTAAAAACAAAAGATAAAATTTTTGTATATATTTTTTTCTTAAAAGTAAATGTTAATAACAAAAGTAAGTGCAACAACAACAACAACAACAACAACAAAAAACCCTACAATTTTCGAGTTATTTTTGTTGAACTGACAGGCAGAGCTCAAGACAAGCGCGTGACTCCTTTCACAATGACGCAAACAAAGTGACAACTGTAACAACAAAATATATAAACAAAATCAACAACAACAACAATACACACAACATGATCTATAATGTACTAAATATTTTCAAAAAATTCGAGCCTAAAAACCAGCAGCAGCTGCAGATGGCCCCGTTTTCGCTTTTATTTTAATTTTTTTGAACTTAATTTGCAGTTATTAATTTTTAAAACAACAACAACAACAACAACAACAACAACAACAACAACTACTTACACCAACAATAATCGCATAAAATTTACAAAAATTAAAAAAAAATATATATATTTAACCTGCTTGTGGCTTTTATATGTCATGTCGGCTTGAAATGTGATGCGTTGCTGCTGCGCAGACGCAAAACAATGCAAAAGTATGCGATGGATGCTGTTAGCAAGATGAATGAGCTTGAAAAAAAGAAACAACAAAAATCTGCTCACTTTCTCCGCAGAGTTGCACCTTGTTTACCCGATGGATGATTGAGTGTGTGGCGTATCTGTCAGATATGCTCTTCAAGTTACAACGGCAACGTTCAAGCAACGGCTTCTGCTCTGTTGCAGTTATTTTTTGGGACCAATATGACAAAGTCAAAAGCTTCAATACTCAAAGCTTATTAATTAAATCACTTCTCACTCTCTGGCTCTAGCTCTCTCTATCTCTAAATATTAAAATAAAAACGTCAACACTCTCTTTCTCTTTACCGCTTTCAGTTAAGCTTGCTCTCGCACTTGTAAAGCTTTAGCTACCGGTTTCCTTAATAATGGTATTAAATGTTTTTGTTGTTTTGTCTGGCTTAAATGCATTCCGCTTTTAAAGCCAACGCACATTCATTGCTAGCTTTCAGATACTCTGTGGTATCTAGTAGATTCGCATACAAATCAGTTGGCAGCCGTAGTTTGTGGTTGCCAGTCAATAGTTACCGTTTTGTATTGCGCGCTCAGCTTAAGTGAGCCTTCATTATTTTTTTTGTTTTGTTTTGTTTCAAGAGCTGTTGAAAAATTTGAACTTTTGTGAAACTGTTTTTTCGTTGACTTGTTAACTACACATACGCTTTAGAGTAACGCTCAGATACTTTTGGCATCTGCTATTGTACGCACGCGCGCGCTCTCGCTCGTAAATTCGTTTAAATTTCAACAAGGACGCGTGTGTGTTTTTCTGCTGCTGCCTATAAAATATTTAAAATCCTGTTAATATCCTGCCTATTGTGTTTATTTGAAATGTGCATTAACAATTATTTTGAACAACAACAACAACAACAACAACTTTGTCAACATAACTCTACAACAACACACAACGCAAGCTATAACAACGCTTATCTTTTTCACCAGCTATTGGCAGCGTTATGCTAACAGGCGAAAAAATCAAACTCAAAGCTTTGGTTATCGGTTATTATCTGTTTGGCAAAAAAACAACTTTATAATTTTGTAAAATTTTTTTACTAAAACAAAAAAGTTTGCAAAAACGAAAAAAAAAACAAAAAATTTAATAAAAATAAAAGAATTTATTGCAAGTGTGTGCTTCAAGTCCTTAAATTAATTTATTCAATAAAACATATTAAAAATAACATAAAAATATATATCTCTAGCGAAAATTGTGCCAAAAAAAAAATTAATTTATATAAATTAAGTTTATCGAGTTGTGAATTTTTTGAGAAAAAATTTTCTACACAAACCAACGTAATTTAGTTAAGTTTATAGTTTTTTTTTTTTTTTTTGTTTTAATATAAGTTTTGCAAACAAGTCGATAAACCAACAGGCAGCGCAAAATGATGAAGCAACGCTTTTTTATTGGATTTATACTATGGTAAGTTATAGATACATCTATAAAAAATACATAAAACTTGAATTATACAGCACGTTGAAATGCTCTTACGTAGACATTTATGCAAATTTATAGACAGGTTTTAAGTTGTTTTCTTTTTTTCCCAACTCAAATGTTTAAAATTGAATTTTTGGTCTAGCAATGATATGAAATAATTTCTTTAAAATTGGGGCATTGAAAGCATTTAAAAAATTATATATAATATTCAAAATTTGCATCTAATTTTCTTAAAAACTTTTCAAAATTTTTAAAAAAATGTCAATATTGTTCAATTCTTCTTTAATTTTTTTGTTGCTCAATAATATATATTTCTTTGCAAATTTTTAATTTTCCTTAATTTAAGTAATTTTTTTTTAATCACAATTTTTTTTTAAATTTTCTATATACTTAATAATGTTTCTTAAATTTTTCAAGAATTCTTTCATATTTTCTATCTGAAACCTGCATATTTTTATGCTACTCTTACTTACTGCATACAAATTTTTTGTCATCACCCAAATGTTATTCCATTCCAATAAGTTAGCTAAGTATTAAAGTTAGGAATGCACTTTATATCTTACCATTTTTTATAGAACCAAGAAACTTAAAAATCATTGAAATAGTATTTTCGCGGCTAGTTCATTCCATACATGTGGGCTAATGTTGCTATTTTGTGCGACTTACAAAAGGTGCAGAAAAAAGTGTTGTTAACTTAGTTCCTGGGTCAAGAAAATGTATGTTTTATCATAGTTTCTGCAGCGGGGGAGAAAGCGGGGGATTGTTGATCTATAGCCACCATTTGGATTTAAGGTCCAATAAACTGGTTTTTACAGGATAACTCTGAAATGGTACAAAATATGAGTAAAAAGGTTCCAGCAAATCTTATAAACGATACAATTTGAAACTATTTTGTATATAAGCTCTATTTCAGCTCATGATAGAACTTTGAATGAGTTTCTTATGATAATCACTTGGACCCTTTTGGGTGAGTTTATCGTACGTGCCATTTTTTCTAAATTGACTTTTTGATGCAAATTTGTTCTAAACCCCACAATGCAAAACCTGGTCAAATATTGTAATTAAAATACTAAATAACCGCCAAAATAACATTTTTAAATCAGCTCTTATATAAGGTTATTCAGTGTATCTGACGTTGTACAAGTCATCAAAAATTAACCATACTTTTTACCTAAACCGTACCAACAATAATAAGCCTTTTTGCGCCACTTCTTTTTGAAAAATGTGCGCCTTATTTTAGAGATGACCTCGAAACAAGTCCAAAAACAAATACAAAATTTTAAGTCCCCGGAATAACCGAAAAAATTATCATTTGTTCATAACTTATGCAGTTTATATCCTAAAATAAAGGGCTCACTAATGCCACACTTCTTTTCATGACTTTTGGACTTCTGGAGTAATTTTCGACTGTTAAATATTATCTCAACTTCTTCCCTCACCCCTCCCCAACTCCGCTGAACTCGATTTTTTTTCTGAAACTGAAAATTTCTTCAAAATTTGTTTACTTCTCACCCAAAAAGTGCAAATTAAAGCTTTAAACGCCTTGAAATAAAAATGTTGTAGCTTTCAGTTAGCAACAGTACTTACTTACTTAGGTGGCCGTTGACGGGTTAACAACCCGGGTCAACAACCCGTTGACGGGTTACGGCCGACTTCATTAGCTCTCGCCAGGCGTCTCTGCTTCGAGCGCGCCGTCTCCAATCTCTTTCACCAAGCGCGATAAGGGCTTCCTCGGCCTGGCCAATCCATCGGAGGCATGGTCTTCCTCTTCGTTGTCGACCCTCGGCTTTCACTTCAAACACCTTTTTTCGCTGGAGCTTCTGTATCCATACGAAAGACATGACCCAGCCAACGTAGTCGCTGAATTGTTATACGCTGGACTATGTCAATGTCGTTGTAGAGCTCGTACAGTTAATGGTAGGCTGACATTGTTGTTGCTGTTTACGGTGGTGCCAAGGTCTCCTTGACAACTTCAAAGTTATATTTGCCTGCTGTAACTTGGGAGCCTAGACGCCGCACTTCCCTATTTGCAGACAGCATATACTTTGTTTTGACCTCGTTCACCGTCAAACCAACTTTGGCTGATTCCTTTTCGATAGCGACAAAAGCAGCGGTTACATCTCTCTTGGTTCTGCCAATAATATCGATACCATCAGCATACGCAAGAAGCTGGACACCTTTGTAGAAAATGGTACCATTTCGATATACACCTGCCTTTCGTAGGATCCCCTCCATGATGAAATTGAAGAGATCGCATGATAGCGGGTCGCCTTGTCTGAAACCTCGTTCGGTATTAAAGGTTTCGGAGAGGTCATTTTCTACCTTGACGGAGCTGCATGTATTGCTCAACGTTATCTTGCAGAGTCTTATCAACTTTGCAGGTATACCGAACTCAGACATTGTTGCGTACAGGCAATCCCGAATCGGGCTATCGAACGCAGCTTTGTAATCAACAAAGAGGTGATGGGTGTCGATTTGGTTTTCGTGGGTTTTCTCCAGGACTTGGCGTAGTGTAAAAACCTGGTCTATGGTGGACTTGCCAGGACGAAAGCCACACTGATAAGGCAGAGAACACAGACCTTTTTCATAACTCAGTCAAAAACAACCATTTTTCCAAACACTAGAGAATTTAACAAAAAAAAAAAAAAAAAACAAATTGGCCATTTCAGCCCTTGAAACGACTTTGACCGAGCTTCTTATGATCAACTTTGTTGTGTGTGTTATTGAATGTTTGCACACAATTGACAGAGAACTGGATCTACATGTTTTATGCCGACTCCGAATGGCTAAAGTTCATGTTCTCAAGATGCTTTACATGGCATTATTTACTCTCTGTGATCCGAAAAAATTTTTTATTGAAAAAACTTTTTGTCGCGGCTGGGGATCGAACCCGGGCTCCGAGCATGCCAAGCCACGCACTTAACCTGCATGCCACGGTCACCTGAAGAATTTAACAAACTACAAAAAAAAAATTCAAAAAAATATCTTTTTCACTCCAACATGGAGCTCCAAACTGGCGGCAGAGAAATAAATGGGGACTGGTTGGGGAGTGGTTGCAGCGCTGGGGGTCGCAAAAATTGTCCGATCTGGAAAAAAAATGACTTTTTTAAATCATAACAAAATTGGTTATCGTATGACAGGAGCTTTTTTTAAATTTTTTTTTCAATTTTTGGTGATGTTCTTGGTGATTTGAATGTGTGTTTTTTCGAAAAAAATATTGACTTTTAAAATTCATAAAAAATCGAAAAAGAATTTAAAAAAAAGCTCGTGTAGTGATAGTGAATCAAGTTTAAGAAAATAAAAAAACAAAAATTTCGTCAAAAAATTGTACGAAAAACATGGTTTCGAGATAAACGCGTTCAAAGTTTGTGAACAAAGAAAAAACAGCGCTCTCACTTATCCGACTGAAACTTTTGAACCGATAAAAATTTTTCTATGAAATTTGTTTTTCTTGGAGTCTTAAAAATTTTTACTAAAATACAAAGTTATTAAAAAAAGTCGATTTCAATAAACGGCCAATGTCATGTCCCCCCTTAAGCAAAAAAAAAACTATAAATAATAATTACAAATAATTTTTAAAAAAGTTGTATATTTTTAACCGACTTCAAAAAGGAGGAGGTTCTCAAGTTGGTTGGTTTCTCTGTTTGTTTTTTTTTTTTTTTTTTTTTTTTTTGTTAATGTATGTACATCGAATACTAAAGTGGGCGGTATTCGGCAAAGGGGCGTGTCTCTATAAGAAAAACACTGTATCTCAGTAAATAATGACACTAGGGTAATAAAATTCACAGTAAAATTACAAGGGCAAGCACAAATATTACAAATGACGATTACTTAAGTGGGCGCAATTCTAAAAAAAGGGTGTGGCAATATTGTAAAAACGCTGTATCTCGAAGAATATTGACACTAGAGTACTGAAATTAAATACAGATGTAGGCACAATTATTGAAAAATACTATCAAAAAACTGGGCGTTACTCGACAAAAGGGTGTGGCAATATAAGAGAATTACTGTGTCTCAAATAATATTGATACTAGGGTACAGAAATTTATTACAACGGTAGGAAAAATTACTACAAATTTTTGTTAAAAAAAAAATGGGCGTTATTCGAGAAGGGGAGTGGCAATATTAAAAAAAACATTGTATCTCGATTACTATTGACTAGTGTCCGACCGAATGTGATTTTTTGCCGAAGCCGAAGCCGAAGCCGATTCTTCGGCAAAATGGAAATAATCGGCCGAAGGCCGAAGCCGATGCCGAATAAGAAATGAGAAATGTTTTCAAGTAAAAAAAATTATAAAATTTATTCTTTGCTTTTGTTATAAGGGCATTTCCACGAAAATGTCAACCACAGCTGAAAAATTTAATGTATTTCTAAGTCCAATTTTTTAATCTAGTAAAATACTATTGTATAATGGTCGAATACTCGCAATATTGTGGGTATAAAAAGTTATCAATTCTTTTCATTTGTCGATAAACTTGTATAAAAGACGTTAAAACGTATTCATCGAAGATGTATACAATTAAAGTTTAGACGTTTCACCTTTAATTTTACGTTTTTTTTTTTCATTTCTTTTTAACTCTTTGAAATCAGAATTTATTTGTTGTAATCGAATTCATATTTTTTTATATCTTCTAATAAATAAAAATCTCGTATCACGATGTTAGTGTTTGAACTCCTCCAAAACCGCTAGATCGATTTGAACGAAATTTTGTTTGTGCATTTGGTAGGTATGAGAATAGGTCGTAAAGTATTTTTCACTCTCCTATCCCCGAGGGGCGTAGTACTTTTTCAAAAACACAAAAATTAATTTAACTTTCGACCCATGTGTCCCACATCAATGAAACAAAGTAGTGCCCTTCGACTAGCAAAATTGAGCGATCTATGAAAAGGGAGGCATGGCACCGCCCATACAATTAAATTTTTTGATTTTTTAAATAGATTTGAAACTACATTTATAACAATGAAAGTCGATATGAAGTAACTTATTGGCCAGGTTTTTTATTTATAAAACTGACACGGGTATTGGAAAACGGGGCAAGAATCCGCCCATACAATTCAAATTTTCAATGCAGAATAGCTATGGAAGTAAAAGAACAGAACATTTTTCTCAGAATGAAGTTACTATCTGGTGGTGGCCTGCTACTGAAAAGCTATAACGGGTATTGTACAAGGTATCACAAATTAAAGAAACTCGATTTCGAGTTACTATTTGGTGATATCCTACTCCTGGGAAATATTCAAAAACGAGAACGGGTATAAGACAAGGAGTGTGGCTCCACCCATAAAAGATAATTTTTTATATTGGAGTGGAGTTTTTATTTGTTGATGGCCTTATATTGGCAAATTGGAACAGGCATTGGACTAGGACGGCAGCAACGCGCCGGGTACCAGCTGGTTTAATAATAAAACTATTTTTAAAAGCCTTAGTTGGTCTTCTTAATTACACATTTTCTTAACGGATATTTTGTCGCGTGAGTTACGGCAAAGATTTTTTGGAAACTCTACATATTTTTAAATTGGCAAACTTCACTGTTTTTCCGTTGAGAAAATTCGCTGAATTTTACAATCTAAACTTGCTTGTAAAACACACTTCTGTTTTTGTCGCGTGAGTTACTCCCATATTTACCACTGCTTTTCTTAGTTAGTTACAGGAACGACAATTTTGGTAAATCATACCATTACTATTTTTTCTAATGTACTACGGTACATGTACATTAGAATTTTTTTCATTGATAACATAAACTTCTGAGAAAACGAAGCTTAATGACGAACGCATGTCGCGTGAGTTACCATGGAAAAGATATTCATTTCAGTACAAAAAAAATTACTGAAATCATTAAATTCGAGTAAAACGCAAGAGTTTTTTTGCAAAATTCGGATTTTTCTGTTATTGATATACAAACGTCAGGATAAAGTTGAAAAAAATTTAATATATTTTCGATCCAGTGGAGAAAAGCTTCAGAAATGTAATACTAACTGAAATCTGGCAGATAATTTCTAGGGTTAACTCGACTTTTATATTTCAGTCCATAAAAAATCAAAAACTTTACAGTCGGACTCGCTGCATTTACCATTTGAATAAGATTTTCAAAGAGTGAACACCAACTCATGAAAGAACAGAAAAGGAGAGAAACACAAAACAACCAATGGAAATGTTTCAAATGTGGAATATTTAATGGAGTTCCTGAATAATTAAAAGAAAATTCTAAAAACTTACAAAAAAAAATTGTTTAGCAAAGCAAAACCATTCGGCAAAAATAATCGGCTATTTCGGCCGAAGCAGAAGCCGAAGCCGAAGGTCAAAATATTGGCCGATTATGCCGATTACCGAAGCCGAAGCCGAATAATCGGTCGGACACTACTATTGACACTACGATACTAAAATTTAGTACAAAGGTAGGTATAAATAAAACAAATAACTGACAGTAATGTGGGCGGTTTTCGATAAAGGGACGTGTTACTATAAGAAAAAATACTGTATCTCAGTAAATATTGACACTAGAGTACTAGAGTCAATAAAATTCACAGCAAAAATGCAAGGGTAGGTATA
Source organism: Tetanocera ferruginea (assembly GCA_958299015.1). Taxonomy (NCBI): domain Eukaryota; kingdom Metazoa; phylum Arthropoda; class Insecta; order Diptera; family Sciomyzidae; genus Tetanocera; species Tetanocera ferruginea. Next base: position 151,143,164 of record OY282641.1, read on the forward strand.
ATTATAAAAAATAACGGTCAATTAAGTGGGCGTTATTCGACAAAGAGGTGTGGCAATATTAGAAAAACTCTGTATCTCAAATAATATTGACACTAGAGTACTAAAGTTAACTACAGGGGTAGGCACAGTTTTAAAACAAGTAATTTCAATAAAATGGGCGTTGTTTGATAAAGGGGTTTGGCAATATATGAAACACACAGTATCTCGAATAATATTGACACTAGAGTTCTAAAGTTTACTACAGAGGTAGTCACAATTATAAAAAATGAATTTCAATAAAGTGAGCGTTGTTTGATAAAGGGGTGTGGCACAGTGTGTTTGATTTAAAACATACTGTATCTCGAATAATATTGACACTAGAGTACTGATATTTAGTACAGAGGTAGGCACACTTATAACAAGTTATTGTCAATAAAGTGGGCGTCATTCTACAAAGGGGTGTGGCAATATTAGAAAACACTAAATCTAATACTGACACTACTAACTGAAAAAGTATAGACGTAGGCACAATTATTACAAATTACTACCGAAGAATTGGGCGTTATTCGACTTAGGGGTGTGGCAGTGTGTAAAAAAACTGTATAATATTGACTTAAGTGTGATCAAATTCATTGTTAGAATGGGTAGAACTATTAAAAACACTATGACAAAGAGTGTGATATTCTCGACAAAGAGGCGTGTCATTATTATAAACACACTATTCAGTCAATATTGACATTGGGGTACTGATAAAAATACAAGAGTAGGTACTGATAAAGATTCTGACAAAGAACAGAATAAAAAACGACAGAAAAGCATTTTCCATATTATGAGCATAAATAATTGGTGTTTAATTAATTTATACACTTTTTTAAAATATACAGTGAATCAAAAAAGTTTAGGCACAAGCAATGTTTCTGAAACAAAGTGTTGCTTAAGTATCTAATAATAACGAATTTGACCAAAGTTTTAATGGAGTAAGTACCATTAGAAATAGTTCTTTCTTAATATCCAAAAAATGTCCCGTTACTTCAAACTATTAATCATTAAATTTTGATTTAATGGCGGAAGAAGGAAAATACTTATCAAAAAAGTTTAGGCACACTTTGTGTGTGTCTAATATTGTTTCTAATTTAATAATATCTCTTGGTTTTTTGTCTTTAGTTGTGCGCTTAAGTTATTTGTTAAAAGTTTTTACTGAGTGTTGATGTTGGTTTCGGTAAAGATTGAGCGAAATAAGCAATGCAACAGAAATTTCGGTTGACGTTCGTAAAATAATAATAAATGTTTATGTACAGAAAAAACCGTATCGCGAAACCGGTAAATTAGTAAAGAGATCATACTCAAGTGTCAGTAACATCATAAATCATTATAAAAATACCGGTAAAGTTAAGCGTAAGAGCCGATCTGGTCGTGTCAAAACATTAACGCTACACCAGGAGTAGATTGTAGTGCCTGCAGTTACTCAAAACCCTAAAATTTAGCTGTTAAATTGTGCCACGAAATACAGCAACGGTTTGAAAAAACTTTGATGCTCGACCATTTCGCGATACACTTAATGAAGCTGGATATTAGGTACAAGTTTCTCGGAGCAAGCTACAAATTTATGCTTCAAATAAAAAAAAGAGGTTAGAGTTCCCAAAACCGGCTACGTAAATGAGCCGGATTCATTTTGGGATTGTATTATATTTAGTGATGGATCTTAATACAATTTGTTTGCATCATATGGCGCTCAAAACCGTTTAAGAAAACTGAAAAAAGAGCTGTAGGAAAATAGCATAAAAAAACAGTGAAATACAGTGGCGGAAATCGAATGATTAAGGGCTATGTGGCGGTGTCTGGAGTTAGGAATCTCATTTTTATTGATGAGAAAATGGATAAACACAATTTCTTAAATATTTTAAATGAGTATTTGTCACCCAGTGTTGAAAAATTGGGGCTAACTGAGATACAATATAAATTTCAACAAGATAACGACCCAAAAACTTGGTCTTATCTTTTGCTGGAATGGCTTATCTAGCTCTGAAATCACCTAAAAACACCTTTACAAGCACCCGATATGAACCCCATTCAGCATATTTGGTACTTACTAGAAAAAAATACGAAATCTCAAATAACATACTTCTAAAATGCCCTCAAGGAAGCCATACGCACCGAATGGTCAATAATATCACCAGACAAGACATCAAAATCTGTAAGAATGCGAAGACGTTAAGAGGCGATAATTTAGGCCAAAGGAGGTCTAGCCAAATATTCAAGGACTTGAAATATACTCACTCTGATCAAAACATAATCACTTGTGCCTAAACTTTTTTGATGTCAAAATCATGTTTGTTTTAGTATTGTAACATTTAATATGAATTAAAATTGAAATTAAATTTTTTATTTTGGTGTAAATACAAAATAAAATGTTTATTTTTTAAATGTTTATACTTTTCTCTTCTGCAAGTGTACTGGAAAAAGTAGTACTTACAAATTTAAACTCATAACTGCTTTGTGCCTAAACTTTTTTGATTCTTACTTACTTACTTAGATGGCGCTTACAACCGTTGGTCGGTTTTGGCCTGGTCTAAGAATTTGCGCCAGCCTCTTTTGTCGTGCGCTTGCTGGCGCCAGTTGGAAATTCCAAGCGTCGTCAGGTTATCCAATGCCTGGTCTTTCCAACGGAGATGCGGTCTTCCTCGTCTGCGTTGGCCACCGCTGGGTACCGAATCCAATATTTTTTTCGCTGGAGTTTCGTCGTTCATTCTCTCGACATGACCTAGCCAGCGAAGCCGCTCTATTTTAATACGCTTGACTATATCGATGTCGGCATATAGCTCATACAACTCGTGGTTCCATCGTATTCGGTACTCGCCATTGACGCAGATTGGACCATAGATCTTGCGAAGGATTTTTCTCTCGAACGCTCCCAAAGTCCTTTCATCAGAGCTGCTCAACGTCCAGGTTTGTGATGCGTATAGTAGGACGGGCATGATTATTGACTTATAGAGCGTCAGTTTTGTTCGTCGAGAGAGAGCTCTGCTTCTCAATTGCCTACTGAGCCCAAAGTAACACCTGTTGGCAAGAGTTATCCTTCGTTTAATCTCAATACTGATATCGTTGGAGGAGTTAATACTGGATCCCAGGTAAACAAAGTCCTTCACTACCTCAAAGGAGGTGTTGTCAACAGTGACGTGGTTTCCAAGACGCTGGGACTGTTTGTTTGTTGACACGAGATACTTCGTTTTATCTGCGTTCACTGCAAGACCCATTCGACTCGACTCTTTTTCTAGCCTGGAGAATGCTGCACTGACTTCGCGCGTATTTTGGCCAATGATGTCAATATCATCAGCATACGCCAGCAGCATAACGCTCTTATAGAAAATTGTGCCGCTGCGTCTCAGGTCAGCAGCTCGGATGATCTTCTCCATTACTATATTAAAGAAGTCGCACGATAAGGAATCACCTTGTCTGAAACCTCGCTTGGTATCGAACGGAAGGGAGAGGTCCTTCCCGATTTTCACTGCGCTGCTGGTGTTGTACAGTGTCATCCTGCAAAGACGTATTAGCTTCGCAGGAATACCAAATTCAGACATGATGGAGTATAGGTGACTCCTTATTGGACTGTCGAAGGCGGCTTTGAAATCGACAAAGAGATGGTGCGTGTCGATTTGTTTTTCGAGGGTCTTTTCCAAGATTTGTCGGAGCGTGAAGATCTGGTCAATGGTGGACTTTCCAGGTCTGAAGCCACACTGATAAGGTCCATTCAGTTGGTTGACGATGGGCTTCAGTCTTTCACACAATACGCTCGGCAGGACCTTATATGCGATATTTAGAAGGCTAATCCCACGGTAGTTGGCGCAAATGGTGGGATCGCCTTTCTTGTGGATTGGGCAGAGCACACTGAGGTTCCAATCATCTGGAATGCATTCTTCCGACCATATTCTGCATAGAAGTCTGTGAATGCATTTAAACAGAGCTTCGCCACCGGTCTTAAACAGCTCAGCCGGTAGACCATCGGCTCCTGCGGCTTTGTTGTTTTTAAGCCGAGCTATAGCTGTTATGACCTCGTTATAGTCGGGCAGCGGAACTTCGACGCTGTCATCCATGATTGGGGTTTCCAGGATATCATCTCCACTGGCGGGATTGTTGTCAGCGTCGCCATTTAAAAGACTAGAGAAGTGTTCCCTCCATAGCATCAGTGTACTCTGGATATCTGTCACTAGATTCCCATTCTCATCCTTGCAGGAAGAGGCTCCGGTCTTAAAACCATCGGCCAGGCGTCTTATTTTTTCGAAAAATTTTCGAGTCTCATTCCTGTCGCCATGCATCTCAATTTTCTCGCACTCACGCATTTCCGCCTCTCGTTTTTTTCGCCTGAAAATGCGTCTCTCTTCCCTCCTCTTCTCTCGGTATCGCTCCATAACAGCACGCGTTACAACCGACTGCAGGGTGGCTTTGTAGGCGATGTCCTTCTCTGCAGTGGCGTCGCGACACTCCTGGTCGTGCCACTGGTTTCGGCGAGGGCGGTGGTAGCCTATCACCTCTTCGGCAGCCGTACGCATAGAGTGGGATATGTGCGTCCACTGTCCGCATATATCGTCGATCGGAGGAGTGCTTTCTTGAAGCAGGAGTGAGAGTCGAGTAGCGAAGGCTTCGGCCGTCCGTTTTGACTGCAGCTTATCGACGTCTAGCTTTCTTTGTGTAGGATTGCGAGCATTCTTAGCTGCGCACAGACGTGTGCGGATCTTGGCTGCGACAAGATAATGATCCGAGTCTATGTTAGCACCACGGATCGTGTGTACGTCTAGTACATTGGAAGAGTGCCTTCCGTCAATCAAAACGTGATCAATTTGGTTGCATGTTTTTTGATCAGGGGACAGCCAAGTGGCCTTATGAATATTGAGATGCTTGAATCTAGTACTACTAACGACCATGTTTCGTGCTGCGGCGAAGTCAATCAACCTCATTCCGTTATCGGATGTGTTGTCGTGGAGGCTGAACTTTCCGACTGTTGGACCAAATATGTTTTCCTTACCCACCTTGGCGTTGAAGTCACCAAGCACGATTTTTATGTCATGACGGGGGCAGCGCTCGTATGCGTCTTCAAGGCGCTCGTAAAAACTTTCTTTGGTCTCGTCATCTTTTTCTTCTGTCGGAGCGTGCGCACATATTAGGCTTATGTTAAAAAATTTTGCCTTGAAGCGGATTATGGCAAGTCGTTCGTTCACAGGAGTGAATCGCAGGACATGATGCCGTATTCTCTTGCCAACTACAAATCCGCATCCAAACTCGTGCTTCTCCACATGGCCGCTGTAGTAGATATCACAGGATGCTTGCCGTAAGCAACCCTGTCCCTTCCATCGCATTTCTTGGATTGCAGTGATATCAGTGATATCACTTTTTTGATTCACTGTATCTTTTTCTCTAAAAAGAAAAAAATAAAAACTTTTTAACAAAAAAAAAAACACCTACTTCAAAATCACTACAAAGTAAAAAATAATTTTAAATTACTTTTTCTATTTATTTCTTGGTAAAATTTGATAATTTATTTATTTTCATTATTATATTGGCAATCTTATGATATCAATTATTCTGAATTTTTTTATTATTATCATAAATATATTAATTTTTTATGATTATTCGAAGTCGGCGCTAATATAATCAGATTTTTTGTGCAGCTGCAACAAACATATAGCATTTTAATTAAGATTTAAGAAAAATTAAGATTACAAATTAATACAGCGTCACCTAAGCAGGATATTCACAAATAAAAAAGTCTTAAATAGAGTAGTGATGGCAAAAATATCATGATTTTATGTAAATGATAAGCGCTGACTAGAAGCTTCTATAATCATAAAAAAATTAATATATTTATGATAATAATAAAAAAAATTCACAATAATTGATATCATAAGATTTCCAATATAATAATGAATATAAATAAATTATCAAATTTTACCAAGAAATAAATAGTAAAAGTAATTTAAAATTATTTTTTACTTTGTAGTAATTTTGAAGTAGGTTTTGTTTTTTTTGTTAAAAAGTTTTTATAACAACATTTTTTTGCTAAACACTTAAATTAATTAATTGAAAACTAGACAGATAATCAAGATTTCATTGTAAGAAACAGAGTTTCTATCAATTATTACATAAAAATATTATAACTAAAATAATTATGTATAATAATGCTATATAGAAGCTCTTAAATCCAAAATGATTTCAAAACCAGTCTGACCCATCGATTTTTATTTGAAAAAACATTTAACTAACACGAAATTTCTACCTGAAACTAGGTCTCCGATGCTCAAAAGTTGTGAATAACAAAATTATTAGAATCGGAAATTTTTGTTTTTGCAGCACTGTTCAGATTTCAGACAAAATATAATCAGAAAAATCATTATAAATCCGTTATTTTTAGTCGATTTTATAAATTTTTTATCATTAAAGAAGACTTCATATTATTCAAGAATTTATAAAAAAGCTGATTTTATCCATATACATATGCATGTATCAAACAATTTATTAACTATTTTGCGCACATTTCAAAAATCAATGCGGCCTTAAATCCTTCAAACAACTTGAATTAATTTGCTTTCTATGTTGGGCTTAAAAACAGCTGATTTCTACAGACTTTGTCAAATAAAGCAACTGTTTGAATATAAAGAAAAAATTTCGGATTATACCAGTTACTGTGAAATATACATAAAAATTTGATCAAAAACTTGAACACCGAAAAAAATTGCTCGGTTTTAATATTTTTCCTATGAATAACTTGAGAACTTCGAAACTTTTAATATGTATCAACTCTGGTTTCGGATAGGTATTTCGCCTTAGTAAAAAGTTATAAAATTTTTTGACTCGACTTTATTAAAATTTTGTCTTCACGCAAATCTTCACTACATAAATTCAATATTAATATTCTTATTTAACTTTAATACAACACATCATGGAAAACAATTCTTATAAACATATTTCAAGAAAAAGCTTCAAGAGAATATAATAAGTAAGGTACATTTTTGTATTGCTTTTCTCCATGGCTTTTCTTTGAATTGCTTGAACTTCAACAACAGGCTTACTAGCACTTTAAGTATACGTTTCAAATAATTTTAATGATATATATATTTTTTTGCGGCAATCATCCCCAGACTAGTTTTTTATAATTTTGAAAATACTTTTGGCAATTTCAACTAAAAAATTATAAAAATAAACAATGCGAAAATGAGAAATTTTTTGAAAATGAAAATATTTATATATGGGATACAGAAACAACGATAAACTATTTAAAAATGTTACTGGTGCTATATTTTTATGTAAGTGTGTTTCTATTTATAAGATTCCAAAATATTTTTATTATTATATATAATATTGATGACACAACTTTTGAATGCTTGTCGCATTTTATGAATTTTTGTTAATTGAGAGAATCTTTTAAAAACATGAACAAGATTTCAAATGATTTATATATTTAAAAAAATATTTTTATTTAATTATACGTTTAATTGAATTCGTGAGTAGTTCTTAAGACTCAAAACCAAAAATAAAATATTTTGTTTTTCAAACAATTTTCTTCGTTAAAAACCACAGCAAAAAGGTGGCCTTAAGGATTTGTCGTCATTATATTAACTAATAATAAATGCAAACACTTCCGAATCATTGAAGAGCCTAAACTTGATTTACCATCAATTTGACTATTGAAATATCACATTATAAAAGCAAAAAGCAAATATCAAAATATTTTAATAGCTGTGAGAAGAGCACCCACAGCAAAATTTTCAATATTTTAAACAATAGGTCTAATAAATTGGAGCTTCTTGGTGACTTCCGACACTCTAGTGATCTTGAGTGGATCATGCAAATTATTTGAAAGCGTAGAGCTAAGTGTGATGGCCGTAACGGCTTATCGCAAAAACGTGCGTTGAGTGTTCTGGGTAAAAACAAAACCGGTAGATATCGAATTCAAATACCATCTGACACAGAACATTAAATTATAAAATAAATTATATAATATAATATTTAAAGCCAGTTGAAATATTATGATACTGTAGCTATTTGGAATCAGCATAAAACTGAACATGAATTAAATATGTTGTTAATAAGATAAACTTTAAACAGCAGCGCTAGTTTGAAGTATTAAAAACTGTCTAGATACTAGTTTTTGAATTTTAGTTTTGAGTAAAGAGCCACGTGCACTCATGATTGTACTAAAATAGCTCAATAAAATTTAATGTCTTAGCTTAGCTAAATATAAATTTAATTTAAAGATTGACCCAAAAAAAAAAACATCGAAATGTTAGTTAAAATGTATTAAAGACAAGCTTAAAAAAGCTATTTGTTTTATTTAAAACTTTTTTCTTTTCGATTTGGTTATGTCAATATTTAATACAAACATATGGCAACCTACTTACATGCACTCCAGAGCACACAAGCATATTTTTACATACCAATTTATAATACATAAAAGCAGATAACTACACACGCACACACAAAAACAGTTGAACACATCTTGAGATGTTGAAATTTCACTTTCATTTCGTTAAGTTAACGAATTAAAGTGAAAAAAATACGACATCGAAAAAAAAACTCACAAGAAAAAACAAAAAACAAAAACAACAAAACGGAAGAAGACACTTGGCTGATGCGATGATGCTGCTGTTTTCATGGTTGCCAGCTCTTGAAATCAATAAGACTTTAAAGCAGTCTGATGAAATCAATTTTAGCTGCGTAAGTTTTTCACGACAAAAAGAAAGAAAAAAAAATCCGCAAAATTTTCAACAAAAGCGAATGTGTTAAACAAATACAGTAGCTGTGTTTTTGCTTGGCTTAAAAACTAGACAAATTATAACTAATATGCAAAAATTAATCAAACATTATACTAGCTCTATGCAGAGTACTAATTGTTAACTGCAAGTGAAGTTAAAACAAAAAACTATGATTTTGAGATAACATCTCTTTGTTAATTTGTATCTTTTAGATTTATAGCTCTTTTTTTATGAATATTTTTGTATTTTTGTTCACTTTATTTTATTTTGTTTTATCATGTTTTGTTATTGTTTTTGTATTTTTCTTTTTCTTATGCTGACTTAACAAATTTGTATTCACTTGTTAATGAAGAAAGTTTTCAACATTTTTTCTTTATCTCTCTCACGCATTAGCGTTATCGCATTCTGTCATTTTATAACTAACAATAAGTAAATTTTTGTTTAATTTCTTCATCAACACTAAAACATCTGTCTTTGCTATTGTTATTGTGTTGTTTAATTTTAGGTTTTTTTTTAATTTTTTATTTTAATTATATAATCGTAGTTTAAGCGTTTGATATGCAACTTACAATTTTTTTTTTTTTTCGATTCAAATTAAGACTAGCTTGTTGAGTAATAATTGTGGCCTTTATTGTTGTTATTAAAAAAACATCGAATCAAAAAAAATAAAAACAAAAATACATAAAAACAACAACTATGTTTATGCAAATGCGAATTTGATTAAATACGATGATGATGTTGTTGATGATTATGATGATGATGATGATGACACGATATTTGAATTTTGCTCAATACGAAGTAAACTCTTTTGGCAGCCAGATTTCCGGTTGAACAATATTTGCATTAGTTTTATTTGCATTATTTTCAAGTATTTAAAACGAAAGACTCAAGCAACGAACTTGCTTGCGTGCTTCAGTTTTTCGATTTTTAAGGTGTCTGCAAATAAGTCGGTGTTTTGTGTGTCTGTGTGTCTGTGTGTGTGTGTGTAAGTGTGCAGCAAGTGTTTTGTAAATTATTGCAAAATTAGGCTGTTTGGTGAGATTCTGCTACACAAGGTGAGAATTACTTATAAAATTTTTGTTGCTGCAACTCTTCCTGTAGTTGTAGCAAGCAATGGCTCTTCTTTGTGGTGGTATCAGTGGCGAATAAATCGACCACTGATGCCATCACTAAATTATTTTGATAGTACAAATTAGTTAATAGAATTAAGTAATTGCTTTAACTGCTGAAGAGACTGAGAAAGTAAAACAATGTTGTTAAAATTTATTTTATCTTTATAATTGCAACTAATTTTGTGTTGGTGATTTTTTTTTTACAGCTACTTAAACCTAAACTGGTAAACGGATTTCCCTTAAATTTAAATTAAGCACATATGTCTGTTACTAATATTCTCAAAAAAATTGTTGCAAACATTGTAAAGACCCCGTCTCTTTCCTCTGTCTTTAAATTAACACAAAGTCCCAATTAAATCAAAATATTTTTCATAGACTCCTAACAAAGGACAGTGTTTTGCACTTTTTTATAATATTTGTTTAAATGTGGTTATTTTGGTAATTTTTAGTAGCACCTTACATCAGTTAAGTATGAAAAATAAAACATGTTTGATGTGGTTTACTGAGAAATCAACACCTTATAAAGCAATCAACCTTTAGAGCTTGGCAGCTTGTGATATACAAGCAAACTTTAATTTGTTTATTCCTTAACAGGATTTACTGTTGATCCCATAAAAATCATCAATTGTTTTGAATGGCCAAGGAAATCCGTCAGATTTCTTCTTTGTGCTTATGAATTTTCAAAATTTCTTTGGATCATCCAATATCCTCAGCTTAATATTATCTAAATATTCATGATAAATGCAGCTGAGCTATTTTAAAATTCCAACAACAGACATTTGTAAGTTTTTAGGTTATTTGATATAAGCTATAAACATATTTCTTCCAAGCCCTATCCTGTTGTTGGCCAAAATCTTGAGTGCGCACTTTTAAATCATATTTATCTTCGCAAGAGTGTATCCATAACCTGTCGAAAAGTATGGTAAATTAACCATGTTTGTGTATCCAAACCTTTTTAAATATCTTTGTCATTTAAAGATAGTACGATGTGCCAATATTTCACTACTTTTTTAAAAAAATCCTTTGACCAAAATCAGCATATATATTTAGAAAAGTTCAACAAATTTTCTGTCCAAAAGAATGCATTTCTACTTGTATTTCAATTGAAAGGTTTTTTCATTCCAAGTTAATACCTTGATTTTATCTCCACTTTTTCCAAAAATTCCTTTTGACAAAATCCTGTGTGTACTCTAATAATTCATATTTTTCCAAAGATGCATTAGTTATCTGTCCAAACGTATACAAAGTTGAACAAGTTTGTATTTCTAAAGTAAGCATTATTCATTCCAAGTTAATACCACAAACCTTTTTTTCAGTACTTTTCGAAAAATTTATTTGGCTATGATTCTGTGTGAACTAAAGAATATGTTTGAAAGGGTTCATAAATTATTTGTCAAACACTAGTAAAACTAAAATAGTGTTAAATAATAATGTTAGTGTTAATAAACTAGTTTGTTTATCTAAAATAAGAATTTTTCATTCCAAGTTAGAAACATAAATGATGCACTTTATCTTAAAAATCTGCTTTTAGCTAAAATCCTGCATAACGTACCAAGTTTTTATATCACAAGGCTAGGTATAGCTGCTGTAAGTGCTTGAGGTACACAGCAGACTGGATCGCAAAAAAAAGTTGATATGCCGGTGTCTGAATTGAGATTTTAGGTCTAGAAAATAAAAAAAAAATATTTTAGTTTTTATTTTTTACAGTGTGAGGAGTACAAGTAAGTATGAGTTAGCAAGTATGCTTTTAAGGCCTGGTCGAAAAAAAAAATAATGGGAGCCCCCACAAAAAAGTATGCAGCTGTAAAGATTGCAACAAGATCTTAATTTTTATTAATTTTTTTAAACAACAGTCTTCTAAACCTTCTAACAGAACATTAAAAGAACATTAAATTTAATGTATTTTCAAATATAAGAAATTAAGTCGATACAAAAAAAAAAAATTTTTACAGTGTACTTAAGTATATTAAAATACACTGTAAAGAAAAATTTTTTTTTCTTAATCAACTTTAATTCATATTTTTGACACCGGCACCTGAACTTTTGTTTTTCCGACCCGTTCTTAAAAAATTTGTAAGCAAAAATAATTTCAGACACCCTGTTGTCTAAAAAAACATATAAAAAAAAAACTCGCGTGTAGCAACGTACACGTGGCAGAAGTGAAACTTCTTTAACAGTAAGAAATAAGAGAGATTTTAGTGTGAAATAGAGAAAGAAAGTATCTGAAAAGAAATTCAATCCATACAAAATGGAATAATAATTTGTTGATTCAATATTTGCATCCAGGGACCGTACCAAATATGGTTTTTGTCGAAAGTGTCACATATTAACTTTTATCTCTTAATTTTTATTTTTTTCCGACAAAAATAACAGTTTTTTGTGCCTTATAGTTTTTTTGGGCAAAAATAACAGTTATTTTCTGCCGTTTATTTTTCGGTCAAAAATATCAGGTAATTTATATTTGTTCAAGTCATTTTACCGATAAAAAAATGTTGATATTATTATTTTCATCTCATCGGTGAGACATTTTACACATGGTGTCAACAGTTCAATCTGTCAAGCGGTCTTTAAGAAAACACAAATTGCTTGATATTTTTGACCGAAAAAATTAAAGTCACAAAATAACTGCTATTTTTCACCGATAAAATAAAAGTCAAAAGTAACCTTTATTTTTCCTCGAAATATACTAGACAAGAAATTAACTTATAAAGAATCAGTTTCAAATTTAAAAGCGACTTAATATTCGTGAGGCTGGGGACATTTGTAACGTAATGTTATATTTGAAAAAGTCTTTCGATAATTTTTTTCATTTGAAAATTGTAAAATAACAGTTATTTTCGTTACTTGTTTTAGTTCAGTTAGTGTTTTAGTTGCTTTCAAATGTCTTCTCAACATTGTTACTTTTTGAATGCTGGATTGCATTTGCATAGTACTCTTTGAAGGAGCCTCCGAAAGCAGAGGCAAATCTTGTTCATTATCGCCTCCTGCTTCCTGATCATAATAATTGCTATGTTGATAGAGGGCATCATAAAGCAGCGAACGTTGATTGTTGAGTGCATCAACTTGGTTGGCTTTAAAATTTTTTTGAGAGCATCTGTATGTTTTTTGGGGATTGGTTCTTTGTAGATTCACCAAAATACACTGATGTTTCGTAAAAATGCATTTTGAAACTCAGCCGTTGTTGTAATCACCTTACCTTCATCATTAGTTGCAGACCCAGCTGCGGCTGTATTCTTAAGAGCTCTAATTCGCTCTCTATATTTACGAACGCGTTCTGCTCCTGTTTTAGCTATTTTTCTATTTTTCTTTCCGTGCATACTTGTAGGATGAAAATTAATGTTACGGTTATGTTAATAATGTAATGTCAATGTTAATGTAATGTTAATGTTAATTATGTTATTTTCAGTATGTTACGCGTTCAGTTTTAATTACATTTTGGTTAAGTATTTATCATGTGCCTACGTGGCGAAAACGTATAGATTCCGGCTCATAAGCAACGATGTTCGGGGTTCAATTCTCGGCAGAGGCAGTATTTTTTTTTTAATTTTCATATGAATTGAAAACGTTAGCCTAGCGTCACGAAAAAGCACCTTGAAATTTCACTCGCCGCCAAAGAAGTTTCACTTCAATAAAGATCTTGTTACAATCCTCACAATTGCGTACTATTTTGTGATTTTTTTTCGAACACGACTTAAAAATATTCTAAACAAGTAAATAAAATCTAAAGTCGGTCTAGCCCGATTATGAAATATCCTAATCGAAAATGGGCGTATCCGTGGGCGGATGAAACCCATATTTTATATGCATTTCAATTTTAATGAAAAATTTACGGTTAATACCGTTATAGTGTTTTCGCTATCATAGGTTGTATGGGAGGTGGGCGTGTTCATGAACGGATTATGCCCCGTTTTTTTATACATCTTAGTTTTGGTATAAAAAAGATACCAAATTTTATTTCTGTAGATTAAACATAAGCTTATTTATGTAAATTTCAATTTTTTGGGTTATATCGGAGGTAGGCGTGTCCGTGGTTGGATACGAAATTTAAATATAGGTACCAAATTTTGTCTCTGTAAGACAAATATAAGCTTACTTATGCAGTTTTTAATTTTTGCGTAGTATGGGAGGTAGGTGTGTGCGTGGGCGGATAAAGTCCACTTTTAAAAACATCTTATTTTGTTATTAAAAACATAGCGTACTAAATTTAATTTCTGTAGGATAAGCAGGTGCTTATTTATTGAGTTTTAAATTTTTGTATGGGATGTGCACGTGTCCGTGAGCGGATGACACCCATTTTTTGAAAATATCTTTGTGTTGGTATAAAACACATGCGTACCAAACTTTATTGTTGTAGGCTAATTACGAGGTCATTTATGCAGTTATCAATTTTTGCGTTGTATGAGAGGTAGGCGTGTCCGTTGGCGGATTCCAAAAATATTCAATAGTTCAGATCCTTCGGTTTATTTGATATTGAGTACCGAGTTTCATTCAATTTTCCCAACTTCTTCTTCTCTTCCTGTGCATACTTATCCTGTGCATACGGACAACACACAGATGGACAGACGGAGGGATGGACGGAAGTTCATAGATAGCTCGACTCTCGAGGTGACCTTGATCAAGAACATGTATACTTTTTTATACCGGACTCACTTCGTTCTATGCGGTTACACGTTTACACAAAGTTAATATACCTTGTCCTTTCAGGTTTAGGGTTTAATAAAAAGGACAACACTGTAAAAAAAAACAAAATTTTTTTTTATTTTCTCAACCTAAACTCTCATTTCAGACATCAGCACGTCAACTTTTTTTTCTATCCGGTTTAGTGCACATGTAGGTGTTAGAGTGGCAAGCGGCAAGACAGTGATGATGTTGCTTCAGTGTAAATTAACACATGGTTGACCTTTTTTTTTCAGCTTGGAGGGTGTAGGACTACTAAGAATTAGACCACATAAAGGAATTTAGGCATAGGCAAATGTCATATTTAAGGATGAAATGGAGCATAGCAATTACCAAGAAGTATCTTCTTTTTTGCACAGCATATGAAATATTTTCCAACTTAATTCATACGAGAGTTCAAAACTATATGTGAAGTAAAAAAGTTCATTTGTCATTGAGTACAAATGATAATAAGTTGATCTCATTAATACAAGCAAATTTAAATCAAATCATTCTTTGGATAACAAAAAACGACTCTATGGCTTATGATTGCTATAAGGTGCGTCTGCTATGTGGTTTACTAGGCTTTACCAGGCAATGTTATAAATAATAAACGAATTGTTTTAATTACTTAGCTATTGTAATATGTTCTCTTATGGGTAATAGATAGGCGGTGTTCCTGTACACGTTTATTGCCATACATCACATGTCAGTATAATAAAATCAGGAAATTATATATGAACAAAGGCTAACGGTGTGTTTATTTGCCATGCGCTAACTTAGCTACAGAGACAAGATAGTCAAGATAGACCTTTTTGTATCTTAATTCTTATGACTTTTATTTATTGTTATGTTTTTGTAATTTATTATTATCATTAAATTTATAAATTTACTATCTTTGTAATAATAACTTGTTACATCTTGAGGACAATGTTGGCTCAAAAGCATTACAAAAGACATTAAATCGATTATTAGCAGTGCTGCAACACCATGAAAACTGCAATGAAAGTTTTTGAAAAGCATAAAGATGAAATATATGCAAAAAAAAAAAAGCCAAAACTTAAAATGTCAAGATGAATAATTATGATTTGAGCAGCGTTGCCTAAAGGTAAGAAAAGGCTGAGAGAGTTAAGGCAGTGCAGACAGTAAAACTAAAAGGCTGTTTTTTACACTGAGCTCAACTTAAAAACTCTTTTATGCGCCCTGTGCAACTACGTCAGCATTACAAGTAACATGCTGTATTTATGAACATCTTCATAGTCGTCACTGCAGGCGCTGCTGAAAGCACATTTAAGTCGCATTTATCAGTTAAGTGGCCCATGGTCTACCAGTTGTGATGGACAGTTCGAAAAAAAAAAATAAAAATCAGCAGAGTGCTTAAGAACGCTTTAAGCTGCTAGCTGTTTCAAGCATTAACATTTAACTATTAGAAAAAATAACACCCTGTAAAATTTTCAAGTTCGTAGCTGTTGGTTATTTTTCTATGCTTTATTAAAAAATTAGAACAACAGCAACAACATGTGCTGCTGTGTGAGCTTGTATTGCATTTTTTAAATAATTTTGCGCAACAAGTTCGTAGCTTAAGTCTTTTGTTCTTGCAGTCAGGCATTTGCATAACAACTATACAGCATCTAATGTTACGCATTTTAGACACACATTCAACGTTATTTTGTAGAACATATTTGCCATAAAAGTCCTTGAAAATTATGCATTAAAAAAACCAAAATAAAAACAAAAAAAAAAAAACCATGACGCGCATGCTTAATTTACACATACAACAAGCTGTGCATATCAGCCGACATATACGTGCTGCGACGCTTTAATGCCAACTTAAAAGGTTCTTAGCCAGGCTGGCTAGTTTGAGCGGTAACAAGCCTGCACTTAATTTGAACGTCATTGCAATTTGTTGGCAAACATAAATTGAATTTTGTTTTTTTTTTTTTACAAAAAACAACAACCAACAAGGTCGCAAAAAAGAAGTTAATATGACACCCAATTGCATACGTAAACCAAGTTAATGTCACATCGCACAATGTCAATGTATTATTGCAATAACAACAACAAGAACAACAACAACAATATAAATAACAACCGCATAATAGCTACAGACATTTGCACTTGTGCTTAATTTGTGCAAAGCAACGAATTCTTTTCACAGCTTGTGCAAATTTGCTGAATTTTAATTGTTGTTGCAAGCATTAAAAAAGCAAAACTCAAAATTTTAGAGCATAAGTGTGGGGGTATGGGGATTGTTCAGTGTTTTGAAGAGAAAACAGCTTAATACAAATTGTTTTGAATTTTTCCGCTGCATATCTAATGGGTGGGTGTCATAGCTCGACACAAATGAGCTGTGCATAATTTTTAAGAAAAATTGTTGAATAATTGTTGAACATATTGAGCAATATTTAAATTATGCAATATAGCTATCAAGTTTTATTAAGAAGTTTGCAATAAAATATTTGAGATCAGCTAATGTTTGCATTGAATTTTTTTGGGTCAAGTTCGTTGCTTAAGTCTTTTGTTAACTAACAGATGATGTGAAGATAAGTAATAATGCAGCAACGGCTTATTTTCTTATTAGAAAAAAGACCAATGTTTGTTTCATTCAAATAAAAAAAAAAAACATGTGTTGTTCATATTTTCTGTAATAATGTTAAAAGACCACGAACACAATATATTGAAAATAGGTCCCATTTAAAATTATAATTTCCTGTGGAAAATATCATTACCAATAGGTGAAATTGTACTAAAAAGACTCTTATGTTGCCGGCTGGCTGTACAAAATGAGTAATTTTTTCTAATTTTTTTTTTTTATACATTCTTGATTTTCACGCAAAATACTTTAATTTTCGTCAGAAAATTTTAATTTTAAGTGGAACCATTTTTCAGTGTAATTAGGCGTGGTCCTTTGGTATATAAACCAATATACATAAGATAGAGTTCAGACTGGATAGTAGGGCCCATTTTTAAATTATGCCAGTGAATTCTCGAAAAAACTACATTATAACATGATGTTGGCATTTAAAAAAAAAGTGATTTCAATATTTCTTCAACACGGAGCTAAATTTGAGCTGAAAACAATCCCAAATCAATTAATTTTGGGAGTGATTCTGAGCTAAGCCATAATATTCTTGATATCAATACCTTATATTATTGTTTAACAAAAAATTAACATGTTCATTTGTGCAAAGTGTAGGTGATTTTTGGATCATCTATCAAAAAATTAATATGCCCACAAGCGTCCAATATAAGAAATTTTTGTTTAGTAATCAAAAAATTTTATATGCATATCTGTGTTTATCAAAATATGTCAAATGAAAACAATATTTTGAAATAAATACAAATACAAAATACATTATATATGAATACTATTTTCGTTGCCCAATTCTATCTGAATCATCCAATTCGGATACGAAAATATAATTTTAAATGTATTTTCTTCACTTTTATCACCAACAGGAACAAAAACCAACTGAGAATTACGATGTTTGGTTGCTCAATTTTTTGATATACAAAAATAACAACAACAAAATTAAATTTTTAACAAACAAGCCCAAGATTACGCTTATTTAGCACAAATTGAAGTGTTTATCAAAAACATGTTCAAGCCTAATATTTAGCATAAACTGCGAACGTGAAGAGCATGTTTTGAGCTCTTTTGCGGTAATTTCAGTTACAAACGCTTTGAGCTTGATTTAATCCCATTTTTTTCTTTGCGTGTAGCTGGCCTTTGAAGCACTTATTTTTGGTTTACAAAGCTTTTGAGATGGGTCTTCTGCACGCACAGAGGTTAACTGAACTCTTGAAAATGGTCTTGTTCTTCGGACTAATGCTTACCTTACCACAAGCGCACAGATCATAACCCAAAATTGATAAAGTATATCTTTCGAGCCTTCAATGGGTGTGTAGATATTGGCGGTATCTTTCACAATGGCGGTTCCCTGAGCAGAGTTTTTCTGATTCATGAAGATCAAGTTTTAAAGGCATTAAATTGTGATGTTTTTGACTTCTCCCAAGGTTAGCTCTAGACTTAATAATTTGTTAAGCTTTGCAACCAGGATTCAATCAACTATTCTAAATGGGAGTTCGAAAATGGGATAAAAAAAAAAAGTAAAAATTTAAGTGAAATCAAATGAAACAAATGTTTCAAGAACATGATAATTTGAGTCTGAGGCGTTATGTCTTACCTTCAAGTCAAATCAAGTTATCGATTGTACAATTAAATGAATGCAATTAATTTCAAATAACAAAAAAGTTCTACGAAAGTTCTTAAAGTTCGTTCATGTCAATTTCAACCACGAATAATACAATTTAAGATTTACAAAATGACATAAGTCACCTTATTGTAATTCATAATTTAAATGTTAACTGCGATAATTTTTAAAATTGAAATGAAAGAGCTTGAATAATTTTTTGAACCATTTTAACATAAAGGTCTGTTTGTGCGTGTTTTAAAGCCAAATTAAAATAAGTTTTTCAAACGATCATTTGAAAAACTTTTTTTTCAAAAAGTTTGAGCTGGAATGTATACAAAAAATTACTTCATTTTATATTTATAGGTTTTTGGTTGAGGTACTAGATACCTGATATAAAGACTTAAAAACTATAGCTTAAGGGAAGTTTTATTCACTTCAAGTTAAATTTTAATCTACTATTAAAAAGGGAAATTGAAGAAAGTTGTTACTTTTCACTCTCAGTAAGTCTTTTTTTTTAAAGTTTTTTCAGTTTCAAATAAGTTAGCCAATTGAGGTTAATTATGTTGAGTTTGATTGTGGAACTTGCTTAGTTAGGAAAATTGGCCAGTTAGTGGCTTTTAATTGAGAAATTAATTTTTTTCAGTCGAAAACAATGAAATTTACGACTTGAACTTTTTCAAAATGAATATAAAATTTGAAAAAAAAATCAATCTGTGCTACTATAATGCAGATGCGGGGCTAAATATATTGAATCCAATTAAATTATTGCTTAACTGTGTTGAGTTTATTGACTGGCTATCGTTGTCATTTCACCGTTTTCCTCAACTTTTATGAGCATGGCTCATCGAGCTTTCTGGCATGCTTCTCTAAGCCGTTGGAGAGATTTTGCTCCAATAAGCTTGATGGGAGTTCTAATAGGTTTTTAGTTAATATATTTAAAAAGCTCTTAGCAGCAGTTTATGTGTATTTCTACGTTGAACAGTTCACTTGAATTATCACTCGACGTATGAAAAATATGCTTATGAAGCTGTCGGAGAAGCTCCTGCGTCTGGCCGGAAAAAATGCAAATTCGGTTTTGGCCACGCAGGAATATCCGTAAACAATTTGATCGTAATTTAATATGTATATGTGGATCATTAGCTTTAACTGCTGAATTCAGTACTTATGCGGCCCATTAACCCTACAAAAGCAAAGCTGGAAAGGCAACCTGATAGCGATATTTGCATAAATTTTGCCGCACTCACAGCGATGGTTGCAGCATTCAGCTTTGCCACATATGCTGCAACTTCGTCGAATTATACATCAAAAATGTGCAGCTCTTTTTTGTTCGCAGTACGAATGGGCCGCATTATAAACTTGATTCAATTTCCAAGAGTTCTTTAATAAGTCAAATATAAGCAATACAACTCCAGTGAGATTGCATGGGTGGCATGTTGCTGTTGAGTTGGGTCTTCACGGGTCATATTTGAAACTGTTCAAAAATGCAAGGAAACAAGCGAAAACTCAGTATGATATCATTTTAAATATTTTCAATTTATTTTTAATATTTTTTTTAGGAAAAGCCAATGACGTCTTGTCATTTTGTAGACACATCCCTGGAGACATTTTTAAGTGAGATTAAAATTTTACTGACGTTTTCAAATTGCCAGTTAGTTTTAACTGAGAGTGAATAAAACGAATTTATAACTTTGGATTTTAATTTCGAGACAAGAAAGTATCCCGCTAATTTTTTTATTGGCATATCGGAACCGACTATTATTCAAATATTGTAACTTCGTATATCAGCTACTTTTAGAAAAATGTTGTTTTATTTTTAATTTCATGAAATTAAATAATAATTCATGTAAGTTCGTAAAATTTTTAGTACAAAATATATTTTTATGGCATGCATTAAAAATGTATTGTTTTGAAAAAAGTCAAAAGTTTTGGCTAACGCTGTTTTCCTTTCATAACACAGCTAAAGTCAGTGAAAGGCTTGAACAAATTACCAGAGGACAACATTTTAAGTGAAAACATGTGATGAGCAGGCAGTTATTTGCGTCATGCTGAACAGCGGTTGTTTTTTATTGACTGCATTTAAGTGCTTTTTATGCGTAATCAATGCTTCGCTAAGATATTTATTGCAATGTCAAGTTTTTTAAAAAAAAAAATTAATATTACATTATTTAAAAACAAAAACCTCGCTAACCGGAATAAAGCTCAATTTGCACTCAATAAGCTAGCTTCGGTGATGCGTGAAGATCACTCTTGAAGAAGCATGCAAAGCTGCTGTGGCTTCAATCAGCTGCTTTCGGCATAAAAAGCATACAAACATGCAATAAATACACTCATTCAAACACACACAAACACACTGGCGTTTGCTCGTGGCGCACTGAATGTTCGTTTTATATTTCACTTTCCTTTTCATTGCGTCAACCGGCAAATAAGAAGAAGACCGCAAAAAGGAAAGCAATTCAAAACACGTACATCACTTAAGCACTTACAGGGTGTTGCGCCAGAAAAGTAACTGGCTTATTTGGTTTTTTTTTTTATTGAATTTCCATCTTGCACAAAGTCGCCTTTTAAAAATTTTGTCATTATTTTGACAGAAATTTCTGTAAAATTTCAAGGCTTTCAGAAATTTTTTATTCATACGTCATTAATAACTGTCAAACGATAACAACTACTGCACGTGCTCATGAATTTAACTAATTATTTTGATTAATGGTGCAAGCAGGCTGTTGCATAGATAGCGGGTTCTTGAATAGTTAATTTGCATTTCAATAATCAATATAAAATAACTGTTGACAAACAACTTGAAATTTTTAAACTGGATTTAAAAATAATAGAATATTGAATAATTTTCGTCATAGCTTTAACGGCTTACGAAACTTTTTTCAACAATTTCTAAAATTCCGTTTAATGCAGGCATGCACGTTAACGTTAATTTTAACGGTAACCGAAATATTTTTTTTGTTTCGTTGAAACGAAATAAAAAAATAACGTTAATTCAAAAAACGAAAAATATTTATTTTGTTTCGGAGAAAACGATATAAAATTTTTTCGTTTTTTTCCCAATCAACCGTTGAAAATAACGTTAATTTCAACAAAAAAATTTCGTTTTTTTTTGTATCAGAAGAAATTTTGTTTAACATAGGAAAAAATTATAGAAAATTTTTCGTTTTTCAACGAAACGAAATTGGATTTGATAAATTTTTAACGTTATTTAATAAACGAAATAATTCTGATAATTTATTTTTCGGTCTCAACAAAACGAAAAAATTTTGTTGATTTCGTTGTGCATGTCTGGTTTAATGTATTGCATCCTAACGAGACACAATTAACAAATTTGATTAAGGTGGGACATGACATTGGCCATTTTGTTTATAATTTTGTATTTTAGTAAATATTCTTAAGATTCTACCTTGTTTTTCGTACTGGTTGCGGGCACTAGCGGATTCATTTTTTGACAAATTTTTTTTTTTTTTTTTAGTTTTCTAAACTTGATTCGCTAACGTATGACACGAGCTATTTTAAAATTTTTCTTCGATTTTTTATGAATTTTTAAAGTCAATATTTTTTTCGAAAAAAACACACTTTTTAATTTGGAACATCACCAAAAGTTGAAAAAAAAATTCAAAAAAAACTCCTGTCATACGATAACCAATTTTGTTAAGATTTAAAAAATTCAATTTTTTCCAGATCGGACAATTTTTGCGACTACCAGCGCTGCAACCACGAGGCCCCGTTTTTTGTCTGTCGCAAAAATTTTTGTTTTTGACTAGTTATGAACTTTTAAAAAATGGTCTGTTTTCTCTGCCGCGATATTATGTCCCACCTTAATGTAATAATAAAATACTAAGAAAAACATATTTTGAAAATTTGAAATTTTGAAATTTTAAGCCGGATACGAAATCTGACTTACAATTAAATCATTATTATTTTAACTTGATGTTACCCTTTTAATTTTCTTTAAATTTTAACTTCATTTTATCTCTTAATTTTTTTTTTTATAAGCTATTCGAAAGAAATGTCAGGCATGATTTGAAACATCGAAAAAATTTAATCGAAAAAAAATATATCTTGTTGTGATCTTTGTTCATTTATTTTGTTATTCAAGGAAATTTTAAATTTTGAAATTTTAAGCCGGATACGAAATCTGACTTACAATTAAATCATTATTTTTTTAACTTGATGTTACCCTTTTGATTTTCTTTAAATTTTAACTTCATGTTATCTCTTAATTTTTTTTTTTTATAAGCTATTCGAAAGAAATGTCTGGCATGATTTGAAACATCGAAAAAATTTAATCGAAAAAAAATATATCTTGTTTTGATCTTTGTTCATTTTTTTTGTTATTCAAGGAATTTACTAAAAATTTGTATATATTTCTGCTTAAAAATTCCCTCCAGCCTTGTTTTTGTTGTGCTATTAAGCCATTGCTTAAGCCACTATTTATTAGTTAACAAGACTTAAAACAAGTCACACAACATGTTTAACTATGATTAATGATGATTGGCATTAAAGCTAGTTAAATCAGCTTTAAAGCAGCACACACGAAAAATAATCTACGCACTACTAAACATATCTATAAGAACTAAAAATTTACTCACTTTACAACTTAAATTAATGTTTGACACAAACATGACAAGCAACAATCAGTGCTTGATTAAATTCCATTCTTGCAGGCAAAAACAAAAAAAAAAAAACACAATTATTCAAGGTCCTTGAAATTTTTTAAAACTTCCTCAATAATTATAAGTATAAGCATTAAGATTTATCCATCCAAAATAGATTTTATTTGTTGATGTCACTTTAACACGCATATAATATTTCTTAAGCACTTGGCATGATTGTTAGTGTTAAGCTTTGTGTATTGCTTTTTAGGTATACTTACTTTTTAAATGCTTAAGACCATTGTTGAATGTTTTTTTAACATTAAATTAAACAAAAAATTTAAGTGTTGAAATAACAAACTTTATTTTAAAAATTTGTTGTAATTTTATGATTATTTTATTTTAATTAAGGTGATTTTTGTATACAAAAAATCAAAGTTGCTTGGAAAAAAAAACAATTATAAAATATAAAAATAAAAAGGATTACTACAAAACAAATGCAAATTACAATAATAATAGTATATCATACAGAAAGTTTTTTAAGACTCTTTTCATGTAGAAAAATATCTTAGATGCTGCCATTACAATATAAGGCGTTTTTAATCATTAGCCGAACTATTTCAAAATTAATTTTTTTAATTTAATTTTTATTAATTTTTTATTTTCAAGCTTTTTTAGCTGAAACTATTTCAGAAAATATTAAATTTGTTTCATTATTTGTTGTTCACTTTTAAACCAAATTTCAATTAAATTTTGTAACTTATTTTGAAACAAAATAGGCTCAATTGAGCAATATTATTATTCAAGGAACTTTACAAAAATTTTAACATTTGTCTGCTTAACAAATTGCTAACAAATATTTTTTGTCGGTTCCATCTAAAGTTTTGTTAATATTGCCAAATAACTAAATTTTTTTTATGAATTTAGTATTTGGAAAAAAGTTAAGCTGTAAATCTTTTGAAAAAAGTCAGTGTTTCAATATATTTGATGTGAACCATCTATTGGCGTGCTATGAAAAAAAAGCAACTCAGCAGACGTTAGTAAACTGACAATTCAAAATTCACAAGAATTAATGTTACCTTAGCAGCTTTTGGTGATGATGGGAGAGAATTTCTTATTGTTGTTATTTTACTACATTAACAAGTCAAAGAAAGCATATAATTCTGATACCGTCATTTACTCATATTTACCTCCGAAGGTTCAACGATTGTACAGAAAATACAGTGCAATTGCGGTTGAGGGAACTCTGAGTTGAGAGAACTACTCGGTTGAGGAAACACGGACATTTTTTCATTGACTACTCTGTAGAGGAAACTGTATAATTTTAATAGTACCGAGTTCAGGAAAAATAGAATTAAAATTAGAAAGGATGTGATGCAGAACTTCATATGTTTATCTGTGGTGAAATGATTATCATCTTACTACGAAGGACTTATTTACAAACAAATTGAAACTAATGTTTGAGCTGAAGTTAAGCTATAATTAAATTTACAATTCTAATGCAAGCGGTTTAATTTGGAAAATGTTACCCATAAGACTTAAGTCTTAAAATGCTCTTCGTAGAAAAACTAAAATGGCAAGAATCATATTGTTTGTTTTTGCAGTCAACTTTTACATATTTTATTAAAAAATAATGAAAGAACATCTTGATTTGAGTTCAAGGAATAGTCTTGTTTGAGGGAACAAGCCTTGCATGAATTACTTCCCTCAACCGCGATTGAACTGTAATATAATATATCTGCCAGTCGTCTCTAGCGAGTCAACTTTTTTCAAAGAAGACAGTCAAGTCTACGAAGCAACTGCAAAACGGTGTTTGAGATGATAAGCTTTGAACTGATAAAAAAAATATAAAAAGGTATAGTTAATTAGATATCATAAAGCGTGCTGGATCGAAAAAATAAGCAAAAATACCATTTGAACAAAATGGTGATTCTAAGAAAAAACATTTTTTTTCCCCTAAAAAACAAAAAAAAATAAAAACTAGTAAGGTATATCTTCGACTTGGTCGAAGTTAAAATACCCCCACGGCCGATTCTTAAGGGTGGAAGAATCTTAAATTGATGAGCTTTTTGTATGTGATTTTGAGAGATTTTATTATTTTTATGTGTCTAAAATACATACATATCAAATTGTTTTCCTGCAGCTTAAATATAAGCCTTTTTATAAATTTTTAAAGTTTGGGGTTTTATGGGAGGTGGGCGTGTTAGATTGTGTATGACGCCCATTTTTCTAGCATACCTCAGTTTCGACATAGAATACACAAATACCGAGGTTTTGTCTTGTTACTTTAATATTAGCCTCTTTATAGATTTTTCAATTTTGGGGTTGTATGGGAGGTGGGCGTGTTAATGGGTGGAGAAAGCCCATTTTTATAACGCACCTCAGTTTTGGCATTAAATACACAAATACCGAGTTTCCATCTTGTAACTTTAATATTAGCCTCTTTATAGATTGTTCAATTTTGAGGTTGTATGGGAGGTGGGCGTGTTAATAAGTGGATGACGCCCATTTTTCTAACACACCTCAGTTTTGACATTGAATACACATATACCAAATTTCAGTATTGTAGCTTTAATATTAGCTAGAGAGTTTTTAGAGTAATTAGAGTTTTCAATTTTGGGGTTGTATGGGAGGTAGGCGTGGTTTTCATCCGATTTAGCCCATTCTCGAACTTGACCTTAGTTTTTTTAAAAAAAGCTTAAATATTGAATTTCATTAAGATAGCTTCAAAATTACGGCTGTAATCGTGTCGACAGACAGACGGACAGACGGACAGACAGACGGACATGGCTAAATCAACTCAGGTGGTGATGCTGAGCAAGAATATATATACTTTTCCATACCTACCACGCCTCCTTTTGGGTGTTACACACGTCGTGACAAAATTAATATACCCCTTACGCAGTACGCGTGGGGGTATAAATATGAACAGTATGAGGTTCAACAAATTCATCGCATTAACACTAAAAGATCAAGTTCTAAAGATTGTTGAAAAATTTTATCACCAACTTTACAAATATAGTTTGAGAAAAAATTCATTTGGTAAATTTTTTTTCTCTTTAACGTTACTTTCGAAGACATATTTATGCAAATATATTGAAAATATTCCATGAAACTTAAAAACTATGTATGTGTACATGAAAGATGGCCTCAAGAGTTGCATTTTGTGTGAACAAATTGTTTCTCGAACTTTTGTTATTTGGAAGATAAAACCAGTTTTATGTGGTCTTTAACGTTACATGCTTTGCAAGTAAGTTTTCAGATAGGTCTGCATTTGAAAAAACAAAATTTGCATTGAAGAAACTTAAATTAAAGTATAATATCGATTAAGAGGGTTCACATAATTTACAGGAGTTTCAAAAGAGGATAAAAATTTAAGAATCAAGTGAAATTGTAACCATTTTTGTTGTATCATTTCACACACCATAATATCTTATAGTTGATTTTTATCAACTATTTTACTTGAATTTCAACAGTTTCAACACTTTTTTCAACCCTAAAAATATTATTATACCCTAAACCTGAAAGGTCAGGGTATATTAACTTTGTGCAAACGTTTGTAACGCATAGAACGAAGCGAGTCCGGTATAGAAAAGTATATATATTTTTGATCAGCGTCACCACGTGAGTCGAGCTATCCATGTCCGTCCGTCCGTCCGTCCGTCCGTCCGTCCGTCCGTCTGTCCGTCTGTGTGTTGTCCGTATACACAGGATAAGAAGAAGGAGTTGAGATAATTGAATGAAACTTGGTACACATAGTCACAAGGACCCAAGGATCTGCACTATTGAATATTTTTGGAATCCGCCCACGGACACGCCTACCACCCATACAACGCAAAAATTGAAAACTGCATAACTCAGCTCATAATAAGCCTACAACAATAAAATTTGGTATGTATGTGTTTTGTATCAACTCAAAGATGTTTTTGAAAAATGGGTGTCATCCACTCACGGACACGCCCACCTCCCATACAACCCAAAAATTGAAAACGCAATAAATAAGCCTCTGTTTAACCTACAGAGCTAAAATTTGACACATATATTTTTTTTAACAAAAAAAAGACGGTTTTGAAAAATGGACATCATCCGCCCACGGACACGCCTACCTCCCATACAACCCAAAAAATTTAAAACTCAATAAATAAGGTTATATTTGTCATAGAGAAATTAAATTTGGTTTGTATGTATTTTATACCAAAACTAATGTGTGTTCAAAAATTGGGAGTAATCCCTCCATGAACACGCCCACCTCCCATAGCGAAAGCACAATAAAGGCATTAACTGTGAGCTACAGGAATAAAACTTGGTATGTGTAAATTTTTCATCACCATATAAATGCAATTAAAATATAGGCTTCATCCGCCCACGGAGACGCCCATTTGCAATAAAAATTTTTTTATTTTTGAAAAGTGGGTTTAGGGTATTTCATAGTCGGCCTAGACCGACTTTAGACTTTCTTTACTTGTTTTTTTTTTTTTATAATTGTAACTTTAAAATTGCAAGTAAATCATTCCGGTACTATAATACAGAGTAATCTGTTAAAATTGCAGCCTGATTGGTCAACAACTTCTTGAGTCAATTTTTTCAATTCAACAGAAAAAGTTTTGAGCTATTCATTTTTAAAGTTTCACGACAATCGACACCATCGATGGCAAACCAAATTCTATAGTCGCAGCATCGACGGCTCTGGCTATCAATAGTTGAGCTGTACCGTTTCTTAGCTTCTTCTATACAAACTCTTCGGAAAAAAGGCTCCAGAGGTTATACATTGCGTGGATATTGGCTTTTTTGATGGTGCTGCTTTAGAATTCTTGATCAAAGTGGAAGAAAAATTATTTTACTATATTGTGGTTCTATTGTGGTGACCGTGACATGCAGTTTAAGTGTGTGGCTTAGCATGGTCGGAGCCCGAGTTCGATCCCCAGTCACGGCGAAAAGTTTTTTTAATAAAAAAAATTTTTCTGATCGGTCACCACCTCTCTGCAGACAATGGCAAAACTCAGAGAGTAAATAATGCCTTGTAAAGCTTCTTGAGAACATGAACTTTAGCCGCTAGGAGTTGGCATAAAATTTGAAGGCCCAGTTCTCGGTCAATTGTGTGCAAACATTTAATAACACACACAACAGAATTGATCATAAGATCAATATCATAAATAATCATATCGTAAATAATGCCATGTAAAGCTTCTCGAGAACATGAGCTTTAGCCGTTCGGAGTTGGCATAAAACTTGTAGGTAAAGAGCTCGGTCAATTGTGTGCGAACATTTAATAACACACACAACAGAATTGTTCATAAGAAGCTCGCTCAAAGTCGTTGCAAGGGCTGAAATGGCCAATTTTTTTTGTTTTTTTTTTGTGGTTCAATTTAGTTCATATTCAACACGATATTACCTTTAAAGCAGTATTCCTGGTTGGAAGGCTTTTTTGAACCCTTATTGAAAAACTTCTTATTTGAAAACGCAAAGAGTTATTTAAATTTTCGACTTCGACTTCGCATTATCTGAAATGGAAAAAGTAAACTGCGTTAGATTTAGTACAGATGTAATTCCAATCCCTTTTTCAATCATAATTTTGCGATTATTTTGTACACAATGGCTGTCATTGAAATATGCAAAACCAATTTTGGGTCTTTTTTTGTAGTTAAGCTCGAAAAACGTGGTTTCAAGATAAACGCATTTTAGTTTGAAGTTATATTTTTGCATAAAAAAAAAAAATGAAATGAAAAATTTGAGCATGTTTTAGAAACTCGACAATTCTGCGTCGATTGCATTTGATTTCATCAAAATCGGTTCAGTAGAACAGGAAAAAAGTGACTTCGACGTTCAAAAGCGTGATTTCGAAAAAATCTCAAAGAAAATTTTAGGCAATAAAAAATTTTTTTTTTTTTGTGAAATACTTACATATATCAAAGTATTAGATATATGTAAGTATTTCACAAAAAAAAAAAAATTTTTTATTGCCTAAAATTTTCTTTGAGATTTTTTCGAAATCACGCTTTTGAACGTCGAAGTCACTTTTTTCCTGTTCTACTGAACCGATTTTGATGAAATCAAATGCAATCGACGCAGAATTGTCGAGTTTCTAAAACATGCTCAAATTTTTCATTTCATTTTTTTTTTTTTATGCAAAAATATAACTTCAAACTAAAATGCGTTTATCTTGAAACCACGTTTTTCGAGCTTAACTACAAAAAAAGACCCAAAATTGGTTTTGCATATTTCAATGACAGCCATTGTGTACAAAATAATCGCAAAATTATGATCTACAATGCTAGCCCCATAAAGAACACTTTCCTCTTCTTCAAAAAATGAGAACTCAGCGGCTCTCTTTGCTGTCTTTGGGCAGTTCTACCTTCTTTTGATGCGGCCAGAGCTCTGGCTTCGCACCTTTTCAAACGATCTTCGTTTCGAGACCAGATTAGCAATCGGCGTGAAAACTGTATAAAACTTCAAAATGCAATTCTCCGCTTTGTAATCAATGTCTTTGTCTTCATTTTCATTATTTTTTAAATTTTTGACGATGTACTTGTGAAAAAATTAAACTTTTTTTTCAATTTAAGCTTATTCCAAAAAGTATTTTGTACCACAAACATGAC
The DNA here is from genome assembly GCA_958299015.1 of Tetanocera ferruginea. Lineage (NCBI taxonomy): Eukaryota > Metazoa > Arthropoda > Insecta > Diptera > Sciomyzidae > Tetanocera > Tetanocera ferruginea. The sequence continues at coordinate 151,173,042 of OY282641.1, forward strand.
ATTTACAAAACATTTTAAGTTATAATAAATAAAAACACATATTGGATAATATTAACAAAACTTGTATAGCAAAAAATTTTAAATTTCACGTTTTTATATAATTACGTTTTGTTCACCTGAAAACGTATTATATTTTAATTTGTTAACGGTATATATTTTTTTTACGATTTTTATTTTATTTTAATAACACAAATCAAATTATTATTTCTAAAAATTTCATCATTTTTTCATTTTAAATTCATATTTTAATATCTGACATTGCATTAATGCCAAACAAATCAAAAGACTTAAGCAACGAACTTTCTTGAATACTTCCAGCGATAAGCTGAGTAGAAAGAAGGCTTTCATAATTAACCGGACAGCTACTTTATATATAAAGTAAATTTTTGCTAATTGCCAATTAAAATCCGCTAATATTACGAAAAAAAAAATATTGATAGCACACACATAAACGAAAAAAAATTGCCACAAAGATCCTGTTGAACACGTTAAAAGCAGCAGCAACTGCCGCCTTTCATTAAAATGCACTAAAAACGAGTTGCCTTAAAAAATAAAGTCATACTTTAGGGTTTTTTTTTCTGTTTTTTTTTTTTTTTTTTCTTTAAAGCATGTATTTGTCTTACTTTTATTACAATTCGAAATTCTATAACAACGACTGACTGAAAATCCAGTTATTTGGGTTAAAAATGCTTTAAGTTAAAAATGCTTTAAGTAACTACAGTGAATGGCAAAAAATTTATGCCGAAATTGGCAAACAGAATAACGGAACAACAGCAGCAGCATCCAAAGCAATAGCATAGCTAAGTAAGTAAATCAAGAAAATAAATTAAAAAAAAAAAAAACAAACAAAAAGTCATGCGCAAGAAAGTGAAATTCAACAAAGTTACCGGTCATAACTATACGTTATGTAGCGTAACGTTATAGCATATAACGTAATGTCTGTTAATGTGCCTTTATTCTGCGCTTTGTTTTAGTATGAGTTAAGCATAAAAACGAGTTGAATTTTTCTTTTATCACTATAAAACAAACAAAAAAATATATGTTTATGCAGTGTCAACAGTTCCGGCAGCTCTGCTGACAGCAGCATAAATATAAAATTATTAACATAAAACAAAAAAAAATAAAATGACAAGCTGTGAGTTGGACTTAAAACACACATTTAGACGATTGCATAAAACTGCTGATTGCAACTGTATCGTTTCAGGAAGGGAAGCTGCCATTAAGTGGCTCAAAGAAAGCAGGACTTAAACAGATAAAAAAGTTGCTCACCTCCATATTTGTTTTTTGTTTTTTTTTAATACAATGTAGCTGAGTGTGCGTTTATGTGTGTGTGTGTGTGTGTGTGTTAATAGCAATTAATCAGCATAACACTTTCACGCCTCTTATGCGTTTGTGTTAAGACAAAAAAAAACAACAGCATTCATCCTTCTGTGCATTTAAAGCAATTTTTTTATACAGCTCATATTGAAGTTCATGGCAAAATTTAAAAAAAGAAAAAACAAACAAAAATTTAAAGGTGTGTATTTTTACACTGTGAGCTTGACTGCTATTACATTGCGGCTGATGTTAATCAAACGCTCACAACACTGTGTTGTACACAACACTTATAACTACAACACTTTTTGCATATTTCAGCAATTTATTCAAATATATTCAGCATTATGACCATTACGCATTATTTGGTATTCATATATATTAGAAATTTCTTGTTGTTACGCACCCATTTTTTAAAGACTCTACCATAGCATGATAAAAATATGAAAACCATAACCAATTTAAATGAGTCAATTTTTGCTTTGCTGCTAATAATTTTCGCCGTAAAAACAAGTTTGTCGCTTAAGTCTTTTGTTATTTTACATTTTTAGAACTTTTAATGCGCCATACGCTAGTTTATATGTATGTTTGTTAACGTTGTCAACGTTAATTTTCTACATATTTTTTTTTTTTTTTTTTTTTTTTTATGTTTTATCGTCACCAACTCGTTGGCAATCTTTTTATAAAAAGCTTAAGTTTAGCTATGAACAGGTTAAATGTCGGAAGTTTAGTTAAACTATAGCAAGAAATAAATTTAAGATAGAGTGAAAAAAATTGTTTCTTATAGTTAATTATTTTTTTTTTTTTGCATAAATATAAATTCGAATGTCAGTTAATCTGTGTCTAACCGAATTCCTCTTTTTTTCATTTGCCTAAATTTTATATAAATCATTTATAGCAGCTTAAAAAGCTTGTTTCAGTGTTTCTAAAAATATTATCCAAAATTAAATCTTGTATCATTATTATTCTGCTCTGTTCAAATACTAAAAATGCTTTATTTTCGAACTTTTGGAATTGAATTTTTAAAATTCGAACACTAACACTTCATAAACTTTTAATACTAGGCTAATTAAATAGTTATGTTCTCGTGTTTTTTTTTTTTCTTTGTGTCACGATCACCGTTACTTCTTGCAACACTGAATGCCGAATCCAAAGAAATACCAAAAATATCGAGAATAGGCGGAAAAAGTGATGGTTCGAATCTTCTTTGGTTCATATGAAAGTCAATATGAGTGCTTTCAAAAAATTCGCAATATTTATAACTTTGAAGCAAATAAATTTTAAATATATTCTTAAGATAAGTCTTTTGTTTTTAAAAATATTTCAACTTAAATTAAAATAAAAAATTAATAAAAAATCCAAAAAAAAAAAAAATATCCGGTTACGGTATATGAAAGGGTTAATATTCTGCGTAAAACATACAAAAATCATTTTAAACATAAAAGACAAGGCAACGAACTTTATTTGTTTTCTTGTTTTTATTAATTTTTTAATTTTGCTATCCTTGCAACGCATGTTTATAGCTTAATGAAAGTCATAAAACAACATCTTATCTTTATTCAATTTGCACACTTGGAGGAATAGTATTTTAGCATAAAATAAAATATGCATGAATAGCAGCCTTTCGCTACTCAAGGCAAGTAAGAATTAAGTAGATTTTTTTTTTTTCCATAACATAACTCTTGATAAAACGATGGGAACGGCTTATAGGAAGTGCCTAAGCCGCTAGTCTTAAGTCATCTGTCTTTTTATGTATGACCAATGCTTGACACAACAATAACAACAAAAACAACAGCATGTTAAAGACTATTAATAAACGTAAATAACACTGTGACGGTTACAGACAGATTTGAACATTAAATATAATTAGCACAGAAAATGAGAAAAAAATAAATAAAAAAAAAATGCAAAACACATAAAAAACATGTTTTGACCAAAAGTATCTAAAAATGTGTATTAAAAATGGCTGTAAGTCGTTTAGCATTTATTATTTTAAGAAAAAAAATAACAAAAAAAATATAGCTAGCCATAACAGGAATATAAAATTTTTGTGAAATACAATATAGCAAAAATTTTAAATGAAATTTCTTTAATTGTATTTTTTTGCCAAAAAAAAAAACAATACAACAGCGAGACAACAATATAAAAAAAAAAAACAAAAAAAAAGAAACAACACCTCATGCTCAACTCTGCATTGCAAGTTCAAGGTTAAGTTAGAATCATTTTTATTTAATTTTTTTTTTGTTATTGTGCAAAAAGAAATTTAAAATATTAGCAAAGCCATAACAAAACAGAAAGAAAGCGAGACATACAAAACAGAACTTAATTAAGACTTGTCCAAAATGACAACTTGTCCGAATTGTGTTAAAGATAAGCAAAAGAATTTTGCAAACAAAAGACTTAAGCAACAAACTTCAACAGCTGTATAGTTTTTAAAAAACTACAATAAGCTTAAAACTAGCGCTTAGAGCAAAGAACTTAGAGATGTTTATGGTACATAATTATGCAGATCAATGCTATGCAGATAAAAGTTAGGCAAAAAAAATAATAATTTAAAATTTTTATTGCCATTAAAAAATACACAGTTAAAATTTTGCATATAAATTCGTTTGTTGGCAGCAATTTCAAGTTCATTTATATAAAAACAAAAACGGTTTTTTTAAAAGCTGTTTATTTGTTGAAACAGATACAACAACTTTTTCTTTAACTCTACACATATTGTTGCTCTAAACTGACTAATCTTTATAAATCAAGCTGCTATTAGCCACAACGTCTTGAATTTTTGCATTTATTTATGGTGTTTGTACAAAAAATTAAGCGTTAAAGGTGATAAGTTAAGCAGTTAAGCAATTAAAGGTAATACCCGGCGCTGCCCGGAGTGTCATCTATTGTTGCACTTCAGGTAATATATTAATGAATGTTTAAAAGAAAACAATTCGTTTTTCAATGACTAATTAAAAGGTTTGAAAAACTACCTTTTTATGCCTATTTTGCGGCCTTATAACCCGGGGTTCCTGGGGTTTTTACCACTACCGACATCTATTTTTTTGTTTGCAGATCTTATTTTTAAGTCTCAATCTAACGAAAAATGTGCGCGGAGCGATCAAAATAAAAAAAAACGCACATATGGCTGCTCTAATATGAGTACATAAGTGTGTCCCAAAAAAAATCAAGCTTTTTTTAGAAGTATTTTTGAAATTTTTTTGAAATCTTCAGAAAAAGCGCTTGGAAAAACTTCAGATGTCGCGCTAGACGAATTTCTACTAAAAATCAGGTTATTCGGAGAATTTTCAAATTTCAAACATTAGTAAGTCAATAACACACATTTTCTTAGTCTATGTGCATTTTTTTTTTTTTCGAAATACAAAACTTTTCAAAAACCAAAAACTCTCCAAACTTTTTTTTAATTTCAATAAATGAAAAGTTTTGGCCATTTTTTTTTTTTTTGTGATTTAGGACATATTTTAAATGTTTTCTTAAAATTTCCATAAAGTTTTTAAAAAATTCTACAAACATTAAAAAAATTCCATAAAAACTAAAAAATATAATATTGCAGTTAGGCTGATGTCAGAGTGAGCGCTACAAGCGACGCGATACTTGAAGCTTTGCTAGTAGATTCTATAAGCAATGCATTTCTATGTCAGAGTAAAAGTGTTTCTTAATACTCGAAATGCTAATTTCATACAAATCATACAAATTATAGCATCGCTTTTACTATGACAACTTTTGAATGTTTTCATAGAAAAACACAAGCAAAGGTTTGTAGCTTCATAACATCGCATCGCTTGTAGCATTCACTCTGGCATGAGCCTTAGAATGGATTAATTTGACATCTGTTATGTGTCAAATGGCTTGTCCATATGAAGTTTGTGTTCAGTATTCAATACGACTCAATCATGAATAGACTAAGTCTCATGCCAGAGTGAACGTTGCAAGCGAAGCGATACTTCAAGCTTTGCGAGTAGATGCTATAAGCAATGCTTTTCTATGTCAGAGTGAAAGCTTTGTTTTATTACTAGAAATGCTGAATCATTAAGTTATATTTGTCTGATATCATACCAATCATTTCAAATATCGATTGGACGCTTAAAGCTTTCAAAACAGCTTCAAGAGCTTATAGCATCGCTTTTATTCTGACAACTTTTGAATTTTTTCATAGCAAAACACAGGCAAAGCTTTGTAGCTTCGAGTAGATTTATAGCATCGCATCGCTTGTACCGTTAACTCTGACATGAGCCTTACTCCTAAACAACGTTTATTAATTATGGAAACCTACAACCAAAATCAGTCATCCATAAGAGCATGTTATAGAGTTCTTCAACATCAGTTTGGTCGTTATGAGCGTCCAACTGAGTGCACTCAAGAAATGGTTCTGTTAATTGGCCACCAAGATCATGTGATTTGACGCCATTGAATTAGTTTCTTGGGGAATACGTTAAATCACTTTTTTATGTCGACAAATCTGAAACTATGCTTTGGAAACAAACATAACTCGTGTTATTCAAGGAATATCGGCCGATATGCGCGAAAGAATTGTCGAAAATTGGACCCACAGAATTTAAGAGCTAGTCATGGACAACAATTGAAGAAAATAATTTTTAAAAATTAAGTTGTAGGAAACGAACTATCATTCCAAATAAAGATTTGCATCAAAATATTGATCTTTATATATGGGCATTTCCATTGTCGCGAACGCGACATTCGTACGCCTTTGAGGAGCAAAAAACTAAAGAAATCTCAAAACAATTGGGTTTTTTTTTCCAACTTTTCGATAGCATTTTATTAGCATTATATTTAGAAAAAAGTTAGTTTTTTAGATTTTATGTTTACAAAATATAAGCAATAAACATGGCATCGCAAACGCGATATAAAATGGAACTCGTTTTCGACTGCATCTAGAAATATGCAGATATTTGCAAAACGCAACATAATATTTTAAGATGGTGAATTGTAAATTAGAACAGATTAATGTGGGTTTCAAGAAAAAGTTGTCATTTTGACATTTTTCTATTCTTTTTTTTTATTGAGCTTAAAACTGATCGAGAACGCGACATATTTTTCCATCATGTTTGTAATAAGAATTTGTTAAAGTTATTTCAGCTAAATATTGCATTACTTACCAAAAACATCGTAAATATTCTTTGTGAGTTTTATATAAAAAAAAAAAAAACAAATTGGCCATTTCAGCCCTAGAAAAGATTTTGACCAAGCTTCTTATGATCAATTGTGTTGTGTGTGTTATTAAATGTTTGCACACAATTGACCGAGAACTGGACCTACATGTTTTATGCCGACTCCGAACGGCTAAAGTTCATGTTCTCAAGAAGCTTTACATGGCATTGTTTACACTCTGAGGTTTGCCATTGTCTGCAGAGAGGTGGTGACCGATCAGAAAAATTTTTTATTGAAAAAAACTTTTCGCCGCGGCTGGGGATCGAACCCGGGCTCCAAGAATGCTAGGCCACACACTTAACTTGCATGCCACGGTCACCACGATTTTTATTAAGTAATATTAATAAAAAAAAAAAAAATACATATAAGCCTAGTGAGATAAATTATGATATATTATTGTAACCCCATCCTTACTACGTATGTGGTTATTTACTTCATCATGAAGTTTTTCAGCCTGTAAGTAGGCTGGGCAGAAATAGGAAAGTACATATGGGCATTTCCGCAGAAAAGTCTACCGTGACCAAAATATTAAAAGTAAGCCAACATTTCTTTTTTACTTGTGTTATTAAAGAGAAATATTCAAAACTAATTTTAATTAAAGAGTTAAAATTATTCCAATAATGTGATGGCAAAGTCTTCCAAGTTAAAGTTAAAGTTTTGGTCAGTTTTGTTTATTTCTATGAGCATTTTCTCTTTACAATTTCCATTTCTAAGAGTAATTCTCCAATTGCACTCTTATGCACAACTTTTGCTACAACAACAACTAACCGCAAAATAAATGCAAAAGAGCAAAAACAATACCAATTAACGGTAAAATTTTGACTCGCTTTTAATGATACTAGTATCGCCTAGCACCAATTTATTGATTGCTTATTTATAATTGTATGCGAGATGATTAAAATAATTTCGAGGCTATAACTCTGAATTAATTGGAGATATAAGGCTATTTTTTTCAAAAAAATTTTTTTTATTTAATTTTTTGTTCAAAAACAGAAAAACAACATTTTAAAAAAATTTAATTTTGTCAAAGAAATCATAGGGGGTAGCCTTGATTTTTCGATGGAACGTAGAGTTTATTAATTTAGTGTCAAGACAAAATAAATTCACTTCAAATTCGGTACAGACTTCGAAAGAAAATCAAAAATGCAATTTTGAGTTTTTGTTTTTTTTTTACAACAAAAAACATTTTTGCCCAATATTTTAAGAATAAATCAAATTTTATGGTCTTTTTTTAAAAGGAATAATTTAAATATAAACAAACAAAAAACGGTATTATTTTTAAAAATTTTTTTAAGACAACTGATAAGACTTAAATACAAAAAAGAAACAAATAAAATCTATTCACAGATGGCTGAGTTATATGCTTCATAATTTAGAACATTCAATTTGAGACAGTTTTTTTCTCTCTCTTGGCATTTGGTTGAAACACACGCTAAATAACTAACGACAATATTAAGAAAATTCATTAAAAATACTTTTGGTTCGAGCTTTGCTGCAATTTTTATCACATTTGAAAGAAAATTTAATAAACTTTTAGAAAAAATTAGAAAAATTAAAAAACCGTTAAAATCCGACTAAGATATTCACATGGAAAGTCAAATTTTTAAATTCAAAACAAATTTCTTTATTAATTTTACAATTGACGAAAGCATAAAACTGAATTTTTTTTACAAAATTGTTACTTTTAAAAAAAACTCAAATTCGACCCCAACCAAATTTCAAATTAAAAACTCTCCCCCAACCAAATTTCATATTAATCCAATAGCGAGTTTTTTCTCAAAAATGTAATTTCTCTCTTAGAAGATTGGGAACCCCCTCTATCAGATATATCATTTATATATACATTCTGCACATCTGGCCAACATAACCTTTCGAATGATATAAGTTCCATATAGTTTGAGTTTTAATTAATACTAAAAAAGCGTACGACAAACTTTCATGTTCACGTATTAATATATAAGAAGAAGATAATGAGGTAACGTCACGCCAGACAAAAAAGCATTTTGTGCTATTTTTTCTACGCTGACGTTCAAAAGTGCGTAAAGTTTAATAAATTTTAATAAAGTTTAGTTAATTTTATAAAAAAAATTGTCAAGAAGAAAAACCGTTAATTTATTTTAAATTTGAAAAGTGAGTAACGTCACACCACATTGCTCGAATTTTGCCTGATTTCGTTGCTGAATTTGGTTGCAGGTATTTTAGTGGAATTTTTTTCCAATTTCTCATGGTCGATGGGGTAGGAGTTAAATAATATTATATATAATAGATAAATTTTATTTAAGTCAAATATTTTTAAATGAAATATTTTTAAATATTTTTAAATTTTTTAAAAATTTAAGTAACGTAACGACAGTAACGTCACGCCAGATGACTTATGGCTGGTTCAAACTGTGTGACCACATTGTCATTATTGCTGTCAAAAGCACTGCCATTCGAAATCACACAATCTGAACAGTTGTCACAACGTTTTCAGGTCATCCTGCGTCACAAAATTGACTTTAAAATGGCATAATAATATGAACTAATAAATTTTTGTGTGACGAGCTGTGTGACACAATGGCAAACAAAAAAATAAAAAGCCAACATTCTGGCTTTTGTGTGACAATGTGACACACAATTTTGTATGATTTTTTATAAATAAAACAATTATTTTACAATAAAATAAGCAACAAAATTAATACATCACGGTAATTTATTGACCACAAGACTTGTCAACGACAAAAAGGAATTCTTCCATGTCTTAATAATTGTCCAGATTCCAAAATAATAAAGTTTCACAGGATACTGGTGTGATAACATAAAAGTTATTTTCCAGGCTTTGAACTTTGGCTCAGGCTTTCAGGAACAAGTAAAAGCAAAATTTTTTCGGCTGATGTAAATAAGAATGCTCAGTTCTGGCGTTGTTTTCTCGTTAACGTGGATTCCTTTGGTGCCCCCGGTACAAATTTCAAGTGCGTCTTTTATCCTTTATACTTTTCTCGTATCACTTTGGATGCAGATATAGGCAAAAGATGTTAACGTAAATTAATCGGCATCGAAAATTGGTTGACCAAAATCTTCATGGCTTTTTTGACTTGTACCATAGTTTGTTCCCTGGCTGTCTGTGCTAGCTATCATTATCTACCGTGCTGTCTACTTTGGCTTATGCGATACCGTTTGCAGTTTCCTGCCCGATCCAAAGAACACACCGATCTATTCAGTGGTACTCGTACTGTTCGTTGTCACATGATGATAAATTCTAATCGTAAGACTACAGAAATTGTTTACAAGCGCACAAAACACAACTGGGTTACCATCTCTAGTTTATTCTAAATAATCATTTACAGAAAATTTATATACTATATACTGTAGGCTTGTTAAAAAAGGTTTCAATTCAGCTTTCATTCATACCATTCCTTTAATTTTTTGTTTCTCAAAATTGATTTAAAGGATGAAAGTGAAATCTTTAAAATTTTGTTTTTTCCAACTTGAATCCAAGATATCTCTTTTTTATTTGGAAATCCTTTATGTGCCAGGGTTAATCAGAAATATATGGTAGTAGCGTAGATAACATAAGAAAGATTTTAAAAGTATTATTATGGATTTATCAAACTCATTTTACATCTAGATTAGAAAAAAAAAGATTATAAAAAAAGTAAAGTTAAGTAATAGGAAGAGTTTCTAATGGAAAGAGCTAGCTACTGGAAATAAACGTGAATCGCGCATAATGTAGGAATTCAACAAGGAAATGCAATATAAGTTTCCATGTCGTAAAATTATTGAATTAGGAAGATTAAAAATGATCTTGTACCTTGTAAGATAAGTTGACAATTCAAAGAAATACGATGTATGTACTTTAGCATATATTCATATTTATTCAAGCAGGTTTATACATGAGTGAAATTTGAGCCGTTTACTTAAATGGTAGTGATCGTCTTATCATTTTGTTTTTTTAAAACATTTCAATACGCTAAAATATCATGTGTCCATTAAAATTTGTATTTTTATGTTACCTTTAGTTCTGAATAAAAAAAAAAATATAAACTAAGTCACCTGTTTTGAAATATCATAACCAAGCTTTCAAAAAATGATATAAAATCTTTGTCACACTGTTTGAATTAGTGTCACACATAATGGCATTAAAAATGTGATGTGACTACTAGTGTGACAACCATTGCCACACAAGCTTCATCCCATTTTGTGACAAACAATGTAAACGTTCTTGTCATCCTACAAAAAATCATTAAAACCTGCCACACAAAAAATGACAATGTAGTCACACAGTGTGAATCAGCCATTAGCCTAATAAACAAAATTCGAGAAAAGATTTTTTAATTTGATAACTACCAAAATAAATTTATATTATTTCAAATTCTTCCAAACAAATTATTGTAAAAGGTGATTTTTTTGAGGTTATGATTTTCATGCATTAGTATTTGACAGATCACGTGGGATTTCACACATGGTGTCAAAGAGAAAGATGCTCAGTATGCTTTGACATTTCATCATGAATAGACTTACTAACGAGCAACGCTTGCAAATCATTGAATTTTATTACCAAAATCAGTGTTCGGTTCGAAATGTGTTTCGCGCTTTACGTCCGATTTATGGTCTACATAATCGACCAAGTGAGCAAACAATTAATGCGATTGTGACCAAGTTTCGCACTCAGTTTACTTTATTGGACATTAAACCAACCACACGAATGCGTACAGTGCGTACAGAAGAGAATATTGCGTCTGTTTCTGAGAGTGTTGCTGAAGACCGTGAAATGTCGATTCGTCGCCGTTCGCAGCAATTGGGTTTGTGTTATTCGACCACATGGAAGGTTTTACGCAAAGATCTTGGTGTAAAACCGTATAAAATACAGCTCGTGCAAGAACTGAAGCCGAACGATCTGCCACAACGTCGAATTTTCAGTGAATGGGCCCTAGAAAAGTTGGCAGAAAATCCGCTTTTTTATCGACAAATTTTGTTCAGCAATGAGGCTCATTTCTGGTTGAATGGCTACGTAAATAAGCAAAATTGCCGCATTTGGAGTGAAGAGCAACCAGAAGCCGTTCAAGAACTGGCCATGCATCCCGAAAAATGCACTGTTTGGTGTGGTTTGTACGCTGGTGGAATCATTGGACCGTATTTTTTCAAAGATGCTGTTGGACGCAACGTTACGGTGAATGGCGATCGCTATCGTTCGATGCTAACAAACTTTTTGTTGCCAAAAATGGAAGAACTGAACTTGGTTGACATGTGGTTTCAACAAGATGGCGCTTCATGCCACACAGCTCGCGATTCTATGGCCATTTTGAGGGAAAACTTCGGAGAACAATTAATCTCAAGAAATGGACCGGTAAGTTGGCCACCAAGATCATGCGATTTGACGCCTTTAGACTATTTTTTGTGGGGCTACGTCAAGTCTAAAGTCTACAGAAATAAGCCAGCAACTATTCCAGCTTTGGAAGACAACATTTCCGAAGAAATTCGGGCTATTCCGGCCGAAATGCTCGAAAAAGTTGCCCAAAATTGGACTTTCCGAATGGACCACCTAAGACGCAGCCGCGGTCAACATTTAAATGAAATTATCTTCAAAAGGTAAATGTCATGGACCAATCTAACGTTTCAAATAAAGAACCGATGAGATTTTGCAAATTTTATGCGTTTTTTTTAAAAAAAAAGTTATCAAGCTCTTAAAAAATCACCCTTTATAAAAAATAAAAAGTCTTGCCCAATTCGCAGAGTTTTTCAAATTTTCTAATCTAAGTCAAAAACCACTTCTGTTTTTGTAACGTCACGCCAATGCATATTTTTGCTTATATCTTTTAATTCTTAGAGTCGATTGTTATAATTATACCCTAAACCTGAAAGGTCAGGGTATATTAACTTTGTGCAAACGTTTGTAACGCATAGAACGAAGCGAGTCCGGTATAGAAAAGTATATATATTCTTGATCAGCGTCACCACGTGAGTCGAGCTATCCATGTCCGTTCGTCCGTCCGTCCGTCTGTGTGTTGTCCGTATACACAAGATAAGAAGAAGGAGTTTAGATAATTGAATGAAACTTGGTACACATAGTCACATGGACCCAAGGATCTGCACTATTGAATATTTTTGGAATCCGCCCACGGACACGCCTACCTCCCATAGAACGCAAAAATTGAAAACTGCATAACTCAGCTCATAATTAACCTACAACAATAAAATTTGGTATGTATGTGTTTTGTATCAACGCAAAGATATCTTTGAAAAATGGGTGTAATCCACTCACGAACACGCCCACCTCCCATACAACCAAAAAATTGAAAACGCAATAAATAAGCCTCTGTTTAACATACAGAGCCAAAATTTGGCGCATATATTTTGTATAACAAAACAAAGATGTTTTTGAAAAATAGACATCATCCGCCCACGGACACGCCTACCTCCCATACAACGCGAAAATTGAAAACTGCATAACTCAGCTCATATTTAGCCTACAACAATAAAATTTGATATGTATGTGTTTTATATCAACACAAAAATGTCTTCGACATGTGGACGTCATCCGTTCACGGACACGCCCACCTCCCATACAACCCAAAAATTGAAAACGCAATAAATAAGCCTCTGTTTAACCTACAGAGATAAAATTTGGCACGAATGTTTTTTATGACAAGACAAAGATGGTTTTGAAAAATGGACGTCATCTGCATACGGACACGCCTACCTCCCATACAACCCAAAAAGTTTAAAACTCAATAAATAAGGTTATGTTTGTCATAGAGAAATTAAATTTGGTATGTATGTATTTTATACCAAAACTAAGGTGTTTTCAAAAATTGGGAGTAATCCGTCCATGAACACGCCCACCTCCCATGGCGAAATCACAATAAAGGCATTAACTGTGAGCTACAGGAATAAAACTTGGTATGTCTAAATTTTTCATCACCATTTAAATGCAATTAAAATATAGGCTTCATTTACACGCCCACGGAGACGCCCATTTACAATAAAAATTTTTTTTATTTTTGAAAAGTGGGTTTAGGGTACTTCATAGTCGGCCTAGACCTACTTTAGACTTTCTTTACTTGTTTTTATACTTAATATAGTGCTACTAAACTACTACTTTAATATAAAAAAAAAATTTTTAAAACTCAGACTTTTTCATTCTTTTTTTTGTTTGTACAAAACATACATAACATCAGTTTGGAAATGCCCACCTAGTATACATCAGTACCACCACCTTAGTAGATTAAACCATGTCCATCCCTGTTTTTGTATGTACCCTGTCTGTTGACATGATTACAGCCATTATTATTAAGTTATCGTAATGATAATTCGATATTTAAGCTTGTATCGTGAAAAAAAGATCATGTTCGAAAATAAGCCAAATAAGATAAAAACCACGTATAACTCCCATAAAAATTGACGTTCTCAAAATGGAAAATTTCTTAAAAATCTATTCAAAAATAACTCCAATCACTTGAGCATGATCCCATGAGCTTTAATTTAAACTATTAATACTTTGTTTAAAATTCAGTAAAATCGATAAACCTTTTCATACTTCCCTTACAAAGTGTATTAAAAATACGACGCATGATCGCGAACGCGACACACACTTTGATAATCAATATTAAATGTTTAGTATGATTTTTACCTGTAGTTACTTTTTTTTATAGTGAAACTTTTTTTTTATAAATTTTAATTTTCAGACACTTGCTTAGAACGATAACGAAGTTCTGATAACAAATGATGATTTAGGTACAAGAACGCAAATGAAATTTTCTTATTTCTCGGAATCGGATTATATATTTCAAAAATATAAAATTAAGAAAACTTTATCTCTTATATTGTAAACGGATGTTTTGAGTTTGTTGAGATATATGTTATGTTTATTATACACAGTGTTACTTAGAGAATGACCACACCATTGAATAATCTTTAAGTAGTTTAATAAGGTTGAAATTGTGTATAAAAAAAAAAATTAAATTATGTTTTCGACATTTGAAAATACATTTGAAAAAAAAAATCAATGTTTTAAAAAACAAAAATGGTAAAATTATTTTTTTCTGGTTTATTCAGCTCACACTAAAATAAATCAGGTCGAATTGTTTCGAATTGTTCACAAAATTAACATACTTCTTTAAGATCACAACAGCGTAAACAAATATCAAATAAAACTGATTACGAACTTTATTTTTTAATTTATATAATTGCCATATTTATATTTTGCATAATAATCATGACTTTCTTATTGTTGACTGAAGTATTGAAACAAAAATCCATACCATTTTGGGCTAATGTTCAGTGGGATGCGCATTCAATTTATTGCTTAAACGCTTCAAGTTCGTTAGCATTATTAAATTTTAGATATTTTTTTTTTTTCCTTTAATCAAAGCATTATAAAATCAATATTTTATAGGTTTATTATCGTCCATTTGAGGAAACCAGGTTTGAACCATAATTTTTTTGCGGCCAATTAGCACCTCTTGATAAATTTAGTGGCGTTTTTCGCATCAGTTGATGATCAAATAATGACTCCAACTTATTTTGATTTGACTCAAAATATGTATCTAAGCTCATCATGCCAACAAATCTGATCACTGGCTATGACTAAAAATACTTGCATGATAGTGTATTTTGCATTAAATTTATAAAATATTATATTTTTGAACATTATGATTTTGCTTCAGAATTGTTTTACAAAACTTTTGTAAACACAAAACAAAGTTCACGTAAATGTCAGAACATCTGCACGTATGGGGGGCAAACATGATCTTTTGACGATAATACGCATTGCTTGTTCTATCGATAACTATGTCTTATGTTAACTATGTGTTATTTGTATATGTTTATTAGGAGTTGCAAAAATTGTCCGATCTGGAAAAAAATTACTTTTTTAAATCTTAACAAAATTGGTTATCGTATGACAGAAGCTTTTTTTAAATTTTTTTCACTTTTTTGAAAGTGTGTTTTTTTCGAAAAATATTTTGACTTTAAAAATTCTTAAAAAAAATCTAAAGAAAAACTTTTTAAAAAAAGCTCGAGTCATACAACAGCGAATCAAGTTTAAAAAATACACAAAAAAAAAAAGTTCGTCAAAAAATGAACCCGCTAGTGCCGCAACCAGTACTAAAAATATGGTTTCGAGATAAACGCGTTTAAAGTTTGTGAACAAAGAAAAATGCAAGGAAAAATAAAAATGCGTTCTCACCAATCCGGCTGTAACTTTTGAACCCGTAAGAATTTTTCCATGAAATTTGTTTTCTTAGCATTTTAAGAATATTTACTAAAATACAAAATTATAAAAAACTCAAAAAAAATTAAAAGTCGATTTAAAAAAACGTCAATGTCATGTCCCCCGTTAAATCTGATTGCTCTTTAATTTTTAAAAAATTATTTTGTGTTCTTCTTTTTTATGAAGTTGCTGTGAAAACGAACTAGTTTTTTTTTCTCACCTCAAAATTTTAAAATTTTGAGTTGTGTGACTTTTGAACAACGCGTACGATATGTGCTTTTAAATAACATTTGCATACGTCTTAGTCTTAGAAAATAATTTAAAATATTTGATTTAAGTTATCTTGAATCAACTAAGTTTTTATCAGAAAAATATATTTCATGCAAATATATTTATATGCATAAATATATTTCATGCAAATTTACTTTAAAATATATTGTTAATATATTCAGCTAAGCATCAAGTGTAATAAATAAGTGTTTAAATAAGTGTAAGTGTTTCTTCTTAGAACTCTTATCGGCATTTGTTATCAAGCAATTAAAGCATAATTTAATGATGCATGCAACACCTACTATTAATCATGTGTGAGTCAAGATAACCGTTTTAGAACATCAACATTATTTGTTATGAACTCTTATGTATATATTTCCGAGTTGATTAAGTAAAATCTTCAATAATTTATTTAAATCACTTAGAAGTGATTTATTAAAGTATTTAATGAATTGTGTTTTAAGTGCTTAACACAAGCTTATGTTAATCTTAAATATGGTAGTGTTTATTTTGATATTAAATATTATATGAAATAATAATTTTGAAATCTTTTGTTGAGTTAATAGAAAAATTGGCTTACTTATTCCACAACATTCAATAATTTCAGCAGAAAAAGTGTAATATTTCACTTAACGCAGCTCCGGCTACGCAATTTAATGCATTTATAGCAATTCTTTATGTGTATTTGTAAGAAATTAAATATTACCAAACAAAAGACTTAAGCAACAAACGCGATATGGAACAAATGCTGAAATTGTTGGTTTATTTTACTAATTGCGGAAACTTCGATTTAAATGTAAACAAAATAAATTTTTGTTATTGTTGTAGTTGTAAATTTCAACAACAACAACAACAGCAACAGCATGAAAAACTATGTGGGTGGGTTACCATCAACGGCGGCTAAGTAAAATTGCATGACTTCATAAAAAAAGTCTAATAATTTTCTTCACATTGAAGTTGTGTGAAAGAGAATAAATGGCATGAAGAAATAAATTGCAAGCAAGCCAGACTTGGCAATAAAAATCAATAAAAGGCAAACATAAAAAAAAAGATATAAATAAAAACATAGCAACAACAACATAAAAGCTATAATGCAGGTATTGTTTTTTTTTTTTAAATTTATAAGCAATAACTTTTTTAAAAACGTGGCTGTTATTTTGCATGTATGTGTGTCGAAGTGTTAAACACTGTTTGCCACACAACGTGTGTCTAGTGTGCGAGTGTGGCAAATGAATAAACAAAAAAAAAAACAACATGAAGAATAACAGGCGTTGCTGGGGGAGGCAAGCAAATACGATCATTATCAAACACATAATGAAACAATGTTGTGTTGTTTTATAATTTTTTTAATATTTCCTTTAGTAAGGTATGTACAAATATGCACAAAATGTACGATGGCAACAATAAGAATAACCACAATAAAAACAACAACAGCCAAGTATAGCCAGCAAACAATGCAAATATTAAAAGTTAAAACCAGCGGCAGTGGAAAACTGCAAATAAATACAATAAAAAAAGCAATAAAAAAAAAATTGAAAAATAATAACTACAATAGAAAAAGTCAATATCGCACCTCAAACTGTGCGGTTCATGTTGCTGCTGTTGCTACGACTGCAGTTCACGGCATAACGGGTTTTTCCATTGCTGGCTTATAAAATTATAGACAACAACAAAAATAAAAATAACAACAAACGTCAACATGACAGACAGCATGTAGCTGCAGCAGCTGAGAGCATAGCTAGTGAGTCAAAAGCCTAGCGAGCGCAAAACCTGTTTCAAACATAGCATCAGCAGATATCAGTGACGAGATGGGTCAAAAGTTTGACTCAGCGTAGCTGTTGAAGTGCGTCTGCTTTAGTGGTGGCTTAATACATAAGCATGCTAAGCAATTTTAAGTAGCTATAAACTGCTTTATTTGTTTCATAATAAAGGGCTAAACAGTTAAATAAAAGCCATTATGTAAGGGCTAATTAAAGTGGCAATAAATATCAAAGCATGTTGTCAGGCAGACATTAACTGTTAATATATATTAAAGACTTTTATTGCCTTAATCCCTAAGGCACAATTTTCAGAATAGCTTGTTTGAAAATAAAACAAAAAACAAAACTTAAACCTGCTAAATACTAATAAATACGTTTCGTACTAAGTATATAATTAATTATCATTTTAATATTTTTAATTAAATATTCTATCCTTGGGAAATTTTGCGGGCAATGTACGCATATAAAGCGAGCGCATAGAATAGCTTTAAGGGCCAGTTTTTCAGTGCGGGTTTAATTTATAGTCAAACTAAACCGAGCTTAACTCACCAAAATTGGACGTTTAAGCTCGGTTTAAGCAAAAAACAATACAGGCTACAATATCTATTTAAACAGAGTTTTAACATCCCTTTTTGGTGAGTTGATCTCGGTTTAATTTGGCTCGAGTTTAAACCCGCACTGAAAAACTGATCCTAAGTTAGCCATTTAGTAGGTTTTTGATATAACTGCATCTAAATATGGTGGTGACTGTGGCATGCAGGTTATGTATCTTGATCGATTCCCACTAACGGAAAAGCTTTTTTCAATTAAAAAAACTTTCTGATCGGTCACCACTTCTCTGCAGACCATGGCAAACCTCAGAGAGTAAAATAATGTCATGTAAAGCTACTTGAGAACATGAACTTAAGCCGTTTGGAATCGGCATAAAACATGTAAACAAACTTTTAATAGCACACAACACAATTGGGTCTTTTCAAGGGCTGAAATGGCAAATTTGATTTTTTTTTGGCCATGAGATAAGAACTGTGAAATTCATTAAAATCCTCATTTTTATAAAATTTATAAAATTGAGTTGAACTATACGTTGCAGTAAATAACTACTTTAAGTGTCAATAATTACGAAGCTCAGAAAGTTCAGAAAGTTCATTTTTTAGGTTCAGTGATCGACATAAAGCCCAATGAAATAACGCCCAAATAAAAAATGAAATAACGCACAAAAAATTTCCATACAAATTTGGGCGTTATTTCATAATGAAATAAGGCCCAAAACTCTGGGCTTTATTTCATTTCATTTTTTATTCATTCATAATGAAATAAAGCCCAAAACAAAAAATGAAATAACGCCCAGCTGAACCTTACGTTTTTTTGTTAACCGAAAGTGGTGTGACTTTTGGAGCTCCCATTATATATACTCATGTATTATATTTATAGACTTTGAGTTATTAACTGAAACCAGTATTTGTTATTAAAGCTTAAGTTTTAGCAAATATGACAAAATTTTTGCCAAAAGTTTTAATGTTTTTGCCTTCATGTGGTATTGATTTCACATTTCATTTTATATTTTTATTGATTTTTAATAAATTGCTGCATGTTTTAACTTTATTTGTTTGTTTAAATACGTTGTTTTTTTGTTTTTATACAACAATGTAACTAAAAAAAAATGTTTTTCAGATATCAATATTAATCTTTATAATTAATAGGCTAAGATTTTTTTGTTACTTCAACTCCTCCCAGACCTATAGACCGAATTAAATGGTTCAGATGTCATTAAGGTGGAACATAACATTCGCGGCAGAGAAAACAGACCATTTTTAAAAAATTCATAACTCAGTCAAAAACAAACATTTTTCCAATATGAACAAATTACAAGAAAAAAATTCAAAAAATATATTTTTCATTCCAACATGGTTTTTTGAGCTCCAAACTGGCGGCAGAGAAAAAAAACGGGGCCTCGTGGGAGTCGCAAAAATTGTTCGATCAGGAAAAAAAAACTGTTTTAAATGTTAACAAAATTGGTTATCGTATGATAAGGTCTTTTTTTTAAATTTTTTTTCAATTTTTGGTGATGTTCCAAATTTGAAAGTGTGTTTTTTTCGAAAAAAATATTGACTTTAAAAATTCATACAAAATCGAAAAAAAATTCAAAACAAAAAGCTCGTGTCATAGGATAGCGAATCAATTTTAAAAAATTAAAAAAAAATTTTTGTCTAAAAATTAACTAGCTAGTGCCGCAACAAGTACGAAAAACATGGTTTCGAGATAAACGCGTTCAAAGTTTGTGAACAAAGAAAAATGCAAGGAAAAATAAAAATGCGTTTTCACTAATCCGGCTGTAACTTTTGAACCCGTAAGAATTTTTCCATGAAATTAAATTTTGTAGAATCTTAAAAACATTTACTAAAATACAAAATTAAAGTCGATTTAAAAAAAGGCCAATGTCATGTCTCCCTTTAAATCACGTTAAGACTGTAAATGTGCAAACCACTTTTAAAAATTGTGTTTTCGCTTCAAAATTTTTGTACAAAAATCTGCAATTTAATCGATTTAAAATTTGGTTTGAGGAGAGCTTATAAGTTGGTCGAAATTGAATTTTTTTCAAAACTAAAAATTATTAACCAAAATAATCTTTTATGCATTCCTCAAAAGTCAATTGTGTAAAAATTCAGTTCCAAATTCAAAAATTTCTCTTTCCGAGCAAACAACTCGGTCGAGTTTTAACGCTTTTAAAAAAAACCGGTTTTTTGGGTTTTTTGACGTTTTTTCATTGAAATGTGTTATATAGTGATATCGTAAGTGTGCTGTGAGTGTCTCTATTTTATTTCTTAATTTTATGTAATACTAGCTGACCCGGCATACGTTGTTCTGCGTGCTGTTGTTGTGTGTTGCAGTTTTGTCCTAGAAATATTTTTGGCCCGATTTCGGATGCAGCTGTACCTGGCCGGTTACTAAAGTACGACACCTGTGGAAATAACTAATTTGCCGTAGATAACACGTGGATATCGAGCAAATACGTTAAGTTGTGACCGTGTTTGGCGTTACGCAAATGGCTTTCCCGAGCAGTGGATAAATGTTTTTCACGGTGCATTTTTTGATGAAGATAAAACGGATATGATCTATGAAAGAAAAATTAAATGACCGCTGTAGACAATGACCGCCGATAAAATAAAAGAACACCAACCATTAATTTTCTCAATTCTATGTATTTCAAAAAGTGAAAAAGTAACACTTTTTTTCGTAAGTAGAAAAATTAAGTAAGAAAAACCAAAATTAATTTCGAAGGGCAATTGAGTGAACTATATTTTTTGTCAGCCCATCTTTAGAAAACACAAATAAACTCGATGGTTTGCCGACGCGAGAACATGTCACATATAATTGTCCGTGCGAATAATAAAAATAAATTGCGAATGGACTTCAGAAACAGGTTTGAATCTGGATCTGTGCCGATGAGCAAGCCGTTCAATGGTTCTGGTGGTGTCTCAATTTCTGGAAGTTTTACTTTTCCTAATGCGCAACACATGCCAGATGGCTCATGTTTGAATTTAAACGCATGAAAATGTGGACATTTCTTGTCCATAGCACCAATAAGCACTTTCGGATGAGCAGAATCTTCAATATCTGGCTCGTATTCGAATGCAAGACGATGAATGATTCGGATGTAAGTGCTCGATGAACTTGTTGGCGTTTTCGCCCATTTTCTCTGTGTGTGTCAATTACGAACCGATGCGCTTGTCTCCGTTCCAATTGTCGTTGTTGATTCCGTTTAGATCGTGCCTCTTGTGATTGAGATGCACGCAATTGCGACATGCTCACGCGCGCATTTTCGTTTTCTTGTTGGATTTGTTCGTCTGTTCTTTCTGCTCTATTATTTTGCATATTTGTTGCATTATTTGTTCGACGACCAAAATTTCCCCTCCTTCGTCTTGCTGCCATTTTTCACAACAACACACACACACACACAATTTTATTTCTTGTTTTGCATTCTACCAACCTTTCACTGTTACAAAACACGTATATATTTCTTGTAAATTTAAATAAATAGCGAACAGTTTCCCACGCATAAAATCGCGGTTTAAACATAGGGGCTGAAGGTAGGAGATCCAAAAATACTTTATGACCTATTCTCATACCTACCAAACGTAGAAAAAAAATTTCATTAAAATTGGTTCAGCCGTTTCGGAGGAGTTCTTACACTAACACCGTGACACGAGATTTTTATATATAAGATTATTTGTTCTCTTGAATCTCTTTTTACTTCGGTTTTATTATTTTTAGTAATGTTTATAACTTGAAAATTTAAGAACCGATATTTTATAATAGTAATAAGTTTCAGCACAGTATTAATATTAGTCTTAGTCCGTCTCGTTATTTTACAGCAGATCAGATATTAGCGTTTTAAGTTAAAACTTTCAGTTCATGACCTTTTACCTCATTATTGAGACTTGATATATCGTTATGGAGGAAAAACGCTTCTTTATCTGTATAGAATGCATTAAACATTAATTTTTCTAACACTATATTTTGATTAAATTGCTCGAATTCGGGCAACTGGTTTACGAGTAAGCACTTATAAAGCTATTAGATATAAGCATATTTGTAATTAAGTTATAAAACTCATAAGCAACCTATGACCTTTTATGTCCACACAACTAATTATTTCATTTATTTTCTTTCTTTACAGGTAAGCTATAAAACAACATCGGAATTTCTTGTGCACACATCGTATGAGTAACATTTAAGTAAATATATAAATCATTTTTACTTTAATCATTATCAACAATTAGCAAAGAGGTATGAATCTTTAAATCCACGTTAGCACTAGAAAAATAAGCTAAAAACAAAAAAAAAAAATTACAAAATAAATATGCAACATAGCCGTGTTGACAACATACCGCAACGTCAGCGATACGTTAATAACTCTATGATTTAAATAAACAAAGCTTACAAAATCCGTTGAATAGACGTTAATGAATATGCATGAACAAATAGATACACAAGCACTAAATTGCAAAAATAAAAACAAAATACAAAATAGATAAGCATAATGTGCAAATAAATATTTCGTTACGCTGATTGCCGTATATTAGCGAGGCACTTTGAATATATTGCTACGTGTTGAAGATTTGAAGTGATTTATTTTTAACTTAAGTTTATGTGTTGTTTTTAAAGAAGTTTTAAAAAATTGATTACTTACTTACTTGGGAGAAGCGAGATTTTATTGATACAATTTTAAACATTGCTTATGACGCTTTAGGAGCAGTTTTACTTCAACATTCGTTTTGCTGAATATTTTTTTTAAGTAGCTATTAAAAATTGTTGTGCTGCCAGACAACACGACAATGCAATTAGCAGCAACAGCTAAAAGAGAACTAAGTTTTTGGGTTTTTTTTCTTAACACTTAAAGAACAACTGTTAAAGCAAATAAATGTTAAATGAGAATACTAGAACTTTAAACTTTACTACTTTAAAATAAAATTATTTCTAGAACATTTTTTTTACTAATTACACTGTTGAGGAGAATATGAAATCTTCAAAATTTTGGTACATAACCTATTTTGGGAACAAAGGCAACACCTTTGCTGGAAACTATCAATCAACTATCTCGGGACATTTGCCGAGTGAAATGGTAAACTTGAGATTAGGTTCATTTTATTTTTGTTATTTCTAATGTTTAAAAAAAACAAATTGGCCATTTCAGCCCTTGAAAGGACTGTGACCGAGCCATCTTATGATCAATTGTGTTGTGTGTGTGTTTGTTATTAAATGTTTGCACACAATTGACCGAGAACTGAACTTGCATGTTTTATACCGACATGTTTTATACCGAGGTTTGCCATTGTCTGTTGAGAGGTGGTGAGCGATCAGAAAATTTTTTATTGAAAAAAAAACTTTGCCGCGAGTGGGAATAGATCTCGGGATCCGGGCTTGCTAAGCCACATACTTAACCTGCATGCCATGGTCACCACTTCTATTGTTAGCATGTTAATATTTCGCAATATACAAAAAAAAAGAAATGTCTGACGTATTCTATTTCGAGACAGTTTTCTAATAGGTTTTTGCAGGAAATATCCTTGATGCAGAGCAATATTTCCAGAATTGCTCTTAATTAAACCAAATGTTTTTGCCAAGAAGTTTAAACTTTAAAATATTTGTATGAAAATAATACACACATCATAATTCATGTCTATTTTTTTTTTTGTTTTACTGATGTAAATAAAGCTATTAATATCTTAAAAAAGGAAAACTTGCATTTTTATTTTAAGGCAAAACAAAATATTGCCAGTCTGTTGAGAAACTATGCAGGTTGCCTTTAAGTCAAGTGTTATAGTAATGGAGGTAGGAAGAAATCATTTCCTCACTAAGTAAGGATCTCCAAGATCTCAGAAACAATGGTAGGAAAACATTCAACAGATGTCATTGTACGAACAGATGACTAACATAAAAAAAATTCAGAAAAGAAAAGAATAAGGTTATTCCAGACTCGAAAAAGCTATTTTGAAAAGACTACACTCGTTCAATCGACAGCCTAAAGGAACTGGCAAGACAAGGTTGAACTATAACCTATAACCTATACCCATGGCACAATTTAGTCCCTCTTTCATTAGGAAAGAGGCTGGAACGTGAATGGAATCTACTGAAGAATCGCTAGACCTAATAATGACCACACATTTTCCTGGCTTCAGTGAGACCAAAGGTGCAGGAAGATATAGGAAGCTGTTCCCACGAGATAAATCAGCTCAAATATCACAAAGGATGAAATAATATGGGCTATTTATAGTTTTTTTTCCTATCAATCTCATGACCTAGACAACATAATATCAATAAACAGAAATAACAAGATTTTATCACACCTCTACTACCATCAACTTTATCAAGTTGTCGCCATCTAGTGGCGAGTTACGAACTGAGCGATAAGCAACTGAAGGAGCAAATTTCAATTTTTCGTATAGAAACATATCGCAAACCCTCTTCAAAAGTGACACAACTTAAAATTTTAAAATTTTTAGGAGAGGCAAAAAACCATTTCGTTTTCAAAGCAACTTCATGCAAAAGAAGGACACAAAATGTTTTTTAAAAATTAAAGACCACAATTTTATCAGCCGATTTGTTTATATTACAAAGTCACAATTTTTCAATTTTGGTCTTGGTCTTGGTCTTGGTCTTGGTCTTGGTCTTGGTCTTGGTCTTGGTCTTGGTCTTGGTCTTGGTCTTGGTCTTGGTCTTGGTCTTGGTCTTGGTCTTGGTCTTGGTCTTGGTCTTGGTCTTGGTCTTGGTCTTGGTCTTGGTCTTGGTCTTGGTCTTGGTCTTGGTCTTGGTCTTGGTCTTGGTCTTGGTCTTGGTCTTGGTCTTGGTCTTGGTCTTGGTCTTGGTCTTGGTCTTGGTCTTGGTCTTGGTCTTGGTCTTGGTCTTGGTCTTGGTCTTGGTCTTGGTCTTGGTCTTGGTCTTGGTCTTGGTCTTGGTCTTGGTCTTGGTCTTGGTCTTGGTCTTGGTCTTGGTCTTGGTCTTGGTCTTGGTCTTGGTCTTGGTCTTGGTCTTGGTCTTGGTCTTGGTCTTGGTCTTGGTCTTGGTCTTGGTCTTGGTCTTGGTCTTGGTCTTGGTCTTGGTCTTGGTCTTGGTCTTGGTCTTGGTCTTGGTCTTGGTCTTGGTCTTGGTCTTGGTCTTGGTCTTGGTCTTGGTCTTGGTCTTGGTCTTGGTCTTGGTCTTGGTCTTGGTCTTGGTCTTGGTCTTGGTCTTGGTCTTGGTCTTGGTCTTGGTCTTGGTCTTGGTCTTGGTCTTGGTCTTGGTCTTGGTCTTGGTCTTGGATTTTGATTTTGATTTTGATTTTGATTTTGATTTTGATTTTGATTTTGATTTTGATTTTGATTTTGATTTTGATTTTGATTTTGATTTTGATTTTGATTTTGATTTTGATTTTGATTTTGATTTTGATTTTGATTTTGATTTTGATTTTGATTTTGATTTTGATTTTGATTTTGATTTTGATTTTGATTTTGATTTTGATTTTGATTTTGATTTTGATTTTGATTTTGATTTTGATTTTGATTTTGATTTTGATTTTGATTTTGATTTTGATTTTGATTTTGATTTTGATTTTGATTTTGATTTTGATTTTGATTTTGATTTTGATTTTGATTTTGATTTTGATTTTGATTTTGATTTTGATTTTGATTTTGATTTTGATTTTGATTTTGATTTTGATTTTGATTTTGATTTTGATTTTGATTTTGATTTTGATTTTGATTTTGATTTTGATTTTGATTTTGATTTTGATTTTGATTTTGATTTTGATTTTGATTTTGATTTTGATTTTGATTTTGATTTTGATTTTGATTTTGATTTTGATTTTGATTTTGATTTTGATTTTGATTTTGATTTTGATTTTGATTTTGATTTTGATTTTGATTTTGATTTTGATTTTGATTTTGATTTTGATTTTGATTTTGATTTTGATTTTGATTTTGATTTTGATTTTGATTTTGATTTTGATTTTGATTTTGATTTTGATTTTGATTTTGATTTTGATTTTGATTTTGATTTTGATTTTGATTTTGATTTTGATTTTGATTTTGATTTTGATTTTGATTTTGATTTTGATTTTGATTTTGATTTTGATTTTGATTTTGATTTTGATTTTGATTTTGATTTTGATTTTGATTTTGATTTTGATTTTGATTTTGATTTTGATTTTGATTTTGATTTTGATTTTGATTTTGATTTTGATTTTGATTTTGATTTTGATTTTGATTTTGATTTTGATTTTGATTTTGATTTTGATTTTGATTTTGATTTTGATTTTGATTTTGATTTTGATTTTGATTTTGATTTTGATTTTGATTTTGATTTTGATTTTGATTTTGATTTTGATTTTGATTTTGATTTTGATTTTGATTTTGATTTTGATTTTGATTTTGATTTTGATTTTGATTTTGATTTTGATTTTGATTTTGATTTTGATTTTGATTTTGATTTTGATTTTGATTTTGATTTTGATTTTGATTTTGATTTTGATTTTGATTTTGATTTTGATTTTGATTTTGATTTTGATTTTGATTTTGATTTTGATTTTGATTTTGATTTTGATTTTGATTTTGATTTTGATTTTGATTTTGATTTTGATTTTGATTTTGATTTTGATTTTGATTTTGATTTTGATTTTGATTTTGATTTTGATTTTGATTTTGATTTTGATTTTGATTTTGATTTTGATTTTGATTTTGATTTTGATTTTGATTTTGATTTTGATTTTGATTTTGATTTTGATTTTGATTTTGATTTTGATTTTGATTTTGATTTTGATTTTGATTTTGATTTTGATTTTGATTTTGATTTTGATTTTGATTTTGATTTTGATTTTGATTTTGATTTTTATTTTGACTTTGATTTTGATTTTGATTTTGATTTTGATTTTGATTTTGATTTTGATTTTGATTTTGATTTTGATTTTGATTTTGATTTTGATTTTGATTTTGATTTTGATTTTGATTTTGATTTTGATTTTGATTTTGATTTTGATTTTGATTTTGATTTTGATTTTGATTTTGATTTTGATTTTGATTTTGATTTTGATTTTGATTTTGATTTTGATTTTGATTTTGATTTTGATTTTGATTTTGATTTTGATTTTGATTTTGATATAGATATAATCTTAATTTTGGTTTTTAATTTTTAAGTTTTGCTTATTTTATATTTTTATTTAAATAAGATATTAATAATTAAATTATTGAAAATCGTTCTTATTTCCTTCAAAACAATCATATATAGCACGCTTTGTAAGAAATTGCACACAAAAGACTTAAGCGACAGACTTCAATAACTACTAGACTCAAGCTAAGAGCAAGTTCGTGTCTTAAGTCTTTAGTTAGATAAACAATTTATGTGATCTTTACAAAAGATTGAACGCATTTACCATAAATTAACGGCATGCTAAATTCTAGATCTGGGCGTGACATGCTGATTTCTATGACACACTTTAAGCTTTGTCGCCAACTGCTGCGTTTTGATAAACATACAAATTTTTGTCTTAAAAAATAAATGCATGCAAATGAAGCCAAACGCAAATCTGTAGCGAGACTAAAACTGAAATAATTTATTGTAGTTAGCTTGCATTATTCCGTTTATTATTGCGCAATAAACATGAACACTCGTGCACACACACACACACAAAAATTGGCTTTGTGGGTTCAAAAGCCAATGTATTCATGAGCTTTTTTACACAACTGCACGCATTAAAATATTTTTATTTTTTGTTGCTGTTATTGTTTTGTTGCTATATGCAGGCATATGTAATGTACTCTACGTACGTTGTTGTGGTTAGCAGCAGCACTGGTTTGGGTGTCGCCAGCGACACTCTTAAAAATCAACTAATGCACCAATAACCTTCAGAAGTATTCAGTTGAATTTTTCACTGCTTTAAAATAAAAACAAAATATATAAAATATGAGCGGTTTTCACGATTTGCTCTTGTATGACTTGTTGGTCATAAATCTAATATATTGAAATAATTTTTTAAATTCTTAAAAACAAAATAAATTGAATTACAAAACTTAATCAAAAATGCAAGGAAAAAGTGATATATTTTAAAAAAATTTTGTTTTATATTAGCACCTCACATTTTTCAAAAACTAATTTTTTTTTCAGAGCCAAATTGTCACAAATAAGTTAAAATTCAAATTAAAACCATAAACGATTATATCGCACACTAAATACAAAACAGTCACAACTCAAAATTTTTCGATACCTACTTTTTGTTATAAATCAACTGACAAAACACATTTATATCTTACTATCTTTTTCATTTTTTTTCTTCATTAACTGGAAGAATGAAGTTTGTGTGTTTATATAAAAATTGCTTTTCTTCTGCAGTTTCAACCAAAGAGTGTTATTTTTCGCTTCTCCTGAAAAGTTATGTTTTTTGAGTTGTGACTGTTTTGTATTTAGTGTGCGATATGAGGTATCTAACCTAGAATTTATGTTGTTATGAAAATTTATGTCGCAAAAACATTCCATTATAAATACTGCTATTGTTTAGATTTTATTTTTCTTCGAAATTTAAAATTAACTTTTTTCAAAGAAATGTTAATTTAGCTGGATTGCAAAATTCAAAGCGCATTGAGTGTGGCAGCAAAAACAACAACGTGTGGCACATTCTTTAAAATTATAAACTAACAACAATTGCCGCTAACTTGTTATTGTTGTTTCTATTGCTGCCAGCACTAAAGTAATTACGAACAACAGGGTGCCTGCAACAACAAGCGCCTCGACTGCTGACGCAGCTGCATTGCATAGAAAGCGAAAACATTTTGTCTGCTTGATAGACAAACTGCCAGCACGTTTGTCTCTTACAAACTAGATATCTATGTCAAACACACACATACACACTAAGACACAACAGTAATCATACTATGCAACAACCACCCAACAGTTTCGGCAGATGACTTTAGACGACAGCTTGACGCGCTTTATGTGTGTCACCCATAAGCTGCTGCTTGCCTGCCGCTGCTGCTGCTGTCGTACAAACTTAATGCTTGTTGACTTTGGTTGAGTTATTTTAACGCGACACGCTGGCGTATGCTTGGAATGGCAAAAAAATTATAACAAGCCAGCCATCAAGCAGCTTAATACGTAATAAATTTAAAATTTATCTATTTTTGGCGCCAATTGTAGCTACTTCTCAGGCTTTTGAGTTTACATTTGGAATAACTTTGGAAATTGAGCGCTGCGAACGTGATTGTGATATGAAAAATACGCTTGTTAGTCAGAATAATATATGACTCATATGGCGCTTTGTTAAAATGGACTTTAAAAAAAAAATAAAAAAAATTTATTTATATTCTAAAAATGGGTTTTTCTGAAGCTTCTTCCGTTTTTCTTTGAATTTCTGACATGATTAACAAGCATATACAAAAAAAAATATTTAATGAATGGAAGTTTTGAAATTTTTGATTAAATATAAAAACAGGATCTTAATAATTTGGGAAAAACTTATCAGTCTGCGGTTATTTTTATTGTAATTAAAATATGTAATAAAATTAGGCAGCAACGAGCAATGTTTTTTATCACATATTTTATGCATATTTCTGAGAGCGTAAAACAGAGTTGAAGGTTTTTGATAACAATATTTTAGCGCCAAATGATTGCTCAGTTATTTTATTGCCCTGTGTAATTGTTTTTTTTTTTTTTTTTTGGTTGTCATCTTTTCATTTACTTAACTTGCAATTTCTACAATAATTTTTTTACTCAAGCCAACAGCTTTGCAGTTATTGCTAAAAATTTATTATTTAAAAATTATATATATTTTTTATAAATGTTTGTGCAAAGCTTAATATAAGCTTTGTATAAAACTGTTTTTTTGTATTTTTTTTTTTTTGCCACAGACACAGTTGATTATTTGAATAATGGTTACAAAATCAAAGGATTTTGTTTGACATTTTTTTAATTATACAAACAAGTTTATTTATTATTTCTGATATTTTCCAAGAACAAACACATGTTTTTTTATATTTTACTTAATTATCTGTCAATAATATTTGATATTTAAAAGAAATATTTGCAAAATATTAGCTCATTTAAAATAGAAATATAAACAGCCATAATTTATGTATTCAATTTCTTTTTAAATAAAATTTTATTCAACTGTGTTCCAATATAACTGTACGTCAACCTTGATGACGACCTTGAATTTGCTTGGTGCACAATTTTTAATTTCAAATTAAAATTGATTATTATTTATCTTTTCGTCTTCTGCATTACAAAGTATTTAAATCACATAAGCTTCAAAGTTTGGCTCAGTGGCTAGTTCGTGTCTTTAGTCTTTTGTTTGCTTAACTCGAACCAAGTTATGTATGTGTCGCACATTTTTGATTAATGCTGCACACTTTTATGCAATAATATCTATGTTAATATGTTTACTACAATACACACACACACACTCACATGATCAAACATACACATTCTTGCTTATACATAGCTATAGCTTAGTTTTATTTTCACATTGCTTAACTTTTGTGCCATTTCACAATTAATCAAATTCATTTAACATTCATAGCAACGTGAAATCACTCAAAATTAGTCAATTTTGATTTAAATGCAAATACTTAAAATTATATCAATAAAATTTCATAATATTAAATTCAACAATTAACATTAAATAATGGTCGTTGGCGCCAAAAATGAGCGCGTGTGCAGGCAGTTATATAATTATTTATTTTTAAGCTCTTTTCAGCATATATTATTCCATAGCGAGGGCGATGTTGTATTAGAGCTCAAAGCTTAGAGCATACATTAATCTTGACCATAAAAATACAAACATATTCTTTCATGTGGGTAAAGTTCAAGACTACAAAGAAACAAAAACTTAATGCTAAACACCATTATGCCGCAAAAGTAAAAAAAATTAAGTTGAATTTATATAAAAAAATTCAAAAATGTTTTAACTCTATCTCAGCACAACTTTCAAATAAGCTCCATTCACTTCAGTTGACTGTTTTTTAGAATTGTGCTACTTTTTATATGAATTGTCAAAAAAAAAAAAAAACAAAACTAAGTATTCTTGACCAAAATAATGCCGGAAATCTTCCAAATGTGGCATTTGAGTTTATAAAAAAACAAAATAATCATCAAGTACTACAACAAAAAGATTATCTGCTAATGCGTCGTCAAAGCGTCAAAAAAATGTTAATATTATTTCAAGTAAGGAGCGTAGCAATAAAGCATAAAAGTGCAACTAAGCTATAGCAGCTATGGCTGGTAAGCCGCTCAAGGTCAAATTGCTTAACTTTTTTTTTCTTTTTTTTTAATTAAAAACTCTGCAAAAGAGTGGCTTGCTTTAAGCAATGCATAGTTATAATTTTGTGTGTAGTGTGCTTGATCGCAGCTTATTTTATGAACTTCCGTCTGCAATTGTTTTGAGGCTTTAAAGCTTGATTATGTTATGTGATCATTACAAAAATGCAATTAATAACAAAATGATTAAGTTTTAATTCTCACCAACAATGGGAAGGTCATTGTTGTGTGTGATGGGCCTGTTTTTTCACCGTTAATTGATGCCAATGTACTTGAAATTATTTTTTAATGCTTGAGTTTGTTGACTGAGACTGAATATTTTAAAAAATATGCATAGAAATACCTAGTTTAAGTTTTTTAATATAACAACTTGTTGTTTTTTATTAATACCAAAATTTGGGTTTTGCGATTAAAATATCTAAGCATAAAAAATTGAAAGGGTTTGTAAATTTTAGAACGAAAGTCAGAATAACAAATAAAATTATTTCTTTTCTCATTGTTTTTATAAGTTCAGCATTATATAATCCCATGGATTAAAGCAGGCACCTTTAACGGTCATCGTAATAGTGCCATTCTAAATGTCAATTAAAAAGAGTTAATTCCGCATTTGCATAGCTAAAAGGTTATTATTTGTATTGCAATTAAAATAAGTTGTTCCTCTTTAATGTGAACACATAAATATTTATTATATTTTTTGCATTTTCGTAAAAAGATTATGATTATAACTATTATGAACATTAGCTTTTCTTAATTGTTAAAAAAATAATGCCGTTTGGAAAATTCCGGTATTTTGGAAAACTAAAGTTGATCCCTTGTTCATAGTTTAACTTTTTTGAGAAACATTATAATTTTTTGATTTGATTTTATTAAAGAGTTGAATAATTATACTATAAAAATATTTCATATTTTTTTTAGATATATGTCGTTGGGACTTATTCCATACATATTTAATTGGAAGTTAGTCTTTGGAAATTATTTATTGGAACTTTTCCAATGTAGGCTTTAAAGTTTTTCCTTTTATATGGAAACACTTTCTTTCTTCTTCTTATATTTGTCGTGGAAGCTTTGTCATTGGTCGTTTTTGCATTGGAACTATATTTGCCGCTACCAAGATAATTCTTTCTTAAGCTGTTTGAGGTCCTCTATGCAGTGTCAACATAGTGAAACAGCTAACAGACTAATGTTTAATAGGTTATTTAGTTAATGTTCAGTTATAAATCAACATCCTGAGACCATTTTTTCAAACACAATTAGTAACTTCATTATTAGTTAATTATACTTTAAGCTCAAGTTTGTAATTTTGCTCTTAAAAGTTCTTCCAAGATTTGTAAGATTTCGAGAAAAAAAGAATTTGATCAAAACTACTGAACAGTTTCGATTCTGTAAAGAGCGATGTAGATTTCTGACTAACTATGTAGTTTGTCTTCTCATTTTTGTCAATTTCACTGTAAACAGGAATCTAGTTTGGGTTTAAATTAAACAAACCAGCGAGAACGTTGACAGTTTAACTTAGCTCTTAAATTTGATTGTAGAGCATTTTTGAGATTAAGTGCAACTTGATTTTCAGAAATACTCTTTGGTCCAACACATCTGCTCATAGCAGGAATTTCCTCTTGCTAGATTGTGAAGTGGTGACCGTGGCATGCAGGTTAAGTGTGTGGCTTAGCATGCTCGGAGCCCGGGTTCGATCCCCAGCCGCGGCGAAAAGTTTTTTTCAATAAAAAATTTTTCTGATTGGTCACCACCTCTCTGCAGACAATGGCAAACCGAAGAGAGTAAATAATGCCATGTAAAGCTTCTTGAGAACATGAACTTTTGCCGTTCGGAGTCGGCATAAAACATGTAGGTCCAGTTCTCGGTCAATTGTGTGCAAACATTTAATAACACACACAACACAATTGATCATTAGAAGCTCGGTCAAAGTCCTTTCTAGGGCTGAAATGGCCAATTTGTTTTTTTTTTTTTAGATTGTGAAGTACTGGCATAACCTAAAGTATTGTCTTCCGAAAATTTCCACTCCACTTACTTCCTTGCAAAGCTTGCTGGCCAAGACAAATTCAAAATATTTAACTGAGTGTGAAAAATTTACTTTCTCACCCTAGAGGTTTAAGTAAGTATTAGAAGATAAATATCTTTCGCCATTTTTTTAAAGGCACAAACGTATGAGGTCTTTTAAAACTGACTATTTTTATTATCCAATTTTGCAATCCTGTTATGTATTTGTCAGTAGATAATTTCAAGTTTAAACAAGTAAAGAAAGTCTAAAGTCGGTCTAAGCCGACTATGAAATACCCTAAACCCACTTTTCAAAAACAAACAATTTTTATTGTAAATGGGCGTCTCCAAGGGCGGATGAAGCCTATATTTTATATGCATTTAAATGTTGATGAAAAATTTACACATACCAAGTTTTATTCCTGTAGCTCACAGTTAATGCCCTTATTGTGCTTTCGCTATGGGAGGTGGGCGTGTTCATGAAGGGATTACTTCCAATTTTTGAACACACCTTAGTTTTGGTATAAAATACATGCATAGCAAATTTAATTTCTCTATGACAAACATAACCTTATTTATTGAGTTTTAAACTTTTTGGGTTGTATGGGAGGTAGGCGTGTCCGTAGGCGGATGACGTCAATTTTTCAAAACCTTCTTTGTCTTGTTATAAAAAACATACGTGCGACATTTTAGCGCTATAGGTTAAACAGAGGCTTGTTTATTGCGCTTTCAATTTTTGGGTTGTATGGGAGGTGGGCGTGTCCGTAAGCGGATGACGTCCATTTTTCAAAGACATCTTTGTGTTTGTATAAAACACGTACATACCAAATTTTATTGTTGTAGGCTAATTATGTAGATCCTTGGGTCCATGTGACCACGTGTACAAAGTTTCATCCAATTATATCAACACCTTCTTCTTATCCTGTGTACGGACGGACAACACACAGACGGACAGACGGACGGACGGACATGGATAGCTCCACTCACGTGGTGACGCTGATCAAGAATATATATACTTTTCTATACCGGACTCGCTTCGTTCTATGCGTTACAAACGTTTGCACAAAGTTAATATACCCTGACCTTTCAGGTTTAGGGTATAAAAATAAAAAATAATATACCTAGCATGAACAACGTTTCTTGGAAAAAGTTTTTTACTGTTGAAGATGGTACAGAAGTATAATTATAGCAATGTTTATTCAAGGACTTGGCTGTCATTTTTATTTTTGGTTATTTAGAAGGTTTTTAAATGCAGCTTCCGATAAAACTCAATTTGAATATTTAAACTAACCATTTTGTATAAAAACATACCAATAGTTGAAAATTGACAGTCAACGTTATATTTTGGTAGGACATTTTAACTGTCAGTTTTGACATTTGGATGACAAAAAATGATGATACTTTTTAGAAAATTAAGAAAATCGACATCTGCTGAAGCTGTTTCTTACAAAATTTATTTGGCAAACAAAAAAGAAGATATCATCACTTTTCAACAACGTTTTGTTTTGCTAAAAATTTGCTAAAAATTTTAAATTTTAATTTTTATTTTTTCTTATATTAAAATTTTGTTAATTTTTTTTTTATTATTATTAATAACACTGTACAACAAAACTAAAGTTTTTGAAAATACCAAGAGGTTTCACAATGGTTTACTAAGGTTTTGGGTTCGCTGAATCCGAATTTGAAGTCAGAATTTTCGGGTCACCCTAGGTTTTTGAGCTACAGGGGAGGCTGAGCCCTAACCTCTACTGTTAATGAAATCAATATGACCCACCCCGCTTACTTTTTCAAGAGGAACATTTTATGCCTTGGAACCCATCTCCTACAACCCCTCGATATGGGGGCTCCCATACAAATTTTATGATTTTCATATAGTTTTTATATGAACTTTTTTATTAAAACAAAAACCTCGACAAATTCTCTGTTTGACTATTCATAATTATGTAGAATTCCTTAAGATTAAGTTAAAGAAATACCAAAAATAAATAGCATTAATAAAATATTTTAAAAATAAAAAGAAAATTAATTTCAATAAAATTTTTTGTATTCCAATAAATTAATATTAATAAAATTTGTTTTTTTTTCAATAAAATTTTCATATAAAATATATAGAAAAAAAAAACCATACAAAAAAAAACAAAATTTGTATGGAAGCCCCCATACGGAGGGGTCGGAGGGGATGGGTTCCAATGCAAAAAATGTTCCTCTTGAAAAAGTAATAGGGTTCGGTCATACTGATTTCATTAACAGTAGAGGGTTAAAGTTTTGCCTCCCCTGTAGCTCGAACACCTAGGGTGACACGAAAATTCTGTCTTCAGATTCGAATTCAGCGAACCCAAAACCTTAAGAAACCGTTGAGAAACCCCTTGGGATTTCTTGAGTGTTGTACCGTGTAATTAATAATATAAAAATATAAAAAAATTATTAATAAAATTAATATAAATAAAATTATTTCAAATAAACTATTTTATATCGATGGTTAAGCTCACTAAAGGGATAAGTGACCTTTTGACAAAAATAGGTTTACAGCATTTTCCAAATCATCAATATAATATCAACCTTGTGTAAATTTCTTGAAAATGCCTAACCAATGTATGCTGCTCAGTATACAATTGAAAT
Source organism: Tetanocera ferruginea (assembly GCA_958299015.1). Taxonomy (NCBI): domain Eukaryota; kingdom Metazoa; phylum Arthropoda; class Insecta; order Diptera; family Sciomyzidae; genus Tetanocera; species Tetanocera ferruginea. Next base: position 151,209,141 of record OY282641.1, read on the forward strand.
AAGTGTCTTGTACTGAAATGTATTGAAATTTAAAAACAAAATCGACGTTTCTGAGCATTTCAAATTTTTCACTTATCACTTTTGTGCGCTTAACCATCGATATATAAAAGTGTTGAAATTTAAACAACTATTTTTATAATTTGTATTTTAAATTTTGCAGTAAAGAGTACTATTCCGTTAAAAATATATCCTTTTTAATAATACAAAATTATAAAATGTTTGGTTTTCCCCCAGGAAAATGGATAAAAAGATTAAAAACACATCACCTAACAAAAAGAGATTTTTTTTCAAAAATCTACTTATCAGGCACACTTTATGAAGGACATTTTGGAATACTGCGAAATGAAGCTTAATATATACTCTCTTTAAAGAGTTTCGTCACACATGTATATCTTAAAGTTGAAAAAAATTTATATTTTTGGCATCATGCTAAATATACCTAAACAGTTTTATACCACTTTCGAGTTCTATCAGCCTTAGTATGCATAAATTTTCCATTCCCTTTTCTGCAACTACCGTGTTATATCCATTAGACAGGTTATGAATGAAGGAGGGACATAACATTCGCGGCAAAGAAAACAGACCTTTTTTTAGAAATTCATAACTCAGTCAAAAACAAACATTTTTTCCAAAATTGTACATTAATTATTGTAGAGAATTGAACAAATTACAAGAAAAACAATTTAAAAAAATATATTTTTTACTTCACCATGGTTTTATAGAGCTCCAAACTGGCGGCAGAGAAAAAAATGAGACCTCGTGGTTGCAGCGCTAGGAGTCGCAAAAATTCTCCGATCTTAACAAAATTGGTTATCGTATGACAAGAGCTTTTTTTTAAATTTTTTTTCAATTTTTGGTGATGTTCCAAATTTGAAAGTGTTTTTTTTCGAAAAAAATATTGACTTTAAAAATTCATAAAAAATCGAAAAAAAAAAATTTAAAAAAAGATCGCGTCATACGATAGCGAATCAAGTTTAAAAATATACAAAACAAAATTTCGTCAAAAAATTGACCCTCTAGTGCCGCAACCAGTACGAAAAACATGGTTTCAAGATAAACGCGTTCAAAGGTTGTGAACAGAGAAAAAAAATCTCGAAAATTAAACTTGCGCTCTCACTAATCCGACTGTAACTTTTGAACGCCCAGGAATTTTTCCATGAAATTTTTTTAATTCTAAGAATCTTGAGAATATTTACTACTATACAAAATTATAAAAAAAGTTGATTTAAAAAAACGTCCAATGTCATGTTCCTCGTTAATTGTTTTGATAGAAGAGGTATCAGATGATCTGACCTTGCTGCAGAAAAGCTTGTAAGTTATCGTCTCCACCAGCTGTTACGAAGGATTTTCAGGAATTTATTTGTTTACTGTTGATTTCTTAATATTTATTAAGTAATTTTTTCATCTTCCCTTGTCGCCAGGCTGAACTGTTCAGAGTTAAAAAGAAATAGGTTATCATGAGGATCGTTCTATATGACGCTGCTTAGAAAGTGGGTTTAAGAGTAGCATTCTTGACTTTTATCTGGCTAACATTCTCATGTGTTAGAGATTCTTAAACTTTCAGATATTTTGATAAAAACTAAATTTTACATAAAAGTTCTAAAGTTTTTCCAACAAAACAATTGTATTTGCAAAATTTATGGAAAAACTTTTAATTTCAAATGAAACAAAATCAAATTTAAATTTTTAATATTCATTGGCTTTAAAGGCGTATGTTTTTACTGTGTCGAACAACTTTTTTTTTTCTAAGGACCACGAGGCGCCTTAATGTATAAAAGACAATATTAGAGTTAAATATAAACTCAACATAACATATAAAATTAAACATAAATATAAAATACGAAAGACTTATGCACTGAACTAGCATTATTTTATGATTACTGCAAAGACTTATCAAATATAAGAAAAAAGCTTTACATTATTTTTAATAAAACAGTAAATTTCATTTTTTGATTCAAATATATAAGTATAGTATATTTTATATTATTTTTTTTTTTTGTTAAAAACATGTTTGCGGAATTCTGTACGATTAGTCAGTTTTTTACAAATTTTTTATCACTTTGAATCTGAATTTGTTGATAAGCTACACCGTAACATTCATTGCTTTAAAATGCATATAATAAAGCAGCAGATGCAACGAAAAATACATCATAAAAGAAACAAAAAGAATTACTTAATCGCGCATAGATTTATTTTAATTATGAACTTGCAGTCAAGCGCACAATTTTTATACGAACGAGATTTCTATGTCATGGATTATTTTATGCAAGCCAAGAAACTGCAAATAAGAATTTTATATAAACGTCAGCGTAAAACCGCCATAAGACATAAACAGACGGAAAAACCTGTAAGTTTAACAATTTGGAATAGAGTAGAATTGCAAAAACAACGACAAATGCTGACGAAATCTTCAGATAATTGTACAAATTGTCTTTTACTACGCTGTGATTGTTGTTGTTGCTGTTGTTATGCAAAAAATAATCACAGAGAAGATATCAAAACGACATTTTAATACGATGTCGATTGCAACATGATTTATAATTGACAACAATTTAGCAATTGTTTAAAGTTTATAAATAAGCATGTTAGCAAAGGCATGTTTTATACCTACATTTCTAAATTTTTTTATTTATTTTTTTTTTTTTTTTTATGCTTGTTCAGATCGTCTGCTTCTGGCAAATTGCAGCATTGTTTGATTAGCTTTCTGCTTGTTTTTTTCAATTTAATTTGTTTTAATTTTAATTATTTTTTTTTTCTTTCCTTAATTTAAATCGTGTTAATTGGAAATTTTCAAACACTTTTGAAACTTGGTGCCCTCCACCACAGTCGGAATCCGGTTCATATAAAAAATACTGCAATTTAAGCAAGAAAAAAGAAAAAAAAAAACAACACAAAATAAGAAACATCAAAGTGCAAACACAACAACAACAACAATATCAATAAAATTAAGAGCTAATATAATCAATTTACAATTTACTGAACCTCAAGAAACACGTTTTGAGCTTGAGTATTTTTTGTTCATTCGTTCGTTCGTTTGGTTTTGATTTTTTCCAACAATTGCATGACGCCATGCATAATTAGCATAAAATGATGATCAGCCGGGTTGTTATTTGAAGAATTTATTGTGGTTAAGAGGGAAGAAGGAACTACCAATATTTTTTTTTCAAAAAACATCCAGACGGCGGTTAAGTTCAAGCAGCGGGGTTATTTAAATGAAATTTTTAAGAAAACGTTAAAAACTCGTTGAATACAAAATATTTTTTCTACTTCCTAAAAAGTTAAACTTACTTCTTAAAATATAATTATAATTAACTTCTTAAGAAAATGTTAAAACTTCGTTGTTAAATACAACATATTCTACTTCTACTTGTTCGAAATGTTAAAAATTCGATAAATGTGACGTTTTATTTTCTACTTTCTTAGGTGTACTTCCTATGCCACTTTAACACATACGCTACGTATACCAGAGGATCTCGACCATGCAGCCCACCAAGCTCTACAATTGGAGCGCGAACGTTCACTTACAGCCTGCGATAGCATCGCATCCGAAAATTTTGACATCTGTCCACCAAGTAAATATCGCCTGCCCTCGGGGGAATGCAACAATGTCTCGCATCGCAAATGGGGCGCACGTGGAGATGTTTTCCTGCGTCTACTCGAACCCAACTATGCTGATGGCATGAGCCAGCCTCGCAGCTCCAGCGGCACACATGCTTTGCCTGAAGCCGAATTTGTTATTGAACAGCTGCAACGTCATGTCGAAGCAGAGCTGCGACATCCACACATCACTGCCATGCTGCCCGCTTGGGGTCAACTGCTAGCTGCCGATTTATACGAAGTTGGCCAACTGCCCATTGATAACAAGTGCTGCCAACAAAATGCTGAGCAGCAGAATCCTTCCCAACTGCTACAGTGCTATGTGCGACTGGGTGCCGATTGCAAAGAGTACCGACGCTCTGCACCTGCTCTTGATGCTGAGTCATGCAACAAACGTAAGTTCATTCAAATGTACCCTAATGCACACTTTTTTTCTATTTTATCTTATTTTGCCACAGACAAAAGACAACAGATGAACATCGCTTCAGCTTGGATTGATGGCAGCGGTTTGTATGGCACCTCAGCACATGATTTCCAACAGCTACGCACCTATATAAGTGGTGGTGTTAGGGTTGGATCTTGTAAAAACTGTCAAATACCCGGTGCCACAGGTGCTCTGCATCGCGCTCTACTACAGGAACACAACAACATTGGTGAGCAGTTGTCTCATTTGAATGCCGATTGGTCTGAGGATGATATCTTTTTGGAAGCCAGACGCATTGTTACTGCTCAAATTCAACATATTACCTACAATGAGTTCCTACCCCTAGTCTTGGGTCAAGAAACTACCGCCAAGGAAGGTTTGAGGTAGGTTTTCGTCAATAAATTTGTTCTCTTGAGTTGTTTTGATTAATTATTTTTATTTTTATCTTCTTTATAGACTAACACCAGAAAAACATTCCACCAACTATTCCAGCACCAATCGCGGTGGCATCTACAATGAATTTGCTACGAGTGCCATGCCTGCTTTCCTTACAATGTACCCACCCGAAATGGTAAGTTAGTGTTAAGACAAATACATAATAGATACAACTTCTCCCTTATCTGCTACATACATAGAAGTTGTACAAAAAAAGAAATTAAAAGAAAAAATTAATTAAAAAAAAAAAGTGTGCAAGCATTGATCCAATGCGGTTCACCATCTACCCGGTACTACCCGTAGCGAAGGATGCTTAATTTTACTATAGCAGTACAGCACAAGTACACACACAACTGGTTTAGCAGAAATATAAACAAACACGCTATTTATAGTGGCTTTACATTGGATCACTTTCTGGCGGGTATGATTCGCATTTAGTTGATACTGAATACTGAATAAGTATTGCACAAAGTGTCAGCTTAGGTTTGCCAAGTTCGCTCGACATAATCAGTGGACTTGCTGGTAATATTGAATTATAATTGTGAGTCAATTTTCTGATGGTTGTAAAACCGACTAGCTAAAATAAAATGGCTACAGAAACCTGTAGCTGCCAAACCACCAAAACTTCAGTAACTCTGCTACTTTCGGTTTCTGGCAACCTCAAGCTTCGGATTTTAACCCAGTAACCCATGGTATTTTCAGTAGGTATACGTTGTGAAGGGTTGTTTTGCCGTCGCCCTTCCGCCGTTTGCGATGGATGTCCAAAAAGAGTTGAGAAAAGACTTTCTGAGAAATTCTTTTAATCTCTATCAATTATTACGCTGAACTTTATTCAGAAGCTCTAAAGAAGATCTGAACCATTGCTGGAATTGACGTCTATTTCGATCTAATCTATATGGCATACATCGTCCAATGGCAGTACAATATTTTATGCACTGTTTTAAGAAAACTCCACACTTGACTTATTCTTTTGAACCATCGAAAAAATGACTATTTCAACCAATATTAGATTGGATCAAATCAAGACCATCTTAAGGGGAACTCAGATACAATTCAACCTTATGTGAAGTAATTGTTAACACGAAACGGAACTGAACTCCGAACAAACGACAAAAGGTTCGCAAACAATTAATTTTTCCTACGGAGTTTTTCCTTTGGAGTACCTTAACTGCAACCGAGTGCCAATCAAAGATTTGTTCACTGAAGTGTCGCCTTCTATCCACTCAACACAGTCTAGGCAGCGATAACCTCGATTTTTCTACACTTAACTAGTCAATTCTGGTCTAAATCTTATACAGCTCATGGTTCATCGTAGTCAGTACTCGCCATTAACGCAAATTAGACAGCAAATCTTACCAACAATTTTTCTCTTAAACACTCCCAAGCCTTTTTATAGAGCATGAGTTTTGTTCATCATCAGTTTTTCTTAGTCGACAGACTTGGTTTGGACAGATCTTAAATCTTAAATCTTAAATCCTAAATCTTAAATCTTAAATCTTAAATCTTAAATCTTAAATCTTAAATCTTAAATCTTAAATCTTAAATCTTAAATCTTAAATCTTAAATCTTAAATCTTAAATCTTAAATCTTAAATCTTAAATCTTAAATCTTAAATCTTAAATCTTAAATCTTAAATCTTAAATCTTAAATCTTAAATCTTAAATCTTAAATCTTAAATCTTAAATCTTAAATCTTAAATCTTAAATCTTAAATCTTAAATCTTAAATCTTAAATCTTAAATCTTAAATCTTAAATCTTAAATCTTAAATCTTAAATCTTAAATCTTAAATCTTAAATCTTAAATCTTAAATCTTAAATCTTAAATCTTAAATCTTAAATCTTAAATCTTAAATCTTAAATCTTAAATCTTAAATCTTAAATCTTAAATCTTAAATCTTAAATCTTAAATCTTAAATCTTAAATCTTAAATCTTAAATCTTAAATCTTAAATCTTAAATCTTAAATCTTAAATCTTAAATCTTAAATCTTAAATCTTAAATCTTAAATCTTAAATCTTAAATCTTAAATCTTAAATCTTAAATCTTAAATCTTAAATCTTAAATCTTAAATCTTAAATCTTAAATCTTAAATCTTAAATCTTAAATCTTAAATCTTAAATCTTAAATCTTAAATCTTAAATCTTAAATCTTAAATCTTAAATCTTAAATCTTAAATCTTAAATCTTAAATCTTAAATCTTAAATCTTAAATCTTAAATCTTAAATCTTAAATCTTAAATCTTAAATCTTAAATCTTAAATCTTAAATCTTAAATCTTAAATCTTAAATCTTAAAACTTAAATCTTTAATCTAAAATCATAAAAATTAAGACTTTGATGAAGAAAGCATAGTTTGGGGTTCTGCTTCGGTTTGCCTGCGTTATCATCTCTTTTACCTCTAGACTATGAATTTAGCTACAAAAGTACTTCTTGGGGTCATATAAATAGCGTCTTTAGGTAGCCGTCTTTTATTGTATTTCATTTCTGAGATTAAAAAATCCATTTATGATTTTCCTCACTCTCTCCTTTCTGTAGATCTCGAGCTCAATGTCAGCCTCTCAATTACTATCGGTTGCAGCGCTGCAAAAATCGCTCGTACCCGCTGTCACCAATGAATATGGCTGGACCGAACTAGCTTTAGCCATACATCGTGCACGTGATCATGGTATTCCTTCATACAGTCATGCTTTGGACTTATGCGAGAAACGTTTTCCCGAAAACGATGTGACCAATATAACATTTGATGCTTTAACAAAAATAACAAATATACCAGAAGAGCATATTACCAGCTTACGTGACATATACCAGTGAGTACTCGAAGAAACAACTTATTTTTCTGAACTTTGCTCATTCAAGAACTCTTTTCTGTTACTTTTAGAACTGCTGATGATATTGATCTGCTTGTTGGTGCTCTGTTGGAAGATCCTGCCGTTGGCTCTCTATTTGGACCCACAATAACCTGTCTGCTGACGCTGCAATTTGAACAATTGAAGAAAGCTGATCGTTTCTGGTATGAAAATGAGATTCCACCATCCTCATTTACACTCGATCAACTGAAGAGCATACGTCATACAACGCTATCGGGCTTGCTTTGTGCCTCCAATCAGGTGGCGAAGGCTCAGCCAAGAGCTTTTATTGCAGAGGACAACTTTTTGTAAGATTCGAAATTTTATTTTTAAAATACAGTTTATTTCATGGAAACATTTTTTTTTTACTAACACAGAAACTCCGTGTTGAACTGCAATCAAATACCCACATTGGACATGACCCCATGGGAGTCTAATCCTGATGATGAGGAAATAATTGATGCTGTCGAAATTGAGCCGGAGGTCAAGGAAGCTATTAAGGAACTCAATCCCGAGCTTTTGGAAGCTGCTGTTGAGCGTGCCAAGATGGAAATGGAGGAACGTAAACGTTTCGAATACGAGTCTTGGTTGTCACGTAAGTCATTAAATTAAAATTTTGTGTCTAAATCTAGTTATTAATGCTATTTTTTTTGTTTCTCCACACTTAGAGGGTGGCATTAGTGCCCGTTCGCCCGATGGTGTTGCTGCCTCCTTTAGCAAGGCCAACCGCAATGCTTTGCTGCTTGCCAACTCTTCTCTCATGTTTGAGCTGACATCAAACGAGATTCTCAACACCTTGAACTCCATCACTCGTCGCAAGCGTCAAGTTTTTGACTCCAGTCTCAATGTTTTCAATCGCAACGAGTTGAGCGAAACTTTACAAACTCTCGACATTAGCACGTTACTGGCTGGCACTGGCTCTGCGCGTCAGAGTCATGTGGAATGTGATGATCCACCAACTGTCTGTGACACAACAACACCCTTCCGCACCTTTACCGGCTACTGTAATAATCTGCGCAACCCCAACTGGGGAAAATCACTAACAACCTTCTCGCGTCTACTGCCAGCTCAATACGATGATGGCATCTCAAAACCACGTCTTGTAGGCAATAGCGGAGCACCACTGCCCAATCCACGTACGGTTTCCACCGTCATACATCCGGATATCTCCAACCTGCACACGCGTTATTCACTCATGACCATGCAGTATGCACAGTTTCTCGATCACGACATTACCTTGACTCCGATTCATAAGGGTTTCCACGAATCCATTCCCAGTTGTCGTCGTTGTGACTCACCGCAGACGGTGCATCCCGAATGCAATCCATTCCCAGTGCCCGCCGGAGACTATTACTATCCTGAGGTAAATGTGACTAGTGGCGAACGTTTGTGTTTCCCTTCCATGAGATCACTGCCAGGTCAATTGTCACTTGGTCCACGTGATCAGGTCAATCAGAACACTCACTTCTTGGATGCCTCCATGATCTATGGTGAAAACCCCTGCGTTGCCAACAAGCTGCGTGGTTTCTCGGGACGCCTTAACTCCACCATACATCCCATACGTGGCAAGGAGCTGCTGCCACAGAGCAACTCGCATCCGGAGTGTAAGTCACGCAGCAATCTGTGCTTTATTGGCGGCGATGAACGTGCTTCCGAGCAGCCAGGTCTTACTGCCATTCACACCACTTTCCTACGCGAACACAATCGCATTGTTGAGGGTCTGCGTGGCGTTAATCCTCACTGGAATGGCGATCAGCTATATCATCACGCACGTCGCATTGTGGGTGCACAATTCCAGCACATTACCTTCAACGAGTTTCTGCCACGCATACTCAGCTGGAATGCCGTTAATCTGTACGGTTTGAAACTGCTGCCTCAGGGCTACTACAAGGATTATAACCCCTCCTGCAGTCCCATTGTCTTCAATGAATTTGCCGCTGCTGCCTTCCGTATTGGTCACTCTCTGCTGCGTCCACACATACCACGCTTGAGTACTCAACATCAGCCTGTTGATCCACCAATATTGCTACGTGATGGTTTCTTCAAAATGGATGCGCTGTTACAGGTGGGTTCAAATCTAAGCTTACTTTACTTTTTATGTTTTTTACACTTTTCTTCGCTAGCCCGGCATAATTGATGAAATCATGCGCGGTTTGGTGGCCACACCCATGGAAACTTTAGATCAATTCATTACCGGCGAGGTTACCAATCATCTGTTTGAAGATCGCAAAATTCCCTTCTCGGGAGTAGATCTTATTGCTCTCAATCTACAAAGAGGTTTGTTGCTCTTCTTTGCTCTTTTGAACTCCACTTAATAAATGTGTTTACAGGTCGTGATCATGGACTGCCTTCGTATAACAACTATCGCGCTCTCTGCAATCTAAAACGTGCCACCAACTGGAATGAGCTCAGTCGTGAGATACCAAATGAGGTCATCAATCGTTTCAAGAAAATCTATACCTCCGTGGATGATATTGATCTCTTCCCGGGCGCTATGACAGAACGTCCGCTGCAAGGTGGTTTAGTCGGTCCAACACTGGCCTGCATTATTGGCATACAGTTCAGACAGCTGAGAAAGTGCGATCGTTTCTGGTAAGTTTACGAATTTAGTCTGCAAAAGAAAAAGCTCATCATATTCTCTTTTTTATCTAAGGTATGAGAATCACAATTCCGTCGTTAAGTTCACCGAAGCTCAGCTGGCTGAGATACGCAAGACCACTTTGGCCAAGGTTACTTGTGAGAATTTGGAGATACCTGGCGATATGCAGCGTGCTGCCTTCGATTTGCCCAGCAACTTCCTGTGAGTATTACTCTGCTCAGCTCTGATATATGCTTTTTCGTACTAACACTTGTTGCTCTTTTCCTAAAGTAACCCACGTGTGCCCTGTCAATCCATGCCACAAATTGATTTAAGTGCTTGGCGTGAGAACGTGCAGGGCTGCCAAATTGGCAGTCGTCATGTGCGTGTTGGTGAATCCGCTTTTCCATCGCCCTGCACCAGCTCTCTACGGAAGGCGTAAGTATTCTTTACACTTCTCTTAATACATAGTTTTATGAAAATTTTACTTTACCACTCTCTTCCCTACCAGGCTCAATGTGCATCCCTGCGCATTACTGACTGCGGCCAACTCATACGTCAGTGGCCTAAAGATGCTATCATTCGCGATGAAGTCTGCAACTCTCAGTGCGGCATCTATTTGAATGGTCAGAGCAATTTCAATGCTCAATCACGCTCTCATCAGCCGGTAGTGAATTCTCCGTCACGTGTACAACGTTCACGCCCACAAACTCTATTCAAATTTCCCGATTTGACGCCATTCATTGCTGCTCTCTAAGCTGCAACAATACATGATTTTGATCCTGATCATCATTCCATAAAGAAAATCAAAAAAATCCAAAGTTACCGCCATGGAATTTTTATACACGTTATATATGCTCTATGCTTAAATGAGAACATTGTTACTAGGCTTTCGAACCATTACAACCTATGAGCACGTTTATCCTTCTACTTCTTACTACTTAATAAAAATTTAGTAAATTTAAGTGTAAATAATACTTAATTAATATATTATACATTGTTGTATTTGTTTTTACATTTATTGTAAATAATTGTATTTGTATGAAAGCGAGCAACGCGCCAACGTGACCTACTTAAAAGACTTACATATAAACAATCTTATTTTTCTCTATCTATCTCTCACTCTCTCTCTCTCTTTTTTTTCGCTCAACGCAACTCTTGTCACTTTAATGAATATGTCAGAAAGTTTTTACATTTAGTTTAAAGCTCTGTCAATTCACTTCGAACTTGAGTTGCATTTTGACTTACTTTTTCTTCTACTTAAGTTTCAATTCAAAAGCGTTTGTATTTATTTTATCGATTAAAAAAAAAAAACTAAGAATTTAGATTTGTTTAAAACTATATTTTTATTTTATGCAATTACTAACGAAACCTTCAATGATTTATTTATATAACCAACGAAATAAATATTGTTAAAAAATAAAATAAAAAAATTAAACAATAATTATTATAAAAAAAAAAAAAATATGTAACAAATATTTTTAAATACAATAAAAAATATATTTAGTAAAACTTTAAATAAGCACGATTTTCATTCATTATGTTTGACTCAATTATATTATGTTGATTTTTAAAACCTGTTTATTTAAAAAACCAGCACTTGGAAAACAGCAGATCAGAAAATTCAAATGAGCATTAAATTGAGTACAAAGTTTTTGTTACAGGTAAACTGCAAAAGTACGAGGACGATTTTTATGAAATACGTTTTGAAATATCATATTTGTCCCATAGCATACTACAGGGATATTGTTTTTTTAAGAAAATGGCATTTATTAACGTTATAAATTTTAAAAAACATATTTCCAAATGCCACGCATTGTTTGCTCATTTTAATTTTATGATTAAAAAAAAAAAACAAGTAGAGAAAGTCTAAAGTCGGTCTAGCCCGACTATGAATTACCTTAAACCTACTTTTTCAAAATACAATAATAGTATTGAAAATGGGAGTGTCCGCAGGCGTGTGAAGCTCACATTTTTCAATTTTGATGGAAAATTTTAAAAAATTTATAAAAATTCCAAGTTTTATTCCTGTAGCTCACATATTAATGACTTTATAGTATTTTCGCTATTGTGGGTTGTATGGGAAGTGGGCGTGTTCGTGAATAGATGGCGTCAAATTTTTGAAAACATCTTAGTTTTGTCATAAAAACGATACATACCAAATTTTATCACTATAGGTTAAACAAACGCTTATTTATGGAGTTTTCAATTTTTGGGTTACATCGGAGGTAGTCGTGTCCGTAGTTAGATGAATACATACATACCAAATTTTATCTCAGTAAGACAAACATAAGCTTATTTATGCAATTTTAAATTTTTTTTTGTATAGATGGTAGGCGCGTTCGTAGGCAGATGACGTCCATTTTTCAAAAATATCTTTGGTTTGTTATAAAAAACAGATACACCGAATTTTATCTCTGTAGGCTAAACATAAGCTTATTGAGTTTTTAATTAGTGGGGTGATTGTGAGGTCTGTGAGTGGATGAAACCCATTTTCCGAAACATCTTTATTTTGATATAAAATACATACGTACCAAATTTTATTTTTATGGTAGGTTATATGAGCTTACCTATGAAGTTTTCAGTTTTTACCTTGTATGGGAGGTAGGCGTGTCCATTCCAAAAATATTCTATAATGCAGATCATTGGGCCCATGCGACTATGTGTACCGAGTTTCATGCAATTATCTCAACTCCATATAATCCTGTGCTTACGGACAACACACAGACGGACAGACGAACGGACGGACATGGATGGCTCGACTCACGAGGTGACGCTGATTAAGAATATATATACTTTTCTATACCGGACTCGCTTATTTCTATGCGTTACAAACGTTTGCACAAGATTAATATACCCTGACCTTTCAGGTTTAGGGCTTAATTACATCTTCAACGTCTCGAGACGACGTCTGGCTTCCGAGGAAAATTGTCACCCAGTTTGAAAAAAGTTATTTCGAGAAAAATACTTTTAAAGTTTTTCTTAACCTGCACTTAATATACATTTTTATCTTAAAACAAAATTGGAATTTTTAGAAATATTTTTGGGATCGATCCGATTTTTGGATTGTTTTCGTTCAACTTTGGTTTTGGCCAGTACTGTACTGTTATTTTTTTTTTCTTCTTTATATAGATACTGTTCGTATCCGTTAAAATTTTTTTTTTTCGTAAGACTTTGGTCTTTGGTTCTTGACTTCGTTTGCCTTCGGCTCATTCTTTTATTTTTGTTCATCGAAAGCGGTTCATCCGTTTTGACGTGAATGAGCCAGACTTAGTTGATTGTATAAAGCGCCCTCTTGCAGAAGCTATCTAAAATTTAAATGGCCTCAATTCTGTTGCAGGGTCAGGTTATTTCACGTACCAAATTTTAGAAAAATCGGTCACTTCGCTTAGGAGTAATTGAGTCTTAACAATGCACTACTTAAAGCGCCCTCTTGCGGAAGTCTGTGGTATTTTGTATAGCCTTTGTTTTGTCTTGGGTGCAGTTGAGCCTTCATACCAAATTTCATTGAAATCATTCCAGGCGTTATGAGTTATTATGGAGTGCCACGCACACATACTTCCGCCCCTTTTTATACAACCCCTATCATCTTTCGCCCTATGAAACCTACTCGGTATCCAAATTTCAGCTCCATCGCATAAACGGTACGCGAGCCTATACGGAACAGACAGACAGACAGACAAACATTTGATGTTATATATTGGACTATTTAAAATAGTTTTTTATTTATTTAATGAAAATTATAACATTTTTTGCTACTTTCATAACGCCATTATCATTATTTCTTTGAAAAAAAACCTTCTTCAGTCTGAAAAATTCTCAGAGCAGAGCTGATCAAAGTAGAGCCGATTTTTTTTTTTTTTTTTTTTATGACCATTCTTCTGGAAAGCCTGATGTTGGGAAAATAATTTTTTTTGTCCGTAAGTTGAACACCCCATCAAAATCAGAAAAAAAAACCTGAAACGTCAATTTAAAATGTCTGATTGCCAAAGTTTATTTCTTTTAATTTATTTTACAATATAATGCTTTGTTTAAATAATGAAAAAATAATGAGTTCCTTTTGAATTGAGCAACGCCTCAAAATCGTTCACTTCATATTCAAAATTTTTTACAAATTCATAACTTTTTAACACAATGTTTGTCGCAGCTATGTGTAATGCGTCTATTCGCTTTTAACTACTTGAACAGACCTCTCCGCTAATAGTTTTTATTCAATGACTGAAATTTATAAGCGTAGAACCTATTTTATTCCTATTTTTAGTCCATCAGGCTTTCAAATTAACTAGAACCTAATATTTTATTTATTTGCTACTCTAATTTACACCACAAAAAATAGAAGCGTAGAAAAAAGTAGAAAGCATAACATAAAGCAGCTTTAAATTAAAAAACAAGAACAAGTAAGAGCAGAAAAAGGAGCTCATCGAACACTGTTTGCTGATCTGGAATAATAAATCTTAATCTAGAGCCTTCATCAAATACAGCCAATACTTACAAATATTTTTTTTTATATATTTTAATTGAATACACTTCAAGAATAATTTGATTGATGGTATTCCAATCATCATATGTAAATATTTTTATATTTTCTTTATAAATAATAGACAAATAGTGCTCAATCTTCTAAAATATCTCAATCTTCTAAAAAAGAAATACATTTTCGGTAAAATATTCGCTTTTTGATCAGTACAGACTAATGCGACCTACACCGTTTTAAAAAAATTACAATTATATTAGTATGTATCCAAGGTCCAAAGAAAACTCTCTTGTGGTTTCTGAAATTCATTTCATCTTAATATATAAAAGGCAAGCGTCCTGCTCCTTAAACTGTTGTAGTTGTTATTGCTTTGTATAGAATGAATATATTAGCCTGGACCAGAACCTGTTTCGCTATTACAATGCTTTTGATATGAAAAAATTGTAAGCCTAAAAGAATGCACCCAAAATTTATTTGATATTTCTCAGTAAGAACACATTGACGACGACTGGAACAAAATAACATGAATGAAAAACGTCATATCGTCTCCTACTTAATTATTTTGAATACGACCCGTCATATGACGGCATGGACGCAACCAGGAATTTTTTTGGGGGGTGTTTTATCAAATGTAAAACTTATATATAAAAATGATTTTACGTAATCAAAGCGGCTGTGTTGTAGCAGTTAGTGCGTTCAACTTTTCACTAACGGTTTCTTGTTCAAACTTCAGGCATGGCCAGCAACATATTTATTTTTCCAAAAAAAATGTAAAATGGTTACTGTCAGGACATTTTGTCCGTCAGGTAGCGGGTTTTGGAAGCGCCAGTGGTACGCCGTTTTACGGATTTTTTCTTGTTTGGCAGTTGTTCGAAGGTTGTAGGGCTTGAGCTAAAATATTTTCATTTTGATTCGGGTCCTAATAGGGTCAGCAAAAATGAAATTTGTTCTCCTCATAGTGAAAATTTTTCATCCATACTGCACTTCGTTGTATAAATAACACTAGCCTTTAAATTCGTCCTTTAATGAGTACTTATTATGCTCAATTCCGATTGTTAAAAAAAAACGCTGAATTTCTGACACCATGGGCTAAAAACCAAAGATCCTGAATTTTAAAAAATCGTTTGAGTCCCTCGCCACTAAAATAGTCGATGAAATTTCGTCTTAAATTGACTTCAATATTCTCATTCATAATCTTCCATCGGATTTTTAAAATTAGTTTCAAAATTGCGCAAATATTATTCGATTTTAATGAATGAGGGCTCTTTGGAAAAGTGCTGTAAGGACCTATCGTTAAAAGATATTATATATTTAGATTTAAGCCAGCATTTGCTCATTGTTATAAGTTATACCGTATAACTTTAATATGTCATCGGACATAAACTGGTAAACAGAAGAAAACTTAACCCAACAACTTTTTACTGAGTCCCTTATTCCTAAAAATCGGATAATATGTCGGACAATTTAGAGAAATTTTTATGAAACAGATTCGGGAAAATACGATGAAAAATAGGGAATTTTTTCTCCAGTTTCGACAGTCAACAGGAACTTTTTTTTTTTTTACTGAATCATATGACTTCATTATAAACTTAATTCTGCAAAGTGTGGGTTATAGATGTTTACAAATATATCTGTAAAAAAAGGACGAAAAATAACAATTTCAGAGGAAATTTCTTCGATTATTTCGGTGGCGAGAGAATAAACCGATTTTCCGCAAACTCAGGCTTTCTTGTTTTGTCTAACATTTAAATTAATTTTTTTCCATATATTTCAGTCGCCTTAGTGGGTTCCATTCCAGAAGTTGAAAATATAACTAGAATCGAAGTATTGCCAACAGAATCAGAACACAACAAAAATTAAACATATGTAGTAAGCCGGATCGTAATTTAAATTTCACCGGATACCGACTTAAAAGTTAGAGGGATTCTTAAAAGACTCTCAAACACAGTTTCTGTATACAATTTTGTTTTTTGTTTTTATCAAAGAAATCCCCATGCATCGGTTTTGGTTCTTCTGAACCCCTTTTTTTAAGAAAACGAAGTTTTTGCATGTAATTTTTTTCTTCAGAATAACCAAGATAAGCAAAAAACTAAAGATTTTCATGGCACACATATATTAACTGAAAAATTTTTGAAATGTTTTGTCTTTACAAACTCTTGAGACCCCAAAAATCGATATTTCGTCATTTTCAAGGAGAAGTTGTTTAAAACACGTGTATAATATGTATTTTTCAGGGTATTCACATGCATTTAAACTAATTGGAAATTCATTGAGCTCTTCTTACCATTGATATATCGTATGATGTGACTTAACCAAAACTTAGTGCCACAATTATATAAAACGTGAGAAATCGATTTTCAAAAGTTTCCTTCAGTTTAATTATTATTTAATTGCCATAATTACTCTTCGATTTTTAATAAAATGTACACCAGATACTGCCAAAATACAAAATTAATGATTTTCGAATATATATTTTTTTTTAGTGCTGATTAAACCAAACAATACGTTACACAAAAAAAAAGAAGAGCTCAATAGTTTTCCAATTCCAATTCCAATTAACTTAAATGTATGAAACCCCGAAATCCCCCCTTTGGTTTCGCTAATGTATAACGGGCTTCTATACTAGTCTATATATAAAAAGACGTAGGGAAAACAGTTAAGAAAAGTGTTTCTAAAACAATTCTGATCATTTTTTTTAAATGAATCAGAGTGCGGAGAAGGAGTGCACTGACTATTTTTAATAGATGATTTTTTTTTTTAAATTTTTTTTTTCATGATGAAAAAATTTCTTTTTCACATTAACTTTGTTTAGAATCAACAGAGAATTATGTAAAATATTAAATTAGTAAAATTAATTTTTCATGAATAAAATTATAACAAAAGAATTCCTTTGAATTAGCAGCACATATTATCGCATCAATTGAATACGTTTAAATGACTTATTTTTAATTTTTATTATTTCGTAGAAAATATATAAAAATTCAGGGCTAAAATTTATTTAAAACACGTTTCTGCGTCTTTGTAGTTTTAAAATAACATTCAACATGTTCAATAAAATTATTATTTTATAAATTATTAATCTTTTTTTTAATTAAGGATGGCATCGCATTCATTACAGACCTCGACCCATCTTTCAAAGCGTAGATAATTATTAAACAAACTGACATTTGACATTTCTATAATCAGCAGGAAAAATGCCAAACAATTAATACGCAATCGACAATAAGTTATGCTTAGGCACGTCCAATAATGTGGAAAACTCATATCTTGGAATGCAAGCCGTAATTTATGTCTTATTTTTTAGAATAGTAAATGCTGAGTAAAAATAAAAAAAATTTTAATATTTTAAATGCCCTCCGTTAATAATAATAACATTATCTTATATCCGTTTTTTTCTAAAAAATTCTTAAAATAATCAACGTTTAAACTTACTCATGGCTTAATCGGCTATCCCCGCACCATATAATAATCCTTAAGCACTCTCATAAGCTATGTTTTCGCTTGACGCGCATTTTTTTTACACACTGTAATAGTACCTTAAATGCCAGGTCATTAAAATAACGGTTTTTTTTTTGATGTAGTGGTGACCGTGGCATGCAGGTTAAGTGTGTGGCTTAGCATGCTTGGAGCCCGGGTTCGATCCCCAGCCGCGGCGAAAAGTTTTTTTCAATAAAAAAATTTTTCTGATCGGTCACCACCTCTCTGCAGACAACGGTAAACCTCAGAGAGTAAATAATGCCATGTAAAGCTTCTTGAGAACGTGAACTTTAGCCGTTCGGAGTCGGCATAAAACATGTAGGTCCAGTTCTCGGTCAATTGTGTGCAAACATTTAATAACACACACAACACAATTGATCATAAGAAGCTCGGTCAAAGTCCTTTCAAGGACTGAAATGGCCAATTTGTTTTTTTTTTTATTTTTTTGATGTGAAGATATTCATGGTTTGAAATAGAAAGTCTTAATGCATGGATTGGCATATTGTCGTATTTATAAGTCTAAGTTTGACTGTAAGTTTTGTTTCCAAAATGGTAAAAAAATTGCATTTTGCATTGCCCATAAGGTCGAAATAATTCTCCGAACTGATTTTATAATAAACTAGCTGATATCCGGCGCATTGCCACCGCCCATTTCCAATGTCTGTCCAGTTTTCGAATAGAAGGCCATCAACAAATTGTGATTCCACTCTGAGTTTCGATTCTGTGACAATTATTACGAAAGCTATTATATATAAAAAATTTTTTTATGGGCGGAGCCACACCCCTTGTCGCACCGAGTAGAAGGACATCACCAAAAATTAGTCCAAACGGAGTTTCTTTAATATGTGGCTTTTATTTCTAAAGCGATTTAATGCAAAAAAGAATGCGTCTTATATGGGTGGATTCCACACTCATTGTACTACGCCCGTTCCAGTTGCAGGACACCACCAAATAGTAACTCCATTCTGAGTTCAAATGTTCTGTGACTTTTACTTCTTTAGCTATTCTGTATCGAAAATTTTAATTGTACGAGTGACGCCACGCCCCATTTTCCAATGCCCGTGTATTTTTTTATAATTCAAAGACCTGGCCAATCAGTTACTTCATACTGAGTTCGTTATAATACATCATTTAGTTCCAAATCTATGCGATATCAAAGAATTGATCTTTATGGGCGGTACCATGCCACCCTTTCCAAAGATCGCTCAAATTTGACAGTATGAAGTCCAAGATGATGATGATGATGATGATGTGTGGTTTATAGACGAAAGTAAAGCCGAAAATTTGTGTTCTTGAAAAAGTGCCACGCCCCTCGCAGCTAGGAGGGTGAAAAATACTTTACAACCTATTCTCATACCTACCAAATATACAAAAAAACTCGCGTGTAGCAACGTACATGTTTCAGAAGTGAAACTTCTTAATCAGTAAAAAATATGATAGATTTTAGTATGAAATAGAGAGAAAGTATCTGAAAAGAAAATCAATCAACACAAAATGGAATAATATTCTGTTTATTCAATATTTATATCCAGGGACCGTACCGTTTATGGTTTTTATCGAAAAAGTCACATAATCACTGTTATCTTTATACCCCCACGCGTACTGCGTAAGGGGTATATTAATTTTGTCACGACGTGTGTAACACCCAAAAGGAGGCGTGGTAGGTATGGAAAAGTATATATATTATTGCTCAGCATCACCACCCGAGTTGATTTAGCCATGTCCGTCTGTCTGTCCGTCTGTCCGTCTGTCCGTCTGTCCGTCTGTCCGTCTGTCCGTCTGTCCGTCTGTCCGTCTGTCGACACGATTACAGCCGTAATTTTGAAGCTATCGTAATGAAATTCGATATTTAAGCTTTTTTTAAAAAAACTAAGGTCAAGTTCGAGAATGGGCTAAATCGGATGAAAACCACGCCTACCTCCCATACAACCCCAAAATTGAAAACTCTACAAAGAAGCTAATATTAAAGCTACAAGACGGAAACTCGGTATTTGTGTATTCAATGTCAAAACTGAGGTGGGTTTGAAAAATGGGCGTCATCCAACCACTAACACGCCCACCTCCCATACAACCCCAAATTGAAAAATATATAAAGAGGCTAATATTAAAGTTACAAGACAGAAACTCGGTATTTGTGTATTCTATGTCGAAACTGAGGTATGTTAGAAAAATGGGCGTCATACACAATCTAACACGCCCACCTCCCATACAACCCCAAAATTTAAAACTTTATAAAAAGGCTTATATTTAAGCTGCAGGAAAACAATTTGATATGTATGTATTTTAGACACATAAAAATAATAAAATCTCTCAAAATCTCATACAAAAAGCTCTCCAATTTAAGATTCTTTCACCCTTAAGAATCGGCCGTGGGGGTATTTTAACTTCGGCCAAGTCGAAGATATACCTTACTAGTTTTATTTTATTTTATTTTTTACTAGTGTAAAAGCCCGTCCTACGACGGGAAGGAACCATTTAGAGTACAAAATGCGACAAAAAAATTTATTGGATTTATATACAAAGGTTTTTATTTGAAAACATGTTTATTAAACTATTTTTATAAAACTTCCTTATATACAACATTTCTAGTAAAAAAATTCTTATGCTTGGTTTTCACTTAGTCATTTTTTGTTTGACATGAAATTTAAAAGTTTAAAAATCACAATAGCATATTTTGCTATAAACATGTGAAGAGATCAGTTTTTCCTATTTTTCGCCATTGCCAAACAGAAAAAAATGACAACGTGTTGGCATTTTTCATGTGACTGACAACAACTGACCGTTGAAATTGACATAGTGAAAACCATGCTTTAGAATTTTAACCAATTAACCTTGTACCTTGCCATCTATAATGCTTAGTCTTACATCATCAGCCTGCTAAAACTGCCCATGACTAAATACCAGTTCTTTTAGAAAAACTCCTACTTTTTGCAATATTTAACCTTGCAATTTATTTATGGTCATTGAAAATGTCAGTTTAACTGGAAATTGTCGCCTCCGGAGAGTGAAAGACAAATCTGTGTTTGTCGGGGCCAAATCAATTGTAGGTATGAAAACTATTTAATGTTCGCCAGTGCACCTGTCAATACTTGTGCGATGATTAATTAAGTTTTTAGGTTTTTCAAAACTAACCACCTTCCATTACAAATATATCTTTTGGTATTGAAATTTCGAAGAAGTATTATAATACTTCCAATTTTGAGGTTTAACTTATGCAGTGGCATTCCTGAAGGATAAAATTCATTCAAAAACTCGGGAGGGTAATTTTTTTTATCGTTATCATCACTGTCTTCAATTTAATCCGTGCTCAGATCTCTCACTGTGTCACCAACTAAAATATTTAGAACTTGCTCGTTGACTTCGTTCACATCGGAATTTTTTGGGTACAGGATAGCAATTTTGGAATAACGGTTGAGGTTTTTCGGACTCAAAGTATCGCCAGAAATTTATTTAACCCTTTCAATGGACTTGTCCATTATATTGGACACTTCAGAAAAATTTTTTTTTTTTATTTTCCAAAGTTTTTTTCTAAAATCAAATAGGTGAAGTTGTGCCAACATGACAAAAATAATTTTAGGGAGATATATAACGTTTAACTTAGTTAGATTTTCGATTTTATGCCCAACAGTAGCCTTCAATTTTTTTATATCGCGTGCAAATAAATTTTGCAAATAAAGTGAGTATTGTGATTGGTGTGCAAAGTTTAATTTTTTTTATAATAAAAAAAAAAAACAAATTGGCCATTTCAGCCCTTGAAAGGACTTTGACCGAACTTCTTATCATCAATTGTGTTATGTGTGTTATTAAATGTTTGCACACAAATTACCGAGAACTGGACCTACACGTTTTATGCCGACTCCGAACGGCTACAGTTCATGTTCTCAAGAAGCATTACATGGTATTGAGTTATAAAATTGTGGCAGTTTACTTTGTTTATTTAAGTTTATAATTCTTAGAAAACATATTTTTTAAGAATTATATTTTGAGCTTTTAATGCCAAATAATTCATGAAGTAACAGGTTTTGCTACAACAACAAAATTCTTAGCAGAACAACCGAGCAGACTATACCATGGTTTGGTCGGACGCTACTCCGACTCATCAGTAGTCTCTGGTGGTTCATGCAGTCCACTAACTTTGAGAAGCTAATAAATGCAACTGCCGCAAAACCAAAATGGAATTCCGATGTACTTTTCACTTTATCAAAGCAGTGTTTTTCTACTCTTCTGCTAGTCGCAGAATTTCAAAAAGTTGACTGCATTGATTCTGCAAAGATTTTGTTGTTGCGCTTTTTGTTTACTTCTTTATCACGTGTCCATCTAGGTTCCAACATTTTGTTGGTATTAAACCATAGAAGGCGTGAAGAAGGTTTTTTTTGAAAGCAGATGTTTATTATATGCGCAAACATATAATTACTCATCATGTTTTCGTAGGTTTAGCTCGCACCAGTTTACATGAGTTATAAAATTGTGGCAGTTTACTTTGTTTATTTAAGTTTATAATTCTTAGAAAACATATTTTTCAAGAATTATATTTTGAGCTTTTAATGCCAAATAATTCATGAAGTAACAGGGTTTGCTACAACAACAAAATTCTTAGCAGAACAACCGAGCAGACTATACCATGGTTTCGTCGGACGCTACTCCGACTCATCAGTAGTCTCTGGTGGTTCATGCAGTCCACTAACTTTGAGAAGCTAATAAATGCAACTGCCGCAAAACCAAAATGGAATTCCGATGCACTTTTCACTTAATCAAAGCAGTATTATTGGTATTATTTACTCTCTGAGGTTTGCCATTGTCTGCAGAGAGGTGGTGACCGATCTGAAAAATTTTTTATTGAAAAAACTTTATTTATTTTATTGAAAAAAACGCCACGATCACCATAATTTTTTTTTTAAAATAACATTTGCATAAATAACGCATTTGCATTTGTCTCCGGTTGTTTTAGTTGAACTAAAATATTATAATACAACGTTATAGTGGTTTTGTCCATTATATTAGACAGCCTGCCAAAAGCAAAGCAGCTCATGTAAAAATCAGAGGGATGTTTTTTAATCTTTTTATTGATTAAATGATGGGAATATAAGCTCAAAAAAATTGTCCACGATTATTCTAGGCAAGCCATTGAAATTGTTAATAAGCGAACAAACAAAATAATCTGGAATTTCTATGATATCTTCATCTCCATTTCCTAACTTGATTAGCCAATCCTTAATGGCTAAATCGCAATACTGCGTTAGGTCGGTCGTGCGTTGACAGCTCGAGTAGAGATCAACGTGTTCTTATGGTGCAAATCTTAATACGACCTCAAGCGTTGGTCGTACTTTATATCGTAAAACAAGAAGAAGAGATAAAATACGACCAAAGTACGATCTAACGAGATAAGTAGAAAAATGTTCTACTCGGTCGTGCGTTTGACATTTCTTCATATAGCAGAGTTGCATTTTCGTTGAAAGCGCTTGAAATGTGGGTGTTTTATGATTTCACTGGCAAAGATAGATTTTCGTGGGATTTCTTTTATTATCGCTGGAATTTATGTTTTATATAATTTTGTTTAATAACTCATGCTATTTAAGTAATCAAATGAAAATGTTGATAAAGTTATTCTATTTGTATTATTTTTCTTCAAATTATCTTTGTATAAATATGCGTTGGCGAAACAGGTAAGAACAACTTTTGTGGGCATTTTTGTATAGCTGCTTTTATTGGCATCGCCAAAATTACAGACGCACGATCTGTCAGCGCAACATTGAGTTTTGTTAATTTATAGGTCGTGCGTTCTGACAGCTCATCTCGTAAAGTTTATGCAACGTTGATATAAAGTACGATCGGCGCACGACCGACCTAACGCAATATTGCGATTTCAGCATAAAACTTGGATCAGAAGAAAGAACATTGTGATTTAATTCTAGAAATTCCAATTGACACCAACGTCACTGAATGCAATAATTGCTGTTCAGTTTATGCAGATCGAATAGGTTGCGGTTCTGTTAATTAAGAAGCACTGTAATAGCAAGACATGATGTTTGACGTATAGTAGTTGAGGAAAATGACGATAGTCTTCAAGTACAAAGATTTCCAATGCATAATTTAATAACAGGTTCTGGTCCATTCTGAACAGGTCTTAAAAGGTTTAGTAGGTACAAACATTTCAAATGGATAATTTTACAACAGGTTCTGGTACAGGCTGAACAGGTTTTACGATATAGAGCAAAAGGTTTAGTAAGTACAAACATTTCATATGGATAATTTTACAACAGGTTCTGGTACAGGCTAAACATGTTTTACGATATAGGGCACGGAGCAGGACGCTTGTCTTTTATATATTAAGATTTTATTTTTTCCGACATATATAAAAGTGCCTTTGTGCCTTATATTTTTTTGGGCAAAAATAACAGTTACTTTTGAATTTTATTTTATCGGTCAAAAATAACAGTTTTTTCTGCCGTTTATTTTTTCGATCAAATTCATTGTCATGTAAAATTTGCTAAATTTTCGTCTTTGTTACTCTGAGCGATAATCCTCTTTTGATTTGCGACGGACTTAGTCGCAAGTTAGTAAAACAGTAAGTAATACAACTTTTGTTAAATGACAAAAGAGCTCCGAAAGTTTAGTGCCTGCCAAGATCTTGTGTAATAGGCCGAATCAATCTTATATGGATAAAGAAATGTCAACCGGTTGGGGTCTCAAAAGTTAGAGGAACTCATTAAAATGATTTCTGCATTCTTTTTTTTCAAATCGGAGAAAAACCACCGAAGCAATTTTGATTCTCCTGAAGGTCCTTTTTGGTAAAAAAAACATGTTTTTTGCTTGTAACTTTTTATTTTTCACAGAACGCATACCCACATCTGTTAAAATGTTAAATTTCTTACTAATTCTACTAAGTCTTCATTTTGACAGAAAAAAATTGTTAAAATTTTGTTTCATTATAACTCTTATTGACCACCAAAAATTATTATTGTGTAACCAAACAATTATGAAACAAAAGCAAAATTCGGTACAGTTTAATAACAGTTCGACACAAATCACAAAGAATATGATAAAAAGAGAATAAAATTATATCGCTTCGTCGAAAAATTTAGACTGCTTTAGACTGCCTTTAATAGACGATGGGAGTCCATAGATAGATTTGGTAACACAAACCCCTGTATGCTTTGTATTAAAAATTTGTATAATATTGAAATATTTTGGCTATAATAATTTCAAAACCTTGATTTTGAAAAAATTTTCGAAGTTTACATCTATATAATTAATAGGCTAAGGTTTTTTTTTGTGACTTCAACTCCTCCCAGACCAATGGACCGATTTTATCGATTCAGATGTCATTAAATCAGGTTTAGGCTGTAGATGTGCAAACCACTTTTAAAAATTGTGATTTCGCTTCAGGGGGTTCCCAACCTTTTAAAACAGAAATAAAATTTTTGTACAAAAATCCGCAATTTAATCAATTTAAAATTTAATTTGAGAATAGCTTATGAATTGGTCGAATTTGAATTTTTTTCAAAACTAAAAATTTTTAACCAAAATTATCTTTTATGCATTCCTCAAATGTAAATTGTCCGAAAAATGCAGTTCCAAAATCAAAAATTCCACTTTCCGAGCAAACAACTCAGTCAAATTTCAACGGTTTTCAAAATATTTTTGTTTTTCTTAATTTTTGTTCAATTTTCTTTGAAATGTGTTGACAATTACAGTAATTATCTTGCCAAATGTATTTTTAATGAATTTTCTTAAAATTGTCTTTAGTTGTTTAACGTGTATTTTTATCAAACGCCAAGGCAGAGAAAAAAACTGTCTGAAATTTAAAGTTATATATTTGGAAGCGAATATATCTGCCACTTTTTAAAAAATTTCATTTATTTCTTTTTAGTATTTAATTGCAATTAATTGACTTTAAAATAATTACAAAATTTTTACCGTTACTTTATTATTTTTATTTTAATCATTGCCTTTAAAAAGAGTCCAATAAAAAGAATGTTTCCTCAAAAAATGTATTAAAAATTGTTTTTGTTGTAAAAATAAAAAAATTTAAAATTTGCATTTTTGATTTCCTTTCATTGTATATAGTTTATTTAAGACGAATTTGTTTGTGTTTGACAGAAAAATTAATAAATACTATGTGTCATCGAAAAAACAAGGCTACCCCCTATGGTTTTTTGCTCGAAAATTTTTTTTTTTTAAATGTTGTTCTTATATTTTTTAAATCTTCAACAAGCTTCAAAAACAATATATTTGAAAAAAATTTCATTATAGCTACAACCAATTAAAAGTTATAGCCACGAATCTGTTTTAATCATCATGCTTATCTATATAATTAATAGGCTAAGGTTTTTTTTGTGACTTCAACTCCTCCCAGACCAATGGACCGATTTTATCGATTCAGATGTCATTAAATCAGGTTTAGGCTGTAGATGTGCAAACCACTTTTAAAAATTGTGATTTCGCTTCAGGGGGTTCCCAACCTTTTAAAACAGAAATAAAATTTGTGTACAAAAATCCGCAATTTAATCAATTTAAAATTTAATTTGAGAATAGCTTATGAATTGGTCGAATTTGAATTTTTTTCAAAACTAAAAATTTTTAACCAAAATTATCTTTTATGCATTCCTCAAATGTCAATTGTCCGAAAAATGCAGTTCCAAAATCAAAAATTCCACTTTCCGAGCAAACAAGTCAGTCAAATTTTAACAGTTTTCAAAAAAACATTTTTTTTGGGTTTTTTGGTGTTTTTTCATCTATATGTGTCATAAATCGATGTTGTAGGTGTTCTGTAAGTACCTTTTATTAATTTCTGAAATATATCTTAGTATTATTTCTTAAATCTATTTTTTAATGCGTTTTTTTTTTTAAATTAGTTATTTTTTATAGCTGGAAGAGTTAAGCTGCGATGTTTTCGAATAGCAATAATGTTTTTCTCAGTTTTTATATAAGTGTAAGTCCGTCTTCGTATTTTGACAGTAACATTTAAAAATTTTGTGTCAGATCAAACGTTTCAAGTCAAACCATTCAGATAATGATATTTTATATCATTATTAAAACTCAATATATCGTTATTCGTTATAACTTATTGAATAGAATATCATATATTAAACGTCTATAATGTTTCTAACAATTTATTTTTATTGAATTGCTCGAATTCGGGCAACAGGTTTACTAGTTTTAATAAAATTATAATATTTGATAATCTCAATAAGATTTGATAGCATTATTTTCGTGTGCAACTATGAGATCGTTGCTGTTATTTGTGACCGATAAAACTAAAAATTTAAAGTAATCGTTATTTTTGTCCAAAAAAATAAAAGGCACAAAATAACAGTTAATTTTAACTTTGATTACATTAAAGGCACTTAATATTCGTGAAGCTTCGGCTATTAATATCTTATAGGTTTATTTGAAAAAGTCCTTCGACAATTTTTTGATTATATCTTTTTCATTTGAAAATTGTAAAGTGTCAGTTATTTTCGGTCTATGGTATTTTTTCATTGAATGTCATATACGCTACCTGATAATCATTTTGTTTTCATTTTGTCCTGAAACCGTGTTATATTTTCTTTATTTTCATTTCAAGTTTATTCGTTGAGTATTTATTTGATACTTAACTTGTCTGGTGACGTCAAGAAATTTATGAATATTATTGTCATGAGAACAAATGGTGTGATCCTTACTCTTTACCATTTCTAAGCGAATCTTTTAAAAAAAACAACAAAGTTTTTACAGTGTGGTAGTTTTTAATGATGAAATTTTTTATTTATGGTTCTGTTTCTTTCTGTTATCTTGCAAACAAACCTTGGTTTCTTTCAAACAAAATTTATCCATTATAACATTATCAATAGTTAAATATATATTTATATATATATATATATATATAAACATAAATCTACGAAACTAAAGCAAAACTAAAGCATACAAGTTATAGTTGAAAAGTTATACATAGTATTATTATAATTAAATACAATTTAAGTTAACATTTAATCTTTGCTATTGTTGAAATAAACAACAAAATTCAAATAATTTGTTGTTTGTTATATTTAATATTTACATCCATATAAATATCTCATCTCGATTATTAAATAGTTTATTTTTGCATTAAATACAGGAAAATAATTTTCCTTTTTTTGATATTTTTCTATAAAAATTACAGAGCTTTTTGCACATGTGCAAAACGCAAGCATTTCTCTAGCTTAAACTATAGGTTGGCTTAAAAATTAAAATATTAAATTCGAAGTTGTATGTTTGTGTCCAATGGACATGGTTGTATGTATGTAGGTTGGTGTATATATGTCATAGACATTAATTTTTTTTATTTTTTTTTTGTTTGTTATAAAGCTAAAACTTTTTTGTGTTCAAAAACAGTTACAATGAATGTTGAAACAAAAACTCTTAACTGCTTGCAACATAGTATGCTAAATATTTTTTCAAAAAAAAAAAAAAAACAACACAAAAATCTTAAATGTTACATCAATCAATAGAAATATAAAATCTACATTTAAATTTTTTTTTTTTTTTTCAAACAAAGAGCAGCACTGAGCAAAAAAAGCTAAACACATATACTTTTTATATATTTTTGGTCATAATTGGTTTTAATGCTTAAAGCCTACACTAGTTGCTAATAGAAAAAAACAAATACATTTTGAATACATACATATACATATTAATGAAGACATACACTGACAAAAATAACTATATAGGAATCAATCTACATGCATATTGTATGGCTTATATTGTTAAAGTATTTCCTAGTGGGATGCTCACAAATATATGTTTATCGTTATTATAGTAATAATAATTATAATAGTAATAATAATATTTAGTTAACTTTTAGATGATATTTACAAGAGTTTTTGTTACAGAGTTTGTGTTTTTTTTTTGTTTTGTTTATTAATTTAAAATCAATGAATGTTCTATTTATTTACTTAGAGTTATTGTACAGAACCCATTATTTGGGCTAGGTTGGGTGTGTGTGTGTGTGATTTTTTATTTTTTTATTAATTACGATATATGTAAGCTAGATGCTGGGAGATTTGCGTTGCTTTTTGTTATTAATAATTTACATTATTTGAGTGCAAGAAATCTATAAACAAAAATTGCAAATTGTTCTAAATCAGCAAAATGTTTCAATGTTTGAAGTAATTTCATTGGCTGAAGTAGAAACAAATTATTCGGAAACCATTACATCAATGAATGTGTAGAGAGATAGAAATTTTAATGCGATCATATTTTAATTCAAAATTGTTCATGTTCAATTAGCTAATGGAATTTTGATATGATATTGTATTGTATGGTTTAAACAGAGTAACCTAGTTGTATTTCTGAAAAGCGTCTTCATGGTATTTATATATGCTGAACAGTTGTATGATCCAGCCCGTCTGAGTTTTATTTTTTATTTGCACTAATAGCTTATACTGTACATTATGACCTTTTCAAACACAAGCACAAAAACTTTTAGGGATAGCTTTACGCTTTGAACTAAAATTACTTTTCAGAGAATAGAGCATTCATGTAGACTAGCCTGGGTCGGTTTGCATACAAAAATCAAATCAATCTTTGATAAGCTTGGTCTGAAATATTTATTGACACATTGAATTACCCTTCACGGAACGATTTAACGATTTGTTAACCCTTAGGTTTCCTGGATTTTTTTAAAAATGTCACGTTTTTTAGACAAAACAAACCCGAACTAGCAGTTTTTCAAAATGTTTTATTCTCATAGTCATAACTTTTTTCGAAAATGTATTTTTGGTTTTTTTTCAATTCTCGAAAAAGAAACTTTTTTCAAAAATTGCAGGAAGCCTGGAGAGTACTACAATGAGCAATAAAAATTTTTGACCGAATTTATAAAGTTATTATAAGTTTTCCAAAATATATGCATACTGAGAAAGGTTTAAAGGATTTTTTTTATTTCTCATTCAAAAATATTCTCTATGAAATTAAATATGGAGAGTGTTCAGACAAGAAAACCTTTTGAAGAGATCTCCGAAGGATTATAAATTTGTATAGTCTTTACAAATTTCCTTATAACGTCCTCTTTCTGAACAAATACATCGTTACTCGGTTGAAAACATATGTAAGACTGTGTTATTGTTTTAAAAATATAAGTTAAATACTGGTTTTGAAAAAAAAAGAAAGTAAAACATAATTTCATGTTTGCATGTTTAGTTACAAAAAAAAATAAATGACTAGGCATTTGTACCAGAAAATGGTATGTGAACAATACTTTGCTGAAACACACAAGTTCATGATAGAAAAATATTTCAATAGATATTTTAAATCTTTTCAATATTTATTAAAATATGTTTTCCAAATTGTCAAAAATAAGAACAGAAAGGATAAGAATCTTCAAGAAATTATGTGGTATGACATATGGCACTTCAAATATCATAAATATTTTAATACGGGATGTCCCGTGAAATACGGAATTTAAAGAAACACTAGTATCATTGCTAGTATCATCACCCTGTTGAGAATTTTGTACAAATATATCGAATTGTTTGCTGACAAGATCCAAATATATCTGCAGTTGTAGACAAATGACCATCTACTTCGTTATTTCTAATAAGTTTGGGACATACAAAGAGTTTGGCCCAAAATTTAGTCAGAAACTGTAGACTAACGAACATTCATTTTTATTTATATCCCAGCGGCTATGTTGCCACATCTGAGGATCGAAGAGCCTGCACGCGACTTTGGGGAAGCCAAAGCATTCGCAGAATGTGACACTTCACATAAAATTTTGGAGTGTTAGTCCATTTTTTCTTAAAACAGCTATTGAAAACGTGAATGCTTCAGAGCCATAATAATTGTCAAAATTGTACTGAACTTGAAAACATGAACTTTGATTTTTTTTCAGTTTCAGTAAAACGGCCAACAAACAATCAATAGTTTAGAGAATAAGTTCGGTAATCATGTTATCAGCCGTCTAGCAGACTTCAATTGGCCCCAATGGAGCTGCAATTTGACCCCGTTAGAATTTTTTTCTATGGTTTGATATTCCTTAAAGTTTGATGATAAATGTATAATACAGAAACTCCTCAGGGTACTTAAGCTTTATATCATCCGAACCATTTGCGAGATAGACCCGCGGTCAACAAAAGGTCCTAAAAAAGGTCTTGATAGAACGTTTATTGCTCTTTCTAATAAAACCTTTGTATACCAAGAGGCTTTGAGTTTTGTTAATTTTAGCTGAGAGCATTTTTAAAACCTTAGAGCATTTTGTACAAAATTTGGTCTCGATTGAACCATGGATGACCATGGGATACCATGGGATTAATGGGCCCCCGGCTACTGCTTGAAATTCTAAGGCACTGAAATCCTAAAGAATTTGATACTTTATAAATATATGAAATGTTTTTAGGAATAACTGAAGCTTGAAAATTTTCATACTTATAAGGTACAGTTGGTCTAGTGAATACGCATTTCAAAATCAAAGACACTTAATAAAAATTGCTGAAAAATTAAAGAAAAATATAGCGTGTACCGTTAACTCATTTCTGCCTGATGGATATTTAAATAGCCAATTGATGGGAAATCGGGCTTGATGAGAGACATTGATGTATTTTTTTCTATAGTAAAGAGAAAGAATGGGCCTGCATAAAAAAAAATGCAACTGTTTTATTTTAAGCGTTTTAACTTCAGTTATTCAAAAGTGAAAATCGGGTTGTTTCTTACGGAATATACTCAGGACAAGTGATATTAAATATAGAGAAATGAAAAAAAACGCAAAAAATACCCTTTCCAGATAACGTCAGGTGTTCTCTGTACAATTAAGAAATCACCACAATGATATCTCAACACACCTAGCAGTCACACCCGGCCTAATGAAAATGGGTATTTGAACAACCAACAGTTAATGGCGTTCACAAAAATAATAAATTTTTTGCTACAGTAGAATCTCGATTGTCCGAACATCGATTATTCGAACTTCCGACTATCCTGACTCATTCTTCACGGCTGTAATTACCGATTTAGAAATGATTTGAAATTTTTTCTAATCAAAATTTTAACTTACAAAAGTATTATGTTATTCAATATCTCAATAACTCCTATTTTTTTTATATCGTATTGTTTAAATGACGTATGTGAAACCCTTTCCACAATAAAAAGTTATTGAAATTTTATTATTGTTTGATTTGACATTGAAATTGTTTATCCGGATTTTCGATTATATGGTATACCCCTGGTTTATTCTATTCGTATAGTTCGGTTTCTACTGTATATGAAGAATTTTTGTTTGGAGCAAAAAAGAAAATTTTAAAAAATGGGCTTTATAAAAAGATTTACAAGTTAAAAAAAAAATAAATAAAAATTAGTTTGTTTCGTTTTAAGATTTTTCTATTAAATTTTTAATGAAGTGGTTTTCTATTAACTTCTATGGCCAGGGTGACGGCCGACAATTGAAAATTTCATCAATATCGTATGGACCAATCTATGGTCAGGCTGTAATGGGTTAAATCAAAAGCAATTGGCAACATTAATGCTAATTCATATTAAGAATTCTGTTGTTTTTAATAACTCATGTCAAGTAAATTTACTGCCTGTTCAGAGTGGAATTCAGGCTTAACAGCTATTAAAGGTGCCTGACATTTTCTTAAAAACAGACCAGAATTATTCATACAAACTTACAACTTTTCAGACCTAAAATTTAGTACAGCTTTTTTTAAAGTTTCCTCTATGACTTCGGCTCTGAATATCAGATTTTTGATCCGAATTCATGGTAAATTTCTGACTTTTATTAAAAGAACATTGGTCTGCCTTTCTTATTTTCAGATTATAATGCAAGTCTGTATGGTGGAAATTTAAATTATATTGCAATCTCAGACCAGAAATGACAGCTGTCAAAAGAAGGGTTGATTTTTTTAAGAATTTCAAGCTTATGTTCAGAACTGAGTTTAAATGATCTGAGTAAATTTTCTGCGTAGGATTCTAAAAATGTGGTGGACATATTTTAAAAAATTATGTACATTTTTTTTTTAGTTTTTTAGTTCAGTTTAGTTTTACGTGTTTTTAGTTTATAACTGAAATCTTCAATTTCTTTCCAAAGAATTCAAGATTAATTCGTGGTATACCATAATCTTTAATAAATTAAAAGTTTTAAGCAAAATATAAAATATGCTCTATAATCATCAGATTGCGATACAAGCTGTTTCAAGTTGTTGAAAAGTATCTCCAATACGAATAATAATACTGTTAAAATGGGTCTCACAAGCAAAGCCAGGAGAATTAGTTAAATTTTTGAATGGCTTGAACTGAAAGAGTAACATTTATATCTTTTTATAGGTTATTTTACAAATAAGACAAATAAGAAACGCCATTTTCTCCAAAAGACATTCGAATCAACTAAGCTTAGAAAACAATCTGTTGGTCTTTAGAAAATTCTTCAAAAGTGCTAATGAAAAATTTTAGGCTGTCAACCTATTATTCAACATAATATTTTCAAATGTCAGATGCATGGTTTCTGCGTAACGTGAGTGCAATTTTTACAGCTTCTTACAATTAATTATAATTGACATGAATTAATGTGCTAATTTCTTTTTTTCTTTACTATAATGAAACCAACATTATTTTTTTTTTTTAAATTTAGCTCTACTCATCTTTTTAAGTTTTCATTTATCAACCTGTCTACCCAAACCAAAGCAAAGCAAAACAACTCCCGAGCTCTATTGTATGCTTTAATATAACTGTTCTTACTTATCGCCGACTGCTGTGGGTGTTACGGACGCTGTTGATGTTACCGATGAAGTCACACCAAGTGGCAACTTTTTAATCAAACCATTTGTCTCCGAGTGACGTCGTGCCAAAATATTGCCACTCATAGCATTTATATGGCCATTGGGCATAAAACAAATGCCACCATTTGGTTGAGTGGCTTCGCCATATAGCTGCTGCATGCTATCAAGATTGCCCAGTTTGCCCACAATACGTGGTATTTTGTCGCTTTCGCTGCAGTTCGATGTTGTGGAAGTGTGACTTTGATGATGGTGCTGCTGCTGATGATGATGATGACTGTGTGCATGATTGTGATGATGGTGATGGTGGTGATGATGATGATTGTGATGATGTCGTTGATGACTGTGTTGCTGATGCTGCTGCTGCGTCTGCCTGTATTGTTCTACCGACACTATAGCACTGCATTCACCGCTGCTATCAGACGCCAGCGCTGTTACTGTGCCACAATCTGTTATCGCTGGAGTGCTTTTGCTATAATAGCTGCAGCTGCCGCTGCCGTTTTGCTGCCACATCAGCTCACTGTCGCTCCTTAAACTGCAGGCCTTGCGTATATTATTGTTATTGCTGCTGCAGTGGCGCGCATGCTCACAACTTTGACAGCTGCTGCTGCTGCCGCCACCACGTCCACGCAAAGACTTCTGATTCAAATTGTTCATATTTGCTGCAATCAGTTTGGCCTGCTCTAGCTTGCCAGGTGAATTTGATGCACTGTCATCGTCTTCGCCAGTGGGTGGCGGTGTTGAGATGCGACTGGAGGCGCTTGACGTACGGTCGACTGAGTTATTTGCTTTAATTAAACGCACACCATCATCATCGATACCAAAATCCTGCTCATCGTCTCCATCATCGCCATCGCCATCAGTAATTTGATTAAATGCTGCTATATCTTCTTCGGTTTCGGTTTCTACCGAAATGTTGCTGCCATTGGCAGTTGTCGTTGCTAATGTGTTCTCGGAGATGTTGTTGACTGTATCAGAGCTGCAGTCAGTATTGTTGTTGTTGCTGTTGCTGGTGCTATTGTAATTGCTGGGTGCCGCCTCGATGGCCTTGAGCGAATGTTTGGATTTATTTTGTACTTCCTCGGCTAACTTGATCCAATGCTTGCGATTATCGCGCACGCCTTCAACCAAAGGCTCCAGCTTGTCTGAGAGGTTTGCAAAAGCCTATTGCAGATAAACAATTAGCATTAAAACTGCTTAAATAACTCTAAAAATCTCATACCTGATAGATTGGCATGCAGATAGACTCTATAAAGCCAACTTGCATCATTGGCAGCTCATCTTCCTTCTCGCGATTCATTATGTCCTGTTTAATGAAATGAATTTAACAAAATTTCAAAACAAAGTGATGCCAAAAAGCTTACAATAGGCGTTATATTAAGCTCCTGTTTCTCCATGTCACCCTGTTCGAAAAACTCTGAGCTCACCAGGTCGGCCACACGTTTTTCTATCTCCCATGGCTTTGTGATGGCCGACAGATCACAGACAGTCATGCTCATGGCACGCAGCAGCGCTCTTGGCTCTTCATCCACCCAATAGCTCATCGGTTGCTCTTGTACCGACTGCAGAAAAGGTCCTCGCTTTCTGTTTTTTTTAAATAGGTTAAAATAGTGACCAGCAGTTGGGGAAAAAATTAGGCTAACTACAAACCTGAAATAGACCGCTAAATCTGTTGACAGTATCGCATCTTCGAGCACGCGTATAACGCGACAATAATCATCTGATGATAAATTGGCCAAAATTTGATTTCCAGGACTGTTCAGTATCATTATGCATTGGTCGAAGTGATGATGTTCCATGGTTGAGGTGCCATAAAGCTGCGCTAATGGCGATGAAGCTCTGCAAGATGAAAACAAAGAAGGTTACACATTAAAAATTTTGATTTTATTTTGAGTTGAAATAAAAGCCATCAAGAAATCAACTGAGAAAAAATTTGTAAATTCATTACAACTCCTCTGAGCTTTAAGAGCTTTTTTTATTATTGGTAAAAATTTTAACATGCATATTTAAAGATTGTTGAGTGTTTTGAAGTTTTAAAACGCTTTCTTAGATTTTTCAAGAATTTTTAAACAAGTTTATCTTCTTGAGCTTCTAAAGCTTTCCAAATATGCGTAGCTTTTGCCAGTTTTCAGGGAGTTTTAGGTTTTTGGAAACTGCTAAAGGAAAAGCAGAGTTTTGGGAGTTTTTGAGCTTTATATTATCTATAGATTTAAATACTTCAGAAGTTTTAAGATTTAAGCTTTGAAACCATTTTCCCCAACTTTTAACGAAAATTTTTTGATAAATATTTTAACGATATTTTGCTTTTTGGAATCTCTACTTCAAGCTTTAGATTCCTTTGTTTTTGGTATTTTTAAAAATTTTTTAGTCTAAAGGTTCTGTACAAACTTTTTACGAGTCTCCATGAATTTTGACACAGACTTATCTTCTGGAGCTTGAAGAGCTTTCAAATTTTTTTTAAGCTTTTGACAGTTGTTAAGGAATTAAGAGGTTTTTGAAGATTTTTTTAAGGATAAATTGACAGTTGATGACAGTTTTTGAAGTACTTGAGTTTTATGAAGATTTTTTTAAGGATAAATTGAGCTTTTTTGAGGTTTTATAGATATCTAATGATTTAAATTCTTCACTAGTTTTTTATTGTTAAAGAGCTTTTAAAAGGTTTCTGCAACTTTTAGGTTAATGTGAGCTTTAAAAGCTTTTTGTTTAATATTGTCATGCTATTTCAAGCAGTTGGAGCTTTTTAGTGTACGTAAGAATCTATTAAAGATCTATATAAAATACACCTATGGTTTTTTATAGTTTTTGAAGTTTTCGCAATTCATTTAAAATTTTAAAAATGGTTAGAGCTTGTGAATTCTTAAGTAGCTGTCACAGATTTTAAAAAATTTAAACAAGATTTTTTATAGCTTTTAAAGTTTATTGCTTTTTTGTGGTGACCGTGACCGTGGCGTGCAGGTTAAGTGTGTGGCTTAGCTTGCTCGGAGCCAGAGTTCGATCCCCAGTCGCGGCGAAAAGTTTTTTCAATAAAATAATTTTCCTGATCGGTCACCACCTCTCTGCAGACAATGGCAAACCTCAGAGAGTAAATAATGCCATGTAAAGCTTCTTGAGAACATGAGCCGTTCGGAGTCGGCATAAAACATGTAGGTCCAGTTCTCGGTTTTTTGTGTGCAAACATTTAATAACACACACAACACAATTGATCATAAGAAGCTCGGTCAAAGTCCTTTCAAGGGCTGAAATGGCCAATTTGTTTTGTTTTTTTTTTTTTTTTTGCTTTTTTGTGAAAGACTATTTTACAGCTTATCAATTTTTTTGCAGATTTCAACAACTTTTTAAAAACATTTTTAGAGCTTTTGAATGCTTTTAATGATTTTTCCACAGCGAATTTAGAGAAGTCATCTAAAGCTTTTGAAGTAAATTGAAGTTTTTTTAAAGATTTTGTTACAACATTTCCGGATTTGCAAAAAATTCTTTTTAGAGCTTTTGATAATTTTAAGCTATTTTCCACAGCGAATTTAGTGAGATAAAAATTATACTTTTAAGAAAAAATGTTGCTTTCAAACCAATATTTGAATGCTTTTGAAGTTTTTTTGCAGTTTTGTAAAAGTTTATCAAAAAGCTTTTTAGAGCTTTTGAAAGTTTTAAGTGTTTTTTGCGCAACTTCCAAGTAAAATTTAAGCAAATTGAACCCTTAGGTAGAAATTGAACTTTAAAAGCTTTTTTGTTAATTATTTTAAAGATAATTCGATTACTTTAACAGTTAAGGTGTCTTAAAAAATTGTTAAAGATTTATATATACGTTTTATTTTGTGAAACTTTTTAAATAAGCTTTTTAGCGCTTTGCAGTGTTTTTAATGATTTTTTAACAACTTTTATATAAATATATAAGTCTTCAGTAAAAATTTAAGTAAAGTTGAGCTTTAAAGGCTTTTTTGTTAATTTTTTTTTTTAAATATTTTAAGCATGAAGCTTTTTGGAGCGTTCTTAAGGAGCTGTTGAAGAACTGTATTAAAGTTGAAGCATGATTTCTGAATAGCTTTTGAAGTTTTTGCAGTTTTGTGAAACTTTTTTTGAATGTTTTCAGTTTTTTTCTGCAACTTTTGAATTTGGAACTGAAATTTAAAAGCTTTTTGTTAAATATTTTAACAATATTTTGAGCACTTAGAGCTTTTAGGAGTTCTTAAGAAGCTGTCGAAAGTTTTTATTTGAATTTAAACTATGAGGTTTTATTATTATTACATTTTTAATAATATTTTAAGCATTTTTCCAAACAATTTGATTTTTTATGTTTAATTTTTTTAAATGCTTTTTGAAAATTTTAAGTTTTTACAAATTTTGACAAATTTTAAAGTTATCATGAACCACTAAAAGACTTTCAGAAAATCTTTTCAGAATTGTTTGTGCCTTTGAAGCTTTTCGAAGTTTAATAGAATGACTTAAAGTAAGGTTAAGCTTTTGTTTCTTTTTAAAATATTATAGTTTTTATATAGCTTTACAAGTTTTTAATGACAATCTGAGCTTTTGATGTTTCAAAGAGCTTTTTTTTTGGGGTTTTGTTAAAGTATAGATTATTTTCGTATATATTTTATTTGCTATTTAAGAGCTTGATACTCTAAACGAGCTTTTTGAAAGATTTTCAATATTTTTTAAGATTTTATAATATTTATTTTTTTTTTTTACCTTTAGAAAGTTTGGAGTTGAAAGCTTTAATAGATATTTCGATATCTCTGCGAGCTGTTCAGAACTTTTTTAGAAACTATCAAAAATTTTTGAAAGTTACCTTTTTAAACTTTTTATAGTTTTCCAAGCTTGCGAAAGTTTTATGAAACTTTATCATAAAGCTTTTTTAATTTTTTCAAAAATTTGCTGATTTTCATTTTCTTTGGAATTTGGAAGTATTGTTAAGCTTTAATAAAGTTCGAAAATGTTTTTCTCAAATGTTTTTAATTTTAATTTTTAATTTACAGTTTTTAAAGTTAAACTCTTGAGGTTTGGAATATTTTTACACTTTAGAATTTGGACGAATTCATGTAACTATTGCATGTTATGAAAAGTTTTTAATTATTCTGTGCTTTTAAAAGAAGTTTTCGTGGCATTTTAGAGAGTTAAGGTTTTTATACGTCTTTTTAAAGCTTTTTGACGTTTATAAGCCTAAGTTAAACTTTTGGAGTTTCACATATTTTTTAAGGTTTTTTTAATAATTACACTCGGAAAAAATTTTCTCGGAATATGATAAAAAAGGCATCATATTTATAGAAAAATGATATAGACTTTGCTTCAGAGAATTTTTTTCTCTAAATGCAATACTAAAAATTACCTAAAAATTATAAAAAGTTTCCATGAAAAAGATAAATATATGAAAATAAATCGTTATTAGAGAAGAAGACTTGTTTATTTTTGTGAAAAGATTTATTTTTATTGAAGAAAATACATCTCATAGTGAATTTTTTTATCAAAATGTAGGAAAAAGTTTTCATTTTCAATAAATTTTTCTCTATAAATGAGAATTTTTCTGTGCGAGAAAAATACATAATATACATTGATATATTTTCGTTTCCCAGAAGTGATGATCTTTTTCTTGGAAAATGTGAATATTTATACAAATTGAAGAAAATTTTATTTAAAAAAAGAGAAAATTGCTATTATCGAAAATAGAGAAATTTTTTATCGGAGAATGATAGGTCTTTTTTTTCTGAGTGTAGATTTGTATTTTTTTGGAATATTTAAAGCGATTTGAAATGTTTAAGGTTTTGACTGCAACGTAGATTACTGCATCTTTTAAAGAGGTC
Organism: Tetanocera ferruginea; assembly: GCA_958299015.1. NCBI lineage: Eukaryota > Metazoa > Arthropoda > Insecta > Diptera > Sciomyzidae > Tetanocera > Tetanocera ferruginea. The sequence continues at coordinate 151,248,483 of OY282641.1, forward strand.
TTAAGTTCTTTTTGATATAATTTAAGTTTTGCGAAAATATTTTCATAGATTTTGAAAATCCTTTCATTTAGACCAAAATTCTTGAGCTTTTGTCAAAATGTATTGTTTAAAAACTTCAACCTGCAGACTTCATATTATTCTATAGGTTCATGTAAAATTTCTCATGTCATTTGATTTAATGATGAAAATAAGCAAAATTTTGAAAAACAATATATAAACAATTTAAATGGTTTCATTATTTTTCCACTCACTTGATTTGAAACGAATTGTTGGTCCCCCGATGATCCAGATCATGACACAAGCATCCAATAATCAGCGCCAGGCACTCAATCTCACCGAAAATTTTCCACCACTGCGTCGCCTGTCCATTATGGGAAATCTTTGTTTAATTATTATTTTAATTATTTAACAACAACTCAACGCAATCAAATAAAAATTAATTTGAAACACAAAATTTTATTCAAGTTAAATTGAAATGAATTGAAAATTAAAAAAAAATTTTGCTAAAAAAATTTTACGTCTTATACTGCAACATTTACGAACCGTTAAAATGGCAAACATCATTTGAGCCACATTAAAAGCATGTCGCCAATTGTGGTATGTGACGTTGCGATAATTCTTCTTGACACTCAGCAGCCAGCGACACAGGACCTCGTAGTCAATGTGAAAGCGTTCGACAAAGTCCAAGTCTAAAAACATGCGCAGACAGGCCTGTATGGATGAAGGAGAAAGAAAAGAGTGTGTTTAATAGCGCGTAAGTAACGGTTTGAAAATTAATTCCAACTATTGTATTGTATTTTTTTTTTTTTTCTCTATAATTACCTTCAAAGTGTCATCGTCCTCGAAGTGGATGTCATCGAATTTAAAATCATGCAGACGAAAGTGTGCAGCTGATGGTACACGCAAGCGCTGCAGGGGAGAAAAGAAAGAACAAAATTTTTAATTGAAACACAGTCAGATAAAAGAAGATTTTAGCTTTATTTAAGTAAAAGTTAAGAGTTGCAGCGTAATACTTGTTGCTGCTTTAAGGTAAGCCAACAAAACAACGAATGAAATAACTTTTTTAAGGTACCAGATGGTATTGCTAAAGGAGGATAGGTCCTTCTTTTTCATTACGAATTTTTATTAGAAGGTTAGAAGATATTTTATGAATTCATGAAATAGTTCACATTTTCATTGTATACGAACATAAGATTCATGATTTTTTGTGTTATCTTATGAACAATTCTTTCTCCCCTTGTATTTGTACATGGGTTATATGAATTTCGGGCACTTAACGCATAAAGTAGTTAACGCCTATATTGCATAAGAACATGACTTTCATACATTTTGTCACTTATCTCATGAACTGTTCTTGTTCTCCTTGTATATGTGCATGAATTTGGTGAATTTTTTCACAAAAATTCAAATTTCATTTTGAATTTAAAATACAATTCAGTCTCAAAAACTATTTGACCGATTGATTCGACATTAGATACAGCTCTTATTCTTCTCATAAGCTACTGCTGAGCCAAAGAAAGCATTTATTTTCAATTTTGACCCTGATTATGTTTCATGTGAATTTGTTCCCTGACTTCTGCGAATCACTTTGAGATTTAAGAAAAGCCCTACCTTCAGCTTCGACGGTCATGGCAACATTTTAAGATTTATATAACCTTGAGATATTATATACTTATATTAAATTCAACTGTCATCCTTACAACAGTTAGAAGTACAAAATATCAATCATGACTGCCTTGGAACTTTTAAAAAATCCACACAAATTACTCAGCACTTTCACTCACCACCTTGATCTGATAAAAATTTCAGCAGCTGTCAGCTTGAAGGTTGTGAATTCATATTTTATTTTTTTTTTCTTTCAGCTCAGGCTTATGGCTCAGAAAAAGAGTATGTGTGTGTGTGTTGGTGTGTTTATGTATCATCACAAAGTAACAAATCATAATAACTGTCAGACAGTCACACAGTCAGTCAAACAGGCGCAAACAATAAATTAAAATCCATTCATCATAATTCTAATTTAAGTTAAGAAACTCTGAATAAACCCTAACAGTAAAGTAGAGTAAAGTTTCCACAGCAACTAAAATGTCCTGCCTGCTGACGACGACTACGGCGTTGATGCTGCCAACAAGGATACGCAGCAGATATAAAAAGAATTAAAGAAGCAAAGGAGGACAAAGACCAAAAAAAAAAAAAAAAAACAGAAAAACAAATATACGTAACGCAACCAACAGCTTGTCAAAGCAAGCGAGACATAATAAAAACAACAATTAAGAGACAATGCAAGAAAAATGAAAATTTATGGCCAGTCATAAAAATTAACAGAGCATTAAGGACCAAGTTTAGTGCTTGTCTTTGTAGTCTTTCACCTCTTGTTGGTTTGAAATCTGTTTTTAATATTAATTTTTATTCCTTCTTGTTGTTTTGTTATTGTTGTTGTTGTTTAAGCGCTTGTTTGCATAACTTTTGCTGGTTGTTGTTTAGGACATAAATAGCAAAAAGTTAATCAATTTTCTGACAAAAAGCTAAACAATTGTTTAAGCTTAGATGGAAGGGGAAAAAAGAATATCCTTGGACTGACATGGCTTACGTCTACTGCTCTAGATGTTATCAGCACGTTTTGGAAATGAAAAATGTATCTCTAGATTTCAGTAGCTTGTGGTTTTAGCTACTTTGTCATTTGTAGCATTTGAACCCTTTTAACGTTATACATACATATTTCAACGTAATAAATTAAAATTTTTTTTAATAGATTTGCTAAGAGTGCTTTTTAAGTGTTAAAGATAAGCACGCTACACTTATTAGAACAGCAGTAATAGTGCTTGGAATTTTATGGTGACTTGATTAAAATTTTGCAAACTTACCCTCAACCGATGTGCTTCATCCATAGTCGCCGAGGCATGATAGCTCAACACCTCCAGCGTAACACTCTGCTTGGCCATAGCCACAATAGCCTTCTCGTACATGTGTGTATTATGTATACCCATGCCGCAAAATATCGCAAATGCCTCCACAAAGTTCTCATCATTTTTGGTAAAACTCTTTAGGATGAAAAAAAAACCACATAAAAAATTCATAAAATTCTTACAAATAAATTCACACGATCTTACCAAATCATCAAATTTATTTATGAGCTGTATAACGCCTATTATCTGACCTAGTGAATTTTTTATGGCCATGCATAGTATGGATTTGTGCTTAAAACTTGAGTTTTCATCAACGCTAGGATCAAAACGATCATCGTCATAAGCATTTGGTATACTGACAGTCTAGAACGGAAAAAAAACATATAACAATTTTTATCAAACTTCACTTATTATATCGTCATTACTTACCTCTCCAGTTGTTGCGGCATGACCTGTTATGCCCACATTTATGGGAAACCTTGACTCAAACGGACTGGTACGCGACACCGAATCCTCTTGACTCAAATCGTTTGCCTCGAAATCGAAGACACGCGAAAAGCTGCCTTTGGATGCTTCATGTACCAGCAGTATTTGAACTCTTTGGCATTGTATAAGACTCTGCATGTGCGTTAGGATACGGAATACCATGTGCTCAATTGTGCTCTGCTCCTCGAATATCATGCGCGCCAGATCGAGCAACACTTGATTGCGCTTGATTTCTAACTGTGATTTTTCATAGAGCTGCGCATTGCGCAGACCGATGCCACAGAATTGCAAATAGGAAGCAAAAACCTGTTAGGATGATAACAATTTAAAATGTAAGTAGTGTGAAAATTAAAATACATAGGAACCTGTACAAAAAATATCCTAGAAATATGCAATACATTTTGAGGCTAGCTGAGTGAAAATTGATGGATAATTATAAGAACTTTTAATGCCTCGACTATATGTTTAAACGGAAATGAAACTGCAACCGTTATAAGTATGGCTAATCAAAAATTGAAGGATTAAACTTTTAATTTAAGCTAAGAGGTATTCGCCAAAAACTTACCAAATATTTAGCTATCAAGACTCTGAATACCTGAGTATGCGTGGAATTGAAGTGCTGCTAGCAGAGAACTTATCAATTAAAATTTTTACCGAATTTTACTTCACTAGCCGTCTTTTTTTACGATATTTAGCAAAACGAGATTGAATTGCTGAAAGAATAACATATATAAAGTTGATATCAAAGCTGATATTTGTCTACTAAAGAGTGTTTCACTTTAATTCGCTTTGCAGTGGCTGAAGTCGCAAGAAATGAGTTTGTCGAAAGTGGTAGCAATTTTATTTCTACTAATGTTGCACAACAAAAACTACGAGAGAAATTATTATCAAAATTTCCGTGATACAAACTTATTTTTTTATTAAATTACTTTTAACAAAGATCACTTTTTAAAACTGTACAAAAAGAAATTAAAGAAGAATATGTTAATATTGATCCAAAAATAGAATTTTGGATCAGTATTATAAAAGATAAACAACGTAAAGGGAATTTTTCTAAGGAAAAATTTTAAAATTGAGGAATTTTGAAAAGGCTAAATTTTGAAAACATAAATTATTTAATTTTTATATGAATTTCTTCCTTTAGAAGAGACCATTATTGACCTGTTAAATACGACACAAATGCTTGAAGTAGACTAAAGAATTAAAATCTTAAACTAAAGATGAACGAGAAAACGTCTTTATATCTGACAAGTCTAGTTTCAATATATACGGCACCGATGGAATACTGTATGTGCGCCGAAGAACCTTGTAAGGTTAAAGCAAAAAATTATTCTTAGGCAACCAGTTAGCAGTATGATCTGAAGATGCTTTTTACTATCATCAAATTGGAAGACAGGCCATATTAACATAGAACCAACTAATAATGCAAGTAAATATGAAAACATTCTGAAAGAAAATTTGGTATCTGTTATTGAAGACAATTTTTTTCATACACATCATGTGGTTTTTCAGCATGATTCTGCTCCTTGTTTCCATGCTCAATTGGTGAGTAATATTATGTTTTTTTTTTAAATGTACTATAACGTTACTATAAAGTTTTAATCTGGACACAATTAAGAATCTTTAGCACATTATGAAGTTAAAGATAGCGAGATGGAAACCCACTTATTGAACAAAATGCAATTGAACAAAATGGTGGGAATCAAAATCTGGCAAAACCAGCGAGAACCCCAGAATAAAGTACTTAATTCGATATAGTCAAGAGGAGAAATTAAATTCTTAGTGGCACATATAAGTTTTTCCTTAACCCTCGAACCCCTTAATGGATTTGTCCATTATATTGGACACATCAGAAAATATTTTTTTTTTTATTTTCGAACGTCTTTTTTAAAATCAAATAGGTTGGTACTATGAAATGATTGGTACCAACATGACAAAAATAAATTTTAGAGATATATATATCGTTTAACTTAATTGAATTCTTGTTTTTATGCCCAACAGAAGCCTAAAATACAAATTTTTTGATAATAACATTATAAATAATATATTTGCATTGGTCTCCAGTTGTTTTAGTTTAACTTAAATACTATACTAATTATACTAAATACTATTAAATAACGTTTAATGGTTTTGTCCATTTTATTACACAGCCTAACAAAATCATGTTAAAATCAGAAGGATATTTTTTTAATCTTTTTATGGCCTAAATGATGGGAATATTACCTCAACAAAAATGCTATAAAAGAATAATTCAATTTACGGCACTTCTTTAACCATGATAAGAAACCTTTAGTGATTTAAGCGGCCTAAATAAAATTACCTGAAGTAATTACCTTCAGAGATTGTGAGGTAATACAAATAAGTTCTTGAGTATCAAACGTGTAACTATGATGTAATGAAAAACTTTAAAAAATAATGCACGAGGAAATTTTTTTTACGAGGCCGTGTTTTTATTTTTTTTTCTTTTAGTGTGTTCTGTCATAGAAAAAAGATCTTGAGTTATTTTTTTGTGTTTTTGGGAATTTTTTGTATTTGAAATTTTAAACTTTTTTGTCTAATTTAATTTTTTGTAAATTCTTCTAAAAACTACTTTTTTCATTCAAGTGGATCAAAAAATAATCTGTATTTGAACTTTAAGAATTTTTGCTAAAAAACAAAGCAGCGTTTGGAAAAATTTGACAGAACAAAGTTTATAAGACACTTTTGGATTTCTTGATTTCGCCAGTTTTTGGAAAAACCAATTATAACTCAAAAAAATTCAAAAAATTATAAAATTAAAGTAAGTACTTAATAAAAATGTTAAATAATAATGTTCCAGATTATTATTCCAAAAATATTGATTAATCAATGATCACACCTTTTGAAAAGCACTTTGAATGTTTTATTTGAATAGTATCTGAATTTTAAAAGGAAGAATTTGTATGCACCCTGCATGCCAATAAGTCTAACCTATATATTTTCTGAATCTAAAACTTTGGCTTAGTAAGGAAGTAATGTGAAAATCTCCTTTGAAAATAAAAATTATGTACACGTTCATGAAATAGCTACATGAGTTGTGCGTTCACTGAACATGTGTACTTCTACATAAACTTCAAGAACTTATGCGCGGCTTGAGTGTTTTCATAAACACAAAATTCCTGAACGCGAGATAAGCGTGCATCTACAAATAAATTCGGCTAATATTTAATCATTAAAGCTCGAAGTTGTTGTAAAGGAGTTCTAAAACTGGTTTATGTTTTTGTTCATGTTTTAGTTTTTTTTTTTTTTTTTAAGTTCGACCCTTTCTAATGTTCCTAGGATGCATGAATTTTGGTCACTAAATACATATACTAATTCACGTTTTCATTGTGTAAGTACATGAGTTTCATGCATTTTTTACTCTTATCTTATGAACGTCTTTTACTGCAACTATATTTTTGCATGGATTATATTAATTTCAGTCACTTAACTTATAATATTTATAACTTTACCTTGTATTTGTACATGAGGTTAATGCATTTTTGTCACTTATCTCATAACTGTTCTTGTTCTCCTCATTTAAGCTTATAAATAAATCATGTTCCGTGCTTTATTTTTCTTTTGTGTATTGTGTGCATAAATATCATGAAGTGTTTATGTGACTCATGTAATTAATAAAAAAAAAAAAAACAAATTGGCCATTTCAGCCCTTGAAAGGACTTCGACCTAGCTTATCATGATCAATTGTGTTGTGAGTGTTATTAAATGTTTGCGCACAATTGACCGAGAACTGGACCTACATGTTTTATGCCGACTCCGAACGGCTAAAGTTCATGTTCTCAAGAAGCTTTACATGGCATTATTTACTCTCTGAGGTTTGCCATTGTCTGCAGAGAGGTGGTGACCGATCAGAAAAATTTTTTATTGAAAAAACTTTTTCGCCGCGGCTGGGGATCGAACCCGGGCTCCGAGCATGCTAAGCCACACACTTAACCTGCATGCCACGGTCACTACACTACATGTAATTAATAACTGCACCGAAATTCAGGAATGTGGTTCATGGGGATCATGTAAAAATTCATAAATTTAGTGTACTTTTTTGGTTCAGTGTAACCTTGCCTTAATGTTATTACAATGAAAACAGCTCTTTGTGTTTTAAAGCCCTTTGAAATAACGCCAGCATTACTTTTTTCTTTTTACATTGTTTGGTATATTATTTTTAAAATTTATTTTTATTTTTTTAAAATTTTAATTTTTTTCTCATAATCTCACAATTCTTCTTTTTCAATAATAGTCAACTTATTGCAGTATTCTATTCTAGGGATACAAATTTTTGTGATTTTTAAAATTCGATAAAAAACAAACCGAAAATATTTTTACCAGCCAATTTTTGTTAGATATTTATGTATATTTTAACAATTCATATAAAAAATTGAAAATAAAAAAAAAATTTTTTTTATTGTGGTTTTATTATTTTTAAAAAACTAAAAATTTCCAAAAAAAAAGTGCAAAACATCACTTTTTTTTTCAAACAGCCGACATTTTGTAAAATACATGTCTTTTTTAATTTCCGTTGTTCAGACAATAGCAACATTGTTACTAATTAAGTATCTATTTTTCTTTTCTTTTTCAGATCAGCAGAAGGGTTGGAAACATGTGAAGAAGGACGCACCTTTATTTCTGACCCTCTCACTTTACCAGTCTGTAGTTTTTTTCAACTGTCAATTTTTTTTTTTTTTTTTTTGTATGGTTGAAATATCAACATTTATTTTATAAAAACTGGTTGGTAAAAATATTCTTAGTTCGTTTTTTATCAAATTTTAAAAAACACCCAAAATTTGTAGCCCCACCTAGAATACTGCGTTGAGAAAAAATTAAACTTACAAAGAGTTCTTAGATTTAGCCAAGAAAAACGTGTTTTTGATGGAAGAATTACGAAAAAACAGTTTAAGATATGGAGTTATATTTTTTAATTTACAACAAATTTTGTTTTTTGTTGGTCATTTGGTCATTTGTTCGTCATAATAAATTTTGTCATAATAAATTTATGGTTTCTCCAAGTGAATTTCAATTTAAGGACTATTTCAGGAAACTAACTAGTTTCAGTATCGGTACCAAGTTATACCATGGATCTTTGGATTATCAAAATTTTTAATTCTCTTTCAAAGTTTTAAAATTTATTTTAGTGAACAGCGTCCATTTGGTTTTGACAGGATTCACCTCTTGATGCCACCTGAGTCATTGTGTCTGAGAGACTTTTTATTGTTATGCTGTTTCTATTTAGTGGCTAATGGTTGAGAGACGCTTTCGTTTTAACAGTAGCAAAACATCATCTTCATATACTATTATTTCGAAACCTTTATAACTGAGCATAATTTTAAACTGATTATCTACTCTTATCTAGGAGACCAAATAAGCAAGTTAGATATGAACACACCTTACAGTTTTCCTCTCATATGTATCTTTCTCAATGTTCTATTTCTAATTTCAAAATTGATGACCCAACTTTTCAGCATTGCAAGAATTCACTTTCTTATAATATCTTTCACCTTCAGATTAATAAAAACTGATGCTATAATAATGGAAAAAATAATGTGCAAAAAAGTTGATTACACAAAAATTTTTTTAACCCCTTCTTTACAATCCTTTTTACTAAAAATACATTAAAGTTAATTAAAACTACTGTCGAAACCGAACTGCTGCTTACCTTACAATCAACGAAATGTATGTTTATAACATGTCGTTAGGCTAGCCTTTTTACAATGCATAAAATGTAAAATAATTCAAAGTATTCAACAAAAGAAGTGTTAAGTTATGAATAAAACAATTATTAAAATGAGTTAAAAACCCGAAAGGAATCTAAAAAATTGTGTTAATTTTAATTTAAATAACTGCCTGAAGGTAGGCAACAATTTAAAATTACAACAGATATTATTACAGCTTAGTTGGCAGGCAGAGAGAGAGCACTTTGATCTTTTTGCTTGATGTTACTTGGAAACCTTTTAAGCGCTCAGTTTATGAACCGGCATTGTGTGGTTGCCTTAAAGTATGCTTATAATTCTAAAACTAATTATTCATGACTTGGTAAGATTCAAATATGCAGCGATAATTATGTGGAAAGGCATCTTGATAAGACACATAAATAATTATTCAGTAGCCTCTACGACCTTATGTGGCACAGTGGGCAAAGTTAAAATATAAAATTTTTGAATGTTACGTATGGATTCGTTATAACGGATTTTAATAATGGAAAGGGTATGACGGGTATATTGATACACAAAAATGGTAATGGTGTGATGGTTTGATATGATGATATGGTATAATAGGAATAGTATGATGGATAACATATGATGAATGACACATAATTGATGGTATGATGAAAAATTAAGAGTGTACCATATATGTATATGATATGTGATATGGATAGCTTTAATAAAATGAATATGATGGGATGGCTTTGATATGATGAATATGGAATGATGATATTATATCCCAGCAAAAACTTGGTTCCAAAGAAGGTAAAATGGAAGGGAAAGTCGTGAGTTCCATCCCTTTTACATCCATACCCAAAAAGCACTCTTTCCTTAGTCTTATCTAGAAATGCATCTAGAATTTCTCAATTTAAGATTTCTTTGAGGCCTTCAATGAATAGATTCTGGTAGATATTTTCCAGGGAAAACTTTAAGAAGGCATTTTATGATTCAGAAGACATACGACAAAATGCTTCTAAGAAAATATTTAACCATTGCCTTGCACAATCCATAGACTTTTAAAAGTTTATGAGTATATCTCCTGAAGGCACTTTTCGATAAGGCTGAGGAGAAGCAGAATTAGATTTTTAGAATCTCTTCTGGAAGCAGTGAATGAGTTTAAATTCGTAAGATATGATGACTATGATACGATGACATGGTAAAGACCTGTCCACCCAAAATCTGTACATACAAATCGTGATAAATCTCATAAGCAAAATATTGGCACAAAAATGTTTCAACTATTTTCAGATAGAGTATTTATTAAGCTTTCAAAAAAGGAACACAAAATTTTAAAATTCATTACTATGTATAAATTTTCGAGCGTGTCTCTTAATCGGCAACATCAATCGTTGAACATCTGCTCTAGTAACCTGGGCAGCAAATTTGTTCCACTTGAGTAACATCGATTCCGGATTTTTTACCACTCCTCCATATTTTCTTAGCTTGTTTTTAACAATTGCCCAATATTTTTCGATTGGGCGCAACTGGGGACAGTTTGGAGGATTGAAGTCCTTTGGCACGAAATCTACACTATTAGTTCGATACTAATTTATGGTTGTCTCTGAATAATATATCGACGACAAATCTGGCCAAAATTTTACAGCAGATCGATGGTGTCGTATAAACGGCAATAAACGCTTCTCTAGACACTCCTTCCTGTATATCTCAGAGTTCATTGTTGCGGATGTTACATACGCCCGACTCTTCAAATCACAACTGCATATGGCTTGCCAGATCATTACCTTCTTTGCGAATTTATCAGCCTTTTTATATTTGAATTTAGAGGAGACACAAAAACGCTTCTTTGCAGCATAAAACGTTTGTCCTGGAAGCTGTTTCAGATCAAGTTTGACGTATGTTTCATCGTCCATAATTAAACAACTTTTGAATTTCGTCAAGACTTTATCGTAGAGTAATCGAGTGCGCTTTTTGGCTGACAAATTTTGTTTATCGGACCGGTTCGGGTATTTAATAGCTCGATACTACTGATAGCCTGCTCCCACTCGTATTCGCCGAGCTGTGCTCCTGCTGGTTTTGAATTTTTTCGCGCGATCATTGTCGGAGAGACCTGGGTTATTTTTAATTGAAACAAGGATGCTTGCCTTTAATTTATTGTCAGATGTTGGTTTTTTCCACTCGTTTTTTGCTTTCTTTCAATGCTCAAAGTTTCTTTATACCGTTTTAAGACACTACAAACTGTTGTCTTTGGAATCTTTAATACTTTCGCTATCTTATTTCCGGACCAAGTTGGATTTTCAACGAATTTGTTCACAACCAATTTTCGAGCGGCTAACTCCATCGTTAAAAAAAATTAGTAACTAGCATTCAAATCATGGCAAACTAAAAATTTATAATGGGAATATTATTTTTAACAAAAGGGTACCAATTTTTTTTAGAACAACTGCGAAATGACCCTGTAGAAATCACTATAGTATGTACCGATTTTGCATGGACATGTCTTTATGATGGTATGGTATGATTGAAATGTTATGTTGATATGCTATGATGTTTTATAAGCTGGTATTTTAAATTTAAAACATATCAACATTTCCCACAAAAATCACGAAATCTTTAAAATAAGTGTTAAATATCATGATGACCTTATGTCATGCTTCTTTCGCTTTCTACTCCATTAATCCAAGTTGACAAAATAATGATGATAGCAATTATTTTCACAAAAAACATTTGTGCACAAAACTTTCTCACCCAACTTCAATACCTCGAACGCACGTGCCATCAAGCTACCAACCAATAAGATTAATTTGATAAAAGCATAAGTCTTGCATAGCTGCAGAGATATTCTTAAACAAACCTTGAAACCAAACAATCTTTTGATGAATGAAGGAATGAAAAGATATTGTGGTTCCGATGAAAAAATAAAATAAACAAAACTTTCCAAAAGTAGCAACTTTTTGCCAATGTTTGTGTATGCGTGTGTACAACGTTGAAAGAAGCAAAGTTGTTGAAGAAAACAACACAACCGAAGATAGAAAACTAGCCAAAACTGATGCATGGACTTAAGAAAATCTACAGCATGAATGGCTGTGACAACTTTTTCTATGTTTTAAGAACTATGAGTTCAAAGTTCAGACGCTCAAAAGATAAAAGAATATAACAAGAAACTTAGATTTGTTAGCATTGCATTAGCCAAGAAGTATGCAATGAAATAGCAATAAAAATTAGTCTTAAAAAAAGTACTTAAATTCAAAAATATAATGACTGCTGCTTACCTTTTCATCAATATCGGAGAAACATTCACCATTTAATTTGTTGATTACTTGTGCCACGCCAATGACATCACCGGACGAATCCTTGATGGGCATGCAGAGTAAAGCTTTGGTACGATAGCCAGTCAATGAATCAATTTCATGATTAAAGCGTTTGTCCTATAAATAAAAACAAAAAAACAAACAGTAAAACAATTAGTATTAAGCTTATCATGCTTTCCACGCAAAATAGGTCAAACTTTAAAAGTTAAATAAATCATAGAGTTCTCTATTTCATCTAAGCTTTTGGCAAGCTTTTAGTTAGCTCTTTGTGTGCTTTTTGTAAACTTATTTGTTAATGCAACTTTCCATCAAGTCCAATTAAAAGATGCATTTGATGTGCTCTATATTTATTTAGTAATTGACATTGTTTGATTGTTTTTTATCTCTTATTTGTCCACTCATACATGTTTACACATTTAAACCCACACATCATTGTTTGCTTAGCTAATCTGTGCTTACAAAGTACCTGCGTTCATGTCTATTCAATGGCTAAACAATTCAATTTGCACATTCTACTCGAGCATGATGCATTTAAAGCACATAAATAATACATCATCTGTGCTAGAGAACAGCTGCAAATACTCAACAACAGCAAGTGAGTGTGTGAGTGTTTGTGTGTGTGAGCTTAAATGCTTCGCTCAAGAACTCAGTTTGTATAGCCTACATTTTAAGCTCATTAAAATTAATATTTTCAACATAAACATTGTTTGTGGCAAAAACCTCAAGTAAATAAAAGCTTAGCATGAAATAGCTTCCGGCAGCACTTTGTGAGCCATCCTGTTTTCATTGAAAGTTATTAGAAAAAAAAACAAGTATCTAGGTATTTTTATTCAGGTCAAAGAGGCGATTATGGCTTAAAATGCAAATCATGTAGTTATGTATTTGTAAGAAGAAAATAAGCTTGAATCATAGGTAAAGCAACCTTAAAGCTTTAATCACTGTATATTTTTTTTATTTTTTTTTTTTTTTTTTGTGAACCAGATGGATATAGTATACAAACTATTGGCATATTTTATATACTACATAGTATAAAGTTCCGTTCTAAGATGGATCGCATGCGAAATAATTAAGTAGCAGACGATATGACAATATATTTAAATGCATCTCGAATGTTTTTATGTTGCAGTCGTCGTCAATGTATCGTTACTCATAAATAACAAATAAATTTTATATGCATACTTTCAGGCAGACCATTTTTTCATATAATAAAAGCACTTTAATAGATAGTGAACAGTTTGAGCGATAAGAGGTGCAGAGCGTGACACTTCTTTTTATTTATAAGAATTATGACGTCTTTTAAATATATTTTTTTTAATTTCCAAATTTAAAGAGTACCAACATTTGGCACAAGTGTTAGTGACTGTCATACAAGGGTTCAGGGTTCGAAACCCAGCCAGGAAAATGTTAAACAATGTTTCTTATCTTCATTAATATTCTTATTTCTTATAAACTGAAATCAAAATACATAAATGTTTACGCCTAAATGTTTGTTGTAAGAAAGATGATGACAGAGAAGTTTTGCGAAGAAAAGATATCCGCGTATCTTGTCTGAGGAGTATCAACGACAATTTCTAGTTATTCTATATTATAACTTCAACTATTGACACAAGCTTTACTTACTTGTTAATTCTACAATTCATTCAACATATATCTTGCCGAAGACGTCTCAAGCATAACTTTACATACATTTAAAAAAACACATTTTTGCAGTTTTGTATGAAAAAAATATATCGATAATTTTACCTGTTGTCAACAAATGGCACAGGATGTAAATATTTTCTATGCTAGGTGAAACTCCAACTGTTCAAAGTTCTTGAAAAAAAAACATTTTTTTGCAATTTTTTATCCTAAAACATTGAAACGATATAAACGAAACAAACATATGGTTTAATATTTCTGCAGAAGTACTATATCGCCAATATTCCTTATATATTAGGAGCACTATATCGCCCATATTCCGTATATATTAAAGCACACAATAGCTGCGTTCGATTCGCCAGCCTATACTCGCTTATTGTCGCTTATTTCAAAATTTGTATGAGAAAACAACAACAAAGTCTCCAGCTAGTTGAGCATAGAGAAAGTCTACTACCTGTTGAGTTGAGTAAAGTTGCGTTGCCAAGTTCTTATTTTTTCACTTGGTTGGTGTACGGGATAAGTTTTAATGTATTTATTGATGTGGTCGTCATAATAAAAGCGTTGCCAACTATTGAGAAAATAAAAGCAAAATGAGTAGACGTTCTTTTCACAAGCGAGTTGAGCACTGGCGAATCGAACGCAGCTAATATGTATTTAAAATTCCTTAATACATGTTGCTCACGGAAAAAATTAAAATTGAAACAAAAACTATAAACGTGCAACGTTAAAAACTATACATTCTGTTTAATAAAAAAGACCAAAGTCTTATTGTACACCTTGGTCTTGGTCTTGGTCTTGGTCTTGGTCTTGGTCTTGGTCTTGGTCTTGGTCTTGGTCTTGGTCTTGGTCTTGGTCTTGGTCTTGGTCTTGGTCTTGGTCTTGGTCTTGGTCTTCTTTGATTTTGATTTTGATTTTGATTTTGATTTTGATTTTGATTTTGATTTTGATTTTGATTTTGATTTTGATTTTGATTTTGATTTTGATTTTGATTTTGATTTTGATTTTGATTTTGATTTTGATTTTGATTTTGATTTTGATTTTGATTTTGATTTTGATTTTGATTTTGATTTTGATTTTGATTTTGATTTTGATTTTGATTTTGATTTTGATTTTGATTTTGATTTTGATTTTGATTTTGATTTTGATTTTGATTTTGATTTTGATTTTGATTTTGATTTTGATTTTGATTTTGATTTTGATTTTGATTTTGATTTTGATTTTGATTTTGATTTTGATTTTGATTTTGATTTTGATTTTGATTTTGATTTTGATTTTGATTTTGATTTTGATTTTGATTTTGATTTTGATTTTGATTTTGATTTTGATTTTGATTTTGATTTTGATTTTGATTTTGATTTTGATTTTGATTTTGATTTTGATTTTGATTTTGATTTTGATTTTAATTTTGATTTTGATTTTGATTTTGATTTTGATTTTGATTTTGATTTTGATTTTGATTTTGATTTTGATTTTGATTTTGATTTTGATTTTGATTTTGATTTTGATTTTGATTTTGATTTTGATTTTGATTTTGATTTTGATTTTGATTTTGATTTTGATTTTGATTTTGATTTTGATTTTGATTTTGATTTGATTTTGATTTTGATTTTGATTTTGATTTTGATTTTGATTTTGATTTTGATTTTGATTTTGATTTTGATTTTGATTTTGATTTTGATTTTGATTTTGATTTTGATTTTGATTTTGATTTTGATTTTGATTTTGATTTTGATTTTGATTTTGATTTTGATTTTGATTTTGATTTTGATTTTGATTTTGATTTTGATTTTGATTTTGATTTTGATTTTGATTTTGATTTTGATTTTGATTTTGATTTTGATTTTGATTTTGATTTTGATTTTGATTTTGATTTTGATTTTGATTTTGATTTTGATTTTGATTTTGATTTTGATTTTGATTTTGATTTTGATTTTGATTTTGATTTTGATTTTGATTTTGATTTTGATTTTGATTTTGATTTTGATTTTGATTTTGATTTTGATTTTGATTTTGATTTTGATTTTGATTTTGATTTTGATTTTGATTTTGATTTGATTTTGATTTTGATTTTGATTTTGATTTTGATTTTGATTTTGATTTTGATTTTGATTTTGATTTTGATTTTGATTTTGATTTTGATTTTGATTTTGATTTTGATTTTGATTTTGATTTGATTTTGATTTTGATTTTGATTTTGATTTTGATTTTGATTTTGATTTTGATTTTGATTTTGATTTTGATTTTGATTTTGATTTTGATTTTGATTTTGATTTTGATTTTGATTTTGATTTTGATTTTGATTTTGATTTTGATTTTGATTTTGATTTTGATTTTGATTTTGATTTTGATTTTGATTTTGATTTTGATTTTGATTTTGATTTTGATTTTGATTTTGATTTTGATTTTGATTTTGATTTTGATTTTGATTTTGATTTTGATTTTGATTTTGATTTTGATTTGATTTTGATTTTGATTTTGATTTTGATTTTGATTTTGATTTTGATTTTGATTTTGATTTTGATTTTGATTTTGATTTTGATTTTGATTTTGATTTGATTTTGATTTTGATTTTGATTTTGATTTTGATTTTGATTTTGATTTTGATTTTGATTTTGATTTTGATTTGGATTTGGATTTTGATTTTGATTTTGATTTTGATTTGATTTTGATTTTGATTTTGATTTTGATTTTGATTTTGATTTTGGTTTTGTTTTGATTTTGATTTTGATTTTGATTTTGATTTTGATTTGATTTTGATTTTGATTTGATTTTGATTTTGATTTTGATTTTGATTTTGATTTTGATTTTGATTTTGATTTTGATTTTGATTTTGATTTTGATTTTGATTTTGATTTTGATTTTGATTTTGATTTTGATTTTGATTTGATTTTGATTTTGATTTTGATTTTGATTTTGATTTTGATTTTGATTTTGATTTTGATTTTGATTTTGATTTTGATTTGGATTTGGATTTTGATTTTGATTTTGATTTTGATTTTGATTTTGATTTTGATTTGATTTTGATTTTGGTTTTGATTTGATTTTGATTTTGATTTTGATTTTGATTTTGATTTTGATTTTGATTTTGATTTTGATTTTGATTTTGATTTTGATTTTGATTTTGATTTTGATTTTGATTTTGATTTTGATTTTGATTTTGTTTTGGATTTGGAATTGGATTTGGATTAGGATTTAGATTTGGATTTGGATTTGGATTTGGATTTGGATTTGGATTTGGATTTGGATTTGGATTTGGATTTGGATTTGGATTTGGATTTGGATTTGGATTTGGATTTGGATTTGGATTTGGATTTGGATTTGGATTTGGATTTGGATTTGGATTTGGATTTGGATTTGGATTTGGATTTGGATTTGGATTTGGATTTGGATTTGGATTTGGATTTGGATTTGGATTTGGATTTGGATTTGGATTTGGATTTGGATTTGGATTTGGATTTGGATTTGGATTTGGATTTGGATTTGCATTTGGATTTGGATTTGCATTTGAATTTGGATTTGGATTTGGATTTGGACTTATTATTTCTTTGATAAATTCCATCTAAATAAAAATAAATAAAATTATTTTAAATATGATATAATTGGCAGATATACGGAGATATCACATTCCGTGGTCCAAATAAATCCATGTAGAGGCCAATGAACAGTTCTGTTCATATCAACAAACGTTTTTAGCCAGTTTTCATGTAGATTTTAAACAAATTTTAAATTTTTTAAAAATGAAAATAGCTGATTCTCTATAGCCTACATCCATAACTTTTGGCTAATATTAAGTTATTAAGATAAAGATCCTTTTAAAAAAAAAAGGTAAAAATAAGCTTTTAACGCTTTCAGCGCCTAAAATTTTCTCAAATAAATTATTGTTTGACAAAAGTATCTACGAGTACGTAGATACTTTGCACGGACCATTACACCATAACCTAAGCCATGTCTAGACTCTATAATGTACTAAAGTACTCAAAAATAAAGCTTAAAAAAAAAACAAAATATTAGTGAGCCAAACAATTGAAGAGATCCCAAAAGAGTAAAACAACTACAAAACTGTTCATGCACGCAAAATAAGTAGCTTATCAGCAATCATAAATCACTGCAACATGCAATGCAACAAATTTTTATTTGACTTATATTCTGCCTTGTAAATAGACAAAATAAGCAACAAACAAGAGGATGAATAAAAAAACAAAAAAGGATTTACTGCTCTACAGGAACAGAATAAAGTGTCCAACAACATTGGAGTAATTTTTTCAAAAAAATTGAATAGTAAATTATTTTTGCTATTTGATGTGCGCTGCGAAGATTTATAAAGCTTTTACAAAAATTATGGCTTTGTGGAATGGACGAGTACAATTTCAAAATTCGTGTTTTATGGCATTGCCATATAAGAGTAAAGTTGGCAGCAATTCAGCTATGTTTATATATTTATAATTTATGGAAATTCTGCAATACAATAACAACAAAAAGAACAACAATTTCTGTGCATGTCTTTTGGCAGCTTTTAAAAAAAAAAAATACTTGCTTGCTTGAAACAGCTAAAGAAATGATATCAGCAGGATATGCCGCAGGGAAAGTTGCTACATAAATACAATAACAAAACTTTCAACTTAGTGGCAGCTTAGAGGGTTGCTTGGCTGGTGTTGATGATGTTGTTCATGATGATGATGATGAGTGTTCATGAGACTTAAATGAATGAAATTGTCTCATGAATTATTCATAAAATCACTGCGAATTAGCAATGTCTAAATAACATAACAGGAAGTGGTATGAGCTGCTGATGATGAGAAGTTAACTCTATAAAGCACTTTATTTGTAGGCAGCTTTTATTTGATTATGTGGTTCAAGAACCGAATTAGCTGCTAACAGTGTTAGGCAACAAACAAAACGAAGTCAAATAAACACTTATAATCAAACATTTAGATAAATTTACGGAAAAGCATATAAATAGATTTTGTGTTTTTTTTTTTGGTTTTTTGCTGTGCTGCATTCAATAATCAGATTGAAAATCGACAACCAGATAAAATAAAAACAAATAAAAACAAAACTAAACTTAAATGGAATAATTTGAACTTTTAGTTTTCAGCAGAAAATTTTAGTTTTGCGAAAAGTGTGGGAAGTTGAATTGGTTTGAAAGGCTTTTAACAGAAGCAGAGCTTGGTAAGGATAAGTATGTAATCAACCAAGGCTTTCTAACAAAATATTCTAGAAATTTGTTTTGTATAAATTGCAAGATTAACTCGAAAGTGTTCTGAGAAATTCAAAGACTAACGAATGGCAAATGGAATTGAGGACAATAAGTAGAAGGATACTGACGACAAAAGTTTGAGCACTTGTGAAATAGTTGGAATTTTTCTGATTTAACCAAAAATAGAAAATACTGCGATAGATTCTATTTTAAGAATATACTAATGGTTGGCATTGAGGAAATACAAATATAGTTTGAAATCGATGAAATATTAAGTAATTCGGATTTGTTAGCAAATATTCTAAATTTAAAAAAAAAAAAAAATTTTACTAAGACACATCCATTTGCAAGAAGAAAACACAGTCAGACGAACACCCACACAAAAGTTAGAGGGACTCTTAAGAACTCTGCATCATTCTTTTGGAGCGGAGAAACCCCATGGATGAATTTTGGCCAAAAATGTTGACAGAATGCATACCCAAGATATGCAAAAAAGTAAAGATTTGATGGTACACAAGTATTGATTTAAAAGTTTTTTTAAATTTTTATCCCTACAAAATCTTTTGACATCCCAAAAACCGATATTTTGTCATTTTCTCCTGTACTTCTATACAATTTATTGTTTTCATGGTTTTCATGGCACGCATTAAAGCTTATTGCAAAAGTATTAAGTTTTATAGATGTTTGAAAAAAAAAAACAAATGTCTTTTCGAAAAGGACGAAATATGGATTTTTTGTGGTCTCAAAAATGAACGCGAAGACTATGAAAAAAAGAAATATTTTACTCGCGTTAAAAACGAATTTATTTTTGAAAATGATGACATATCGATTTTTGGGGGTCTCAAAAGAGCTTGGTACAGACAAAAAATTTCAAAACTTTTTTAATCAATTGCTTTTCCTGGGAATGTATTCTGAAGGAAAAAACGTAATATGCAAAAAACTTGATTTTTGGCCAAAAAAGGTGTTCACGTTAACCAAAACCGCTCCACAGGGGTTTCTTCGACCCAAAAAAAAACATGCAGAAACAGTTTTTAAGTGTCTCTTACCTTTTGGGTCAGTGTCCGGTGAAATCTAATTTTCGATCTAGCTTACTGATCATACCACTCTAGAGTCCACTCCGGAGGAGTTATCAACTCTGTTTCGACATAATTCTGAATTTAAAGTATTTTTTGTAGGGGGGGGGACTTTCATAAGGGTGACGGATAGGGTAGATAAGCATAGCAATAATGTTTGGAAGTAAAAATTAGTATGAAGTGGTCATATTTTTGACCTGTCTAATGGCCACCCCGACACAGTTATAGCTATTTTATAAAAATGTGACCTTTTATAGGAAGGACCCAGAAGAAAACTGATGAAGGCTAGGAAATGTTGGGGGTGTAAAAATAATAAAAGCTGGTCACACATTTGACCACTCTTGAGTCTATTCCGGGGGACCCATGAACTATATTTTTTAATTTGAAGTATTTTTTATAGGGGGACTGCCAGAAGAGGAGCAGGTAGGGGGGAATAACTTAAGGAGATATGTTGGTGAATAAAAATAAATTTGAGATGATAAGCTATTTGGCCTATCTAATGGTTAATCCCAACCTGACAGTTAAAGCAATTTTTAAAACACCAAAATTTCGTAGGTAGGGCTCAAAAGCGAGACAGTTAGGATTGGATAGGAGCTGGAAAGAATTTGTTGTCGGCAAAAAATAAAAGGTAATACTTTTCACCCCTTGAGTGGCCGCTTCACGGCAATGAACAATTTTTCGACATTTTTCTTGGGTTTTTTTATTTTTTTAAGCAGGACAGCCTTTTTTAGAAGGGTGGCAGATCGGGGTTGAAAGGTAAGGTTAGGAAAAATGTTGGAGAATTAAAATGAATGTGAGCTGGTAAGACATGCGACCCATCTTATGGTCACCCCGACACAGTTACAGCGATTTAAAAATAAAATGTTACTTAAATAGGATGATACCTACTCAAAAAGGTTACATATAAGAGCGAGATACATTTGACACTCTTAAGCCCACTCCGGGGGAACTATGAACTAAATTTAGAATTTTTTCTTAATTTTGTTTAGAGAGGTCTCCAGAAAGATGGCAGATAGAGGTAGACAAGTTAAGAAAAATGTTGGAGAATAAAAACTATTATGAGGTTGTAATACATTTGGCCCATCAAATGGCCACCCCGACGTAATTAAAGGGATTTTTTAAAGAAACTTATATTTTGTAGGGTTGGACTCACCAAGGTAATAGACAGGGTCTAGGTATGTTAGGAAATAATGTTCGGGTTGCAAAAAAAACAAGAGCTGGTCAAATGGGCCCCTCAAAAGAACAGCCCGGGGGGAAATATGAGCTATATCTCGACATTTTTGTTAGTTTTTTCAATGGAGGACTTACATTATGTTGACAGTGAAAGGTAGATACGTGAAGGAACAATGTTTAGGTATAAAAATTAACATGATGTGGTCATACATTTGAACCTTCAAATGATGACCCCGACATAGTTACAGCGATTTTTCAAAAAACCTAAATTTTGCAAGGGGGGACTCAGAAAGGAAACAGATAGAGGTTAGGTATGTTAGGAAGATATGTTCCGGTTGAAAAAATAATAGAGCTCGTTACATATATGTCGATATATATGTCGACACCTTGAGAGGACATATTTCCTTGTTATTTCATATTTCCTCGGGGAAATATAAGCTATGTTTTGTCTTTTTTTTTAAGGTTTTTGTAATGGGATCTACAGAACGGTGAAAGTTATGGGTGGATACACTAAGGAAAAACATTGGGTGTTAAAATGGAACATCAGGTGTTCATACAGTTACAGCAATTTTTCATACAACGTGCATATTGTAGATGATGCTCAGAAAAGAGACAGATAGAGGCTGGGTATCTTTGGATTAAACGTTGGCACAGTGTTTCGTCTAGAATTAGCTAGACAGACAAAATTATTTTTTTGGATTTTTTGTATTCCTTACGTCCAAACAAGAAAAAAATTATATCGGAGATCAGGTCACAAATGACCCCCATATGCTGTTATAACTTCAAAAATACAGAAACTTAAAGGCTATTTTTATCTAATTTGGAAAACAAAAAATTTCATTTTAAAACTTTTAATTTTTTTGTTCGGAGCATAAAAATATTTTTTAAAATATCTGAAAATTAGATTTTCGTTTTTTTAGTTAGATTTCAAGAAAATAAAAAAAATTAAACAGTTTCGATAGTATAGTAAGTGTAGACGTAGAATTCCGTTTAAGTTGTAAACCTCTTCTACTTTTTCTCTTGGTCCAATTTTTTTGTCTATTTTGCACGCATTTTTAATTGATCTTCCAAAAATTAATAAATAAATTCATAACTCTCATTTATGGACTTCTTATCGAGACCAAAACAAAGAAAACGTAAAAAATAACATGATAAAATGAGCAAGCAAAAAAAAAAAACAAACAAATGTCAAATTGTTTCGATCATTTCATTTCATTTCAGTTTGACAGGTTTAGTTCATTGCTTTAGTCGAAAAGAAGGCGAAGGAAATGCACTTTTGGTGCCACTTTCTTCTCTGCCCAATATATAGTTTGCGAGCTGCAGTCAGTTTAACTACTAATTTCAAAATAAAATGAAGACCCCGAATTTTTAAGAAAAATCTTATGGTGACTATATCTCACGCTGAGCAAATGTTCTTTCCATTAGTGCCACTTTCGTCTCAGTCCGATGTTTAATTTGCAAACTACACTTTCGTCTCTGTCCTTTGTATAGTTTGCGAGCAACACTCGCTAGTGCTAGTGGGATTTGGGATCCAAATTTATTACCATTGAAAACAAAAACTAAAATTGTACGCCATCTATTGGGCAAAAGCATAAAACGAAATGTGATCCAGCTCGTTTTTTCATAAGAGCTAAATCTAACCAGATTACAGACCCATTTCGTTAAGTTTGTGATTGAAAACTTAAGAAAAGAGAGTGTGATTGACATCTTGTGTTAAAATAGAGCACTCATTTCTAAGAAGTACATACATGAACGCAATAAATAAGTAGTACATACAAGAACCCAATGAAGAATCCTGCGAAAGAGTTCGTATAAAACAAAAATAATACAAGCAAAAACAACGAAACAAATACCAAGAATGCAGCAGTCACAGCATAAGCAGCTGATGATTGATTTTCTTATCTAAACACATGCATTTTTCTGCTTATATTCAACTATTTTGTGAATTTAATATAAAAGTAACAAAATCCAAAGTTAGATATTCATTCAGCGCAGGATATATCTGATATTTTAGTATATATATTATCTTTGAACGAATAGTATAAAAGACTGTAGATATGCCCTAAAGTATTCGTCAAAAAAGTTTCATGGCCTTGAAAAAATCTGTTAAAACGAACCCATACAAAACGTACTGTAAGATGTTATTCTATGTCAAAAATTTAAATAGTTTTTCTAATTTGTGTATGACGTTGATTCATCAAATTCGTAATATAATTGCTTGCAAAAGCAAAATTGCACATCAATATTGAGGAATTCAGTATTTTTGCTCAAAAACCAATCCCTAGACTTTACAAAAGCATACCACTTTTCTGTAAATTTTTTGAATTTGTTGCTGATTTCATTTAAACTTCTCTTCTATTTAAGATATCAGATCGATTTTTTTTTTTTTTTTTTAATTGTAAAAGATTTTCTTCAACTCTCTACTTTAGTCTTTCTTCAAAACACTCAATTTCTATCTCCTAAAAAAAAAAATTTTTTGTTGAATAAAGTCATATTTTTATGAAATAAAGTAGACAAACCCAGCAAATACAAAACAAAAATTCAGACCAATACTAGAGGAACACGAAAGTTGTGCTCCACCAAATTTCAAAAAACATAATTCTGTAGGTATCATGTAAAATTTACTCATTCAAAAAAAAGCCATATAAAAACAACCAAAAATTGTTGGCAAAATTTAAAAAGTTGTGACCTTCAACTGTGTATTTTAATTCTACTTTTTTTATAAAATATGCGTTTGGATAAAAAATTCTCACTTCATCTAGCACGTGCTCACATCGACTGTCAAATGCAATCAAATAAAAAACAAAAAAATTGGATATATAAAAAATTTGACCCAGCTTCTTATGATCAATTGTGTTGTGTGTGTTATTAATTGTTTGCACACAATTGACCGAGAGAACTGGACCTACATGTTTTATTCCGACTCCGAACGGCTAAAATTCATGTTCTCAAGAAGCCTAAGATGGCATTATTCACTCTCTCTGAGGTTTGCCATCTATCTTTAATCTGATCGTTTACTGACCACAACTGACTTAAGCCTAGCAAAATGTGTGCCTTATGGGTAATAATTAGTTTACGGAATTGTGTTCTTGTAGTTTTTTTTTAATATAAAATTTTTTCATTATGACCATAATATTGTAACGTAAATCACAACTCAATCATACTGTTCCTTTTTTTTATTTATTTTTTTTTTTTTTTGCGCTTTTGTAAACAGTATGTCGGCATCTATATTGACTGACTGACTGATAAGCACCAACATTGTCAATGATAAAATCGCTTAAATAAATAATGTCATCATGTTATGGCTTAATTCTTGCTTAATACATATTTTATCTATAGCCATATAATGGACAGTAAACAAAAAAAAAAAACAACAAAAAAACAAAAATAAACCATTTGACTTCATTTCTTACATTGTTGTTAATTTAATTGCCAGACAAAACTCTTACATTAGGAGTGCACGGATGGATAAAGTTTAACGTACAAACATACATATAAATACACATTTAATATTTACTCTGGCTGCACAAATTTACACAAAACACTAAAGAAATTATTACGCAAACACACGAGTTTTCGTTGCTAATTTATTGTCTAAATGGCCAAAGAAGACAGATAAATGTGAGCACAGCACACGGTTGGGGACAACTATGGGATGCCACAACAAAAAAAAAAAAACAGTCGAATAAAACATAAATAAACAGTATCAATTAACAGCAAAAATACATACATAGAAGTCAAACAGTTAACTAAAGTAAATCATATTTAAAAGACTCATGGTTTTGTGAAAAATTTAAAAGCATAAAATTTTTTTTTAGAAAGATATTCTATTCGATACATCTACTTTATAAGAAAAATTTTATATATGCGATGAACTTTCACTATATTAAGTATTCGCATAAATTGTTCTTAATTAAAATTAAATTGATCAATCAAGCAATAAATTTAATCGAACAGTTAATTAAATTTATTCAGAACTTTTTATTAAGACCCTGAGAAATGCTTTGTTGCATGAGCTCGAAAGCCTATTTGTATAAAAAAATCTTGGAAAATTCCGCACATGTCCGAAAATTAATATGTACATATATTGTTGTGTATTTTTGTTGATATCTTCCAATCCTTTCAGAATTTTCAAATAAGCTGCAACTCATTCAAAGTAAATATACAATCTCACAACTGTATTTCGGCAGAATTTTTCATGCTTTATGAGTTCATTTATTTTTTCAGCTGACGAATGTGCTCCAAACAAAGCAAAAAAAAAACATATTCAGCATGCAAGAAATTTCAGTTGAAAACTCTTAAGACAAACAGAATGCAATAATATACAACTATGCTTCAAAATAAATTCCTCAATAATAAACAACCGTTCTTCAGAGAAAAAGTTCAGTTAGGAAAAAAACGCATTGACACAGACCAACAATTAAATAACATGAACTCTTTTTTAAACCAAATAAAAAAAATATTTTATAGTTTATAATATACACTTTTTTTAAACTTTACATATTATACTTTATACTATATACTTTATACATTATACTTTATACTTTATACTTTATACTTTATACTTTATACTTTATACTTTATACTTTATACTTTATACTTTATACTTTATACTTTATACTTTATACTTTATACTTTATACTTTATACTTTATACTTTATACTTTATACTTTATACTTTATACTTTATACTTTATACTTTATACTTTATACTTTATACTTTATACTTTATACTTTATACTTTATACTTTATACTTTATACTTTATACTTTATACTTTATACTTTATACTTTATACTTTATACTTTATACTTTATACTTTATACTTTATACTTTATACTTTATACTTTATACTTTATACTTTATACTTTATACTTTATACTTTATACTTTATACTTTATACTTTATACTTTATACTTTATACTTTATACTTTATACTTTATACTTTATACTTTATACTTTATACTTTATACTTTATACTTTATACTTTATACTTTATACTTTATACTTTATACTTTAGACGAGTTTTTGATTTAAAATGTTTAGAAATAAGTACAGAAATGAAGAAAGCTTATATTTTACAACAATGGACTGGTCAGGATTCGAATCTGGAACCTCTGTGTTGCCAGTCAAACACACTATAACTCGACTATCGAGGCCCCTTGATTACTTTGACTTATAGACTCTTTTATAAAGCCTTCTATAGGATTTAGTGAGTTTTTTTACTGTTTTATATATTATTTATTTAAAAACAGAGAGATATTAAAATCTTCTTGGGAAATCGTTCTGTTTTTTAACTGCAAAGTATTTCCGAGGTTAACACTCATAAAAATCTTGTGTAGCGAAATAATTCACTTCGTTTAAAAATTTTGCTCACAATCACATCATTAGCTAAAGCTAGTCAGGCAAAATGGCAAAACGGAAGTTAGTTATGAATTTAAAACATTTCCGGAATTATTTTTATGCTCTGAAAAATATCACCACAAACTTACCTGATAAGCATCCGGAATATTTACTGGTTCACCACTCTCAGCAACATGACCAGCAATGCCGGTGCCCCAAGCAACACGCACTTCTTCGCGTTGTTCCATTTCTTCCACAGTGCTGCGTGGACAGACATCAAATAATTTGGACACAAGACATCTACAGACAAAAAGAAAAAATAAAAATCATTTAAACAAAATAATTACAAAAATTAAGTCTGCAGTTCAACTTGTGAATGCAAAGAGAAAAGACAAAACAACAAAAAATATAAAAAATAAGACAAGAATTAAGCGCTTCATAAAACCAGAGCGCAAATTTTCCGCATGAAATGCTGCACAAAAATCATTTTAAGCATATTTTAACATATTTTTGGCATCAAATAGAGCTATTTTTTTTTTTCTTCTTTATTTCCAGCAATTTACAACCAGTTCATTGAAAGTCAGAAATTGAAAAATCTTTTGCGTACAACTTAAACTTCAAGTGTAGCCAAAAACTATTATCAAGGTTACAGTTTTAACACAACT
This sequence comes from Tetanocera ferruginea, assembly GCA_958299015.1. Lineage (NCBI taxonomy): Eukaryota > Metazoa > Arthropoda > Insecta > Diptera > Sciomyzidae > Tetanocera > Tetanocera ferruginea. Next base: position 151,275,939 of record OY282641.1, read on the forward strand.
TATGTATATCTCTAGTCATTGCGCTGTTGCCAAAGCTTAACACATTTAATTTCATTTGATTCTTATGGAAATTTTCTACGCATAAACAAAAGAAAAGCAAAACAAAGAATTCCTTGGTAAGCCAGGCAGTCAGCTACTAAGGAATTCTAATAAAATATCATAAGAGAAGGATTGGTATTTCAATAAGCTGCAATTCGTGGAAACCACAGAGATTCTAAGTGCCTCTTAAGAAGACGTGTTGTTTTTATTTTGTTGGCTATTGTTGCTTTTGTTGAACTAAGGCATGTTAAGGGTGAAGGTCAAGCGAAAATAGCGACCAACAATAAGCTTTTTGGCAAACAAAAACGGCTTAAAAGCATGTTTATGTTTATTATAAATTTAGTAAATGTAGCATAAATGTAAAATGAGCAGCAAAATAAGACAAAAGATCAAATGTCAAATAATTTGGCGTCGCAGACGTTATATTATTTAAGAATTCGCGTAATTTTCTTTGTTGATGGCAACATTAAGCTCATTGTTGTAGGAAAATGATGATTTGAATACGCATTTATATGAAAATATATATTTTTATTTAGAATTAACTTTTAACAACACCATGTTGTCACATACGTTATATTGTTTTTTGAGGTCATTGTTGGAAAACAGTTATTTTATTGTGCATTATGTTAAGGCAATTATTTTTGCTGTAAAGTGTGGGTCTGAACAACAATGTTCTGTCACATCCGTTACGATGTTCGTGCACAAAATTGTATTTTTAACCATCAGAATTTAAAATATTTTAAATATTGTCATTTTTATTGATCATGCATGTCTATTTAGTCGGATCGAAAATAGAAATCCACCGGTTACTGACTCAAAAGCTAGTGGTAACCGACTTTAAAAGTATTATTAATTTTTTTGTTTTTTTCTTATCTGATAAGTACCATTGTAGCAGTGTTTGTTCTCTTGAACCTTTTTGTCGGCCAAGAAAAAATTAGCTTTTTTGATTGTAATCTTTTATCCCTTCAGATATAGCGCACCATACGATAAAATAGAAAGAAGAGATCATACCTTATCAACAAGCCAAAAGTTGTGTACATTTTATTAAAAATAATGTGGATTTTAAAAAAAAAACATTTTTTTGAAAAAGAACACTTTCTTAATTTTTGGGGTCATTATAGATTATTTATGTATTAAAGAAATATTTAAAAATATTGTCAAGAATTATTTTTTTCCTAAGCTTGTCTTGCTAAGGTTATCTGAAGAAGAAAAACTTACGATCAAAATATATAACTAGTTGGTCAAAAAGAGGGTTCAGAAATTCCAAAACCACTCCATTGGAATTTCTCATATCAAAAAATAATTATGTAAAAAAAAGGTTTTGAGAGAATATCTCTTACTTTACCGACTGACTTTAATTTTGTCTTAATGTCATGTCTGACTATGAGACTTTTTATAATATTTAAAAAGAATTCGATGAACTTAGAATAAAAATCACATGCAAACAATTGTATGCTTGTCGTCAATTTACTAAACAAAATAAAATCAAAAGTTTGTGAAGCGGCAAATCAAAAATCTGAGAAGCACTGAAAAAATTGACAATAGTTGCAGAAACATTGGAATATCAGATGAACAAACATTGAAAATGTGTCATTAAGTTTTAAGACCACTGTAAAAACCGTTTCAGAAACACTATTAAATTAATAAAAGTTCTAAAAGCATTAGATGCGTGGTAAAAACAATTTGAGAAGCTATATCTAAGAGCTAACTGAGCACTGTACCATTGGTCACACATAGTACATCTGATAGTGGTGTCCTTTGATAGCCATTCTTGCCCTCTTATCTCTATCGCCTCATATTCGAACCTTGACAGACTTGCCTAAATAGGAGTAACACCTAAAATCTTTGTCTTAAGACTGAACAAATTCTCCTTGTGTAGGAAACTACAGTTTTTTTTTTAATCCTCAAAATGTACAATGCACATCTTTTTATAAAAAAGACAAGCGTCATGATCTATAGAGCTCAAACTGTTATAGTTGTTTTTGCAATGCTTTTTGCTATGCTTTGAACAACATGTTCAGCATAAACCAGAACCTATTTCGCTATTACAGTGGTTTTTCTATGAAAACATTTTTAGCCTAAAAGTATGCAAACAAAATTTATTTGATACTTATCAGCAAGGCCACATTGACAACGACTAGAACAAAACAACATATGAGGAAAATGAAAAATGTCATATTGTCTGCTTACTTAATTATTTTTAATACGACCCGTCGCATGACGGGCTTCTGTACAAGTATCTTTAATAAAATCCTTCACATTTAGACTCGCGGTCAAGTAAATTGCACCACTAGCAGCTAAGTTAGTTTATTGGAAAAAAGCTTTCTTCCTTGATTTTTAAAGAGTAGTTAAAAAAAGTAAGATTATGAATTTAAATACGTTTTTTCGGCGTTTAAAACATTGGACATTAGAAAATTGTCACGTGATGAAAAAGTGAAAATTATTACTTTGGTAGAAGAAGGTGTTTCAAACCGTACAATTTATTTTAAATAAGTGTGCTCATAAAGTGTGCTCATAAAGACCAGGACCTAAACGAGCCACAGACAAACGGACAAATAGCAATATACAAAGGATAAGCTTAAAGGATTGCTTCAATAGAGCAGTGGCACGGACTGAACTTACGGAGTACCATGACGTAGCACCGAAACTGTACACAGGAGCATGAATGCACAAGTTTTTAGCACGATGATAGTTCCAGGTCTTGAAGAATATATGATGCAATAAACGTATATTATTTCCTGAGATAACTCTTTTTAAAGTGAAACTTCTTTAGCGCCATTTTATTGAAGTGATTTTTAATTCAAAGAAACAGAAGCGCTGTAACACTAAGGCTGATGATGTCAGAGTGAGCGCTACACGCGAAGCGATACTTGAAGCTTTGCTATTAGATGCTATAAGCAATGTTATTCTATGTCAGAGTGAAAGGGTTTTTTTACTAAAAATGTTAAATCATTCAGTTTTATATTTAAAATTTCATACAAATCATATCAAAAAGCTATTGAATGCTTAAAACTTTCAAAAAAGCTTATAGCATCGCTTTTACTGTGGCGATACTAAACATACGGATTGTGTCTGCACTTAAAATGATACAAAAGTTTAAAAAACCAAGATGGCGCGCAAAACTTATTGCGACAGCAAAGTTCAGCTAAATCTCAAAGACAACTTTTGAGTTGCAAACAATAGCTGCGTTTTTTCGGTCTGTGATCCAATTAGATTTTACTCTTATGAAAAAACGACTAAGGTCATATTTCGTTTTATGCTACTACCCAATAGATGGTGCTGTCTAATATACTAACAATTTATATGCAGCCCGCGGAGCAAGCGTTGATTCGTTTAACGTACACTAAAGTACACTAAACAAAAATACCTATCTTTTTGCTATAAAAAATTTCTTTATTTTCGATTATAGCAATTTTCTCTTTTTCAAATAAAACTTTCTTAATAAGAATAAATTTTCACATTTTTGCAGAAACATTTCTTCACTTGCAGGAAATAGAAATATTTCAATTTCTCTAATAATAATAAGTATTTTACTCGCAAAAAAAATTCTCATTTATTGGTAAAAATTTATTGAAAATGAAAAAATGATTCCCATATTTTGATAAAAAATTCACTATGCGAAGTATTTTCTTCAATTAAAACTAATCTTTTCTCAAAAATAAATAAGTATTCTTCTCGAAAAACTATCTGTTATTATATATTTCTCTTTTTCATGGAAGTTTTTTATTATTTTTAGAGAATTTTAAGGTTCACATTTAGAGAAAAGCATTTAGAGAAAACTCTGGAGCAAAGTTATACCATTTTTCTCTAAATATGATGCCTTTTTTATCATATTCCGAGAAACATTTTTCTGAGTGTAGCAGAACTAATTATGTGGTAATTTTGGATTTAAGAAATGATTCAAATCTCGTTATGGATCATTTGTTGTTTTTATTTTTAATGCACAACAAGATCTAGATCTAGATCGTGGGCCGAAAAAAACGCAGCAAACCATAATTATTTTCATCGTTTCCAAGTGAATAGTAAGTAGTTCAATTATTTTATCGAATATTTTTATTTTTGTCTCAGTATGTATACAAAGTGTTTACCGAACTAGGAATTCAGTACCTCAGAATTCAGATTGTCAGAGACTACACTTGATTTAAACTCTATAAGACAGCTCTGGCATACAATGAAATAAAAAGTTGCTGACCTCAAACCGGAGATCAAACTACAATCTCCACGTAATTAAACGTTTGGAATGACCATTTGCAGACTACTGTACATTAAGTACTTTTTGACTATATACCATCGGGGCAATCTAACCGTAATTAAAGCTAAGGTAGGAGCTACATCCTAGTAAAATATTTTTATTTAAACATTGAAACATATCCCAAGTTTTTCAAGAAACCAATTTTAACTAGTGCATTACAAAATAATCGATAATCCTAGGTTTGTAAAAAAGGCACCTTTAAGCATCCAGCTTCGCACCTAGTATCTCTCAAACTGTTCTTTTATCAATTGCAGTACTTTTATCATACGAAAAAACTGGAAGCCTGAAAGTATGCACACAAAATTTATTTGATATTTATCAGTAACAAACAATTGACGACGACTGCAACATAGCAACATTTGAGATGAATGTAAAAATGTTATCATATCGTCTGCTACTCATTATTTTGTATTCAACCCATCATAGGATTTTATACTAGTTAATATATTTAAAAACAAAACAATGTCTGATTGTGTGTTTGATGGCTTAATACTCCAGAACTTATGCGACAATTCAGCTGAAATTTTGTCAGCTGAAATAATCGAGTACGAGCTGGTTTAGGGGAAAAAAACTTTATACAAACCCCCTATAACCGCCTACAAATCAATTAAATTTGTATATTTCTAACGGTTTTGATCGTATTTTCTAAATTTATTCATAGAATTACTTAGGATAGCATTATAACTATGCCTACTTTTCAGAAATCAACAAAATTTTACAGTTGCTTATCAGATGTTTTGATTTTTAAGTTTAATGTGTAGGTTCTAGAGTTCAAGTGGCGAACTCTTTGAACGAAATGTGCCACGCCTACATTTAACGTCCATTGATCTGTATGACTGTTTGATAGCTATAGAATCCAAACAACTGGATCAAATTTTGCCAGTCGATTTTCTTTTTAATATGAGATGGTTTAGAAAAGAAAATTGTCACCACACGCCATTTATCCGCCCATAAAGGCACAATTTAAGCTTAAACGCATCAGTGTGAGAGCATTAATCAGCAAAAATAGTCTTATAACACTGCTCAACAAGGTTTAACACAGCGAATGGCGATACAATTTTTTAAAGTAAAATTTTCCGTGGAACTAGAATATTTTAAAAGTTTTCGGACTGGCACTTATTTTCCTCTAATTTGAAAATTCAAAAAATTTCACGTAGAACCGGAATGTTTTAATGATATTTGGATTGAACTCAGTTTTGCTGTGAATGAAAAAGTCACTTATTTGACGTTAATGCTTATCTATATAATTAATAGGCTTTTTTTGTGACTTCAACTCCTCCCAGACCAATAGACCGATTTTATCGATTCAGATGTCATTTAATCAGGTTTTAGCTGAAATTGTGCAAGTCACTTTTAAAAATTGTGATTTCACTTCAGGGGGTTCCCAACCTTTTAAAACAGAAATAAAATTTTTGTGCAAAAATCCGATATTTAATCGATTTGAAATTTAGTTTGAGAAGAGCTTATGAATTGGTTGAATTTTAATTTTTTTAAAACTAAAAATTTTTATCCAAAATTATCTTTTATGCATTCCTTAAATGTCAATTGTCCGAAAAATGCAGTTCCAAAATCAAAAGTTTCACTTTTCGAGCAAACAACTATGTCAAATTTTAACGGTTTTCAAAATTTTTTTTGTTTTTCTTAATTTTTGTTTAATTTTCTTTGAAATGTGTTGACAATTACAGTAATTATCGTACCAGATGTATTTTTAATTAATTTTCTTAATATTGCCTGTAGTTGTTTAACGTGTATTTTTACCAAACGCAAATACAGAGAAAAAAACACTCTGAAATTTAACGTTCTATATTTGGAAGCGAATATCTCTGTCAGTTTATTGAAAATTTAATTTATTTCTTTTTTGTATTTAAATGCAATTAATTGACTTAAAAAAAATTTGAACTTTTTTACCGTTACTTTATTATTTATATTTCAATCATTGTCTTTAAAAATAGTCCAGTTAATTGAATGTTTTCCCGAAAAATGATATAAAAATTGTTTTTGTTGTAAAAATAAAAAAAGTTCAAATTTGCATTTTTGATTTTCTTTTATTATATTGAGTTTTTTCAAGGCGAATTTGTTTTAGTATGGAAAAAAAATTAATAAATACTATGTGTCATCGAAAAAACAAGGCTACCCCTATAGTTTTTTGCACGAAATTTTAATTTTTTTAAAATGTTATTCTTATATTTTTAAAATCTTCAACAAGCTTCAAAAACAATATATTTGAAAAAAAATTTACTATAGCTCCAACCAATAAAAAGTTATAGTTACAAATCTGTTTTAACCATCCTGCGTATCTATATAATTAATAGGCTAAGGTTTTTTTTGTGACTTCAACTCCTCCCGACCAATAGAACGATTTTATCGATTCAGATGTCATTTAATCAGGTTTTGGCTGAAATTGTGCAAACCACTTTTAAAAATTGTGATTTCACTTCAGGGGGCTCCCAACCTTTTAAAACAGAAATAAAATTTTTGTGCAAAAATCCGCTATTAAATCAATTTGAAATTTAGTTTGAGAAGAGCTTATGAATTGGTTGAATTTTAATTTTTTTCAAAACTAAAAATTTTTAACCAAAATTATCTTTTATGCATTCCTCAAATGTCAATTGTTCGAAAAATGCAGTTCCAAAATCAAAAGTTTCACTTTCCGAGCAAACAACTATGTCAAATTTTAACGGTTTTCAAAATTTTTTTTGTTTTTCTTAATTTTTGTTTAATTTTCTTTGAAATGTGTTGACAATTACAGTAATAATTAATTGACTTAAAAAAAATTTGAACTTTTTTACCGTTACTTTATTATTTATATTTTAATCATTGTCTTTAAAAATAGTCCAGTTAATTGAATGTTTTCCCGAAAACTGATATAAAAATTGTTTTTGTTGTAAAAATAAAAAAAATTCAAATTTGCATTTTTGATTATCTTTTATTATATTGAGTTTCTTCAAGGCGATTTTTTTTTAAGTATGGCAAAAAAATTAATAAATACTATGCATCATCGAAAAAACAAGGCTACCCCCTATGGTTTTTTGCTCGAAATATTTTTTTAAAATGTTGTTTTTATATTTTTAAAGTCTTCAACAAGCTTCAAAAACAATATATTTGAAAAAACTTTTATTATAGCTCTAACCAATAAAAAGTTATAGTTACAAATCTGTTTTAACCATCCTGCGTATCTATATAATTAATAGGCTAAGGTTTTTTTTGTGACTTCAACTCCTCCCGACCAATAGAACGATTTTATCGATTCAGATGTCATTTAATCAGGTTTTGGCTGAAATTGTGCAAACCACTTTTAAAAATTGTGATTTCACTTCAGGGGGCTCCCAACCTTTTAAAACAGAAATAAAATTTTTGTGCAAAAATCCGCTATTAAATCAATTTGAAATTTAGTTTGAGAAGAGCTTATGAATTGGTTGAATTTTAATTTTTTTCAAAACTAAAAATATTTAACCAAAATTATCTTTTATGCATTCCTCAAATGTCAGTTGTCCTAAAAATGCAGTTCCAAAATCAAAAGTTTCACTTTCCGAGCAACAACTCAGTCAAATTTTTAGTTTTTTCGGTTTTTTTTTTTTGTTTTTTTGGCGTTTTTTGGCGTTTTTTCATCGGAATGTGCTATAAATTGATGTTGTAGGTGTTCTGTAGGCATTTTTAGTTAATTTTTTAATTATATCTTAGCAGTATTTTTTTTCTACAATCTATTTTATAATTCGTTTTTATTTAAATTAGTTATACATATTTTATAGCTTTAAAAGTTAAACAGCGATGTTCTTGAATAGTAATAATATTTATCTCGGTAGTTATATTAGTGTAAGTCCGTCTTCGTATTTTGACAGTTACATTTAAAATTTTAGTGTCAGATCATAAGTTTTAAGCATTCAGATGATGATCTTTTATATCATTATTGAGACTGAATATATCGTTATTGAGGAAAAAGCTGCTTGAATAGAATATCATAAATTAAGCGTCTATAATGTTGCTAACATTTAATTTTTATTGAATATCTCGAATTCGGGCAACAGGTTTACTAGTAAAAACTTATTCAAATTTTTGTCACCGATCTAACTAATTAAGGATAAAGGTACTCAAAGTTGAAGTTTTAAAAAAAAAATATTTATATTATAACTTTTCCTTTTGCTAAGAAGCAATTTTTTTAGATGACGTATCATTTGCCTTGCATGATTGAAGGAGTCGGAAAAGTTCTCAATTTCAAAGCAACTCTATAAACAATTGCCATTGCGATGTAAAATTTCAATTTTTTTTCTGAGTTTTGGGCAACTACACCCTTTTCTGCGGTCGAACAGCTCCTCGCTCAGGTTAGGATACCGTCCCAGAGCAGTAACAGCTTTGGCGGTCTCGGTAGTAGAGTGGTTAGCGTGCTTGACTGCCAACCCAGAGATTCCAGGTTCGAATCCCGGTCTAGCCATTGTCCTACGCTTTTAACTTTCTTTAATTCTTTCCTCATTTTTAATCAACCGAAATTAATAATTCATCAATAATACGACTTTGGAAGTTGTAGTTGATGTTTGTGGAATGATATTGCTTAATTATTCGATTGGCTGAGGTAAAGGCATAACATTTGCCTCAGATGCAAATTTGCATGTTGATGTAGCACTCCGCCAAACATACAATATTCCACACTTGTTTCTCTTGATTTCACTTTCTCTCCTACTTATCTATCTCCCAATTTCTGAACCAAGACAGACTTGACTGAATAGGTTTGATACCTGAAATAAAACTGGTTTGTTATATTGCAGAACCTCACTTTGTAGTTATTCCGTTTTGGTTTTGCTGCAGTGGTGCTTATTTGCTCTTCAAAGTAAGTGTACTGTAAAAATCACAGAGACTTGCTGATGTCGTTCTAGGGTCCGGCGATACTAAACTCTAGTTTTCTGAGTTTTTTCTGCAAAATTTGTTATGTTGTACTTGTACTTGAACTTGTAACTTGATGAATTGTTTGGCACATAAAAAATATATTTTTTGAAAAAAAAAGTACAATAATATCAGTAATATTCACAAATGATTCAAAATTATAGCTCATATTTTTAAAAATTTTTAAAAAGTACACAAAAATTTTTGGTGCAATCTATAACAGTGTAATTAAAGTGTTCTTAATTTGTTTTTTCTATTTTTAGAATATCTATTATTCATATTTAAATTTACTAATTAAGGGAAAATGTATATTCTTTTTTGAACCAAATATTTGCATCTTTTCGCGACACATTTTTCCAGAAATGTATCACTTCACATTTAAAATTTCTGAAAAAAACTAGTTGATCAATTATTTTTACTGTCTAAAAAAAGCACAACAAATCATCGACACAACGAAAGCTTTTATAAATCTCATAACACCGCAATGAAATGCTAGTTCATACTTTACCAAAAATATAAGACTGATGCTGGCATCACAATAACAAATATATCTTAAATCTTTTCTTACCGAAATAAATTATGTTTGAGAAAACTAAAGACAATTTCCACATTAATGATGTCAAAGCTCTGGCCTGACATCAAGAAATTGTAGCAGTTTTTAATGATATTTAATGACTTAAAATTCGATTTGTCACTGCCAAGCCTCTTTTTTTATTTTGAACAAAGAGTTTTTTACAAAACCAATAAAAATTTCCATTATTGCCATATAATTTAGCTGCTCATTAAAAATAAATACTCTGCCGCAATTTGAGCATCAAAAGTTCAAATCAAAAAGTTTAAAAATACATTTTGCTTGTTTGCTCGCCGTATTGGCGCCAAGTCGCCATAGACATGATAGGCAATAATTACAATAACATCGACACAATTGACCCAAATAAAGAAAAATAAAACCAGAACATGAGTTAACGGAAAATAAAATATACGACTATATATAAATAAAAATGTATTAAAAGCTCATTAATCAACTCAAACTGAAAGTCAGACTCAAAACTTAAACAAAGAGCTGAGCAAAGATCGGAGAAGAAATATTAGAAAAAACAAAATGCTGACAGTAGAATTTAAGCTGAAGCAAAACTTTTTAACGAAATAGTTTAAAATAAATCATGGAATAGGAAACAAATAGCATTAAGTTATTTATAAACAAAATTAAGTGCTTTAAATTAAACTTATAACAAAAAAGCTTGAGAAATTTGTGCTTATTTGAAATTAAATGCATTTATTTGTTGTTATATTTTACAGCACAACAGCAAGAGCTGCTTACAGAGCTTTTGAGTGCCAGAAGCAAGCTGTGATTATCAAATAATTAAGCATTTGTGCAATGAGTTTTCAAAAAAGCTTGAGAAATTTGTGCTGATTTGAAATTAAATGCATTTATTTGTTGTTATATTTTACAGCATAACATAAGAGCTGCTTGCAGAGCTTTTGAGTGCCAGCAGCAAGCTGTGATTATCAAATAATTAAGCATTTGTGCAATGAGTAGTGGCTGCTGCCACTCGACTTAATTGACTTTTAACTCTATAAGAATGGCTTAAAAATTTCTTGATTAAACTTTTTTTAGAGTTTGTAAAACTTTTTTGCCTTATAAAGCTCTTTAAAACTGCACTTTGGTTTTATGAAATTCTAAGAAAATATTTTTCATCAACAGAGCTTTTTTTATGCACAGCATATTTTAGCTAAAAATAACAGCTTAACTATTTAGAGCGCTTTGAACTTACTTCTTAGGTCCATCGCTGCCATTGCAGCGTCCTTGCACCAGAAATAATGAACCACGATCCGCATTTAGCAATATTGAAACATTTTGCAGGATTTTATGACAAAGTGTGCGCACTTCCAGCTCGTTGCATATGTCCTTTACCTAATTGTTCACGTGCAGCGTCATGCCAATATTGTTGTTGTTGTTTTTGTTATTATTGTTGAAGGCGGTAGTGATGTTGAAGTTGGAATGTTGCACGGTGACAGATATGTTAGGGTCATTAAGAATGCATTGAACGTCAGCAGCAGCAGCAGCAACAGAATTTATATGAAATGAAAAATAAGAAAAATAAATGCTAGGATTATAAGCAGCGTTTAGAAATTTTTAATTAGAAAATGTTTACTATTAAACTCACTTAAGTGGCTCTGCTAAGCACTAAAGCCAAATTTTTGAAAAGTCATTAACTAATAAAACAGCTTTAAGCTTAAACAATAATAAAAGGGCAAAGGTAGCAATTCGAAAAAAAAATTAAATCATATTTCAATTTAATTAAGTTCATTAAATAAATAATAAAAAATATAACATGCTAATCAAATTTATTTAATCATTTCAAAAAATATATAAATATCACATCAAATTGTAATTTATTTCAGCTACAGACGTTTGAAACCTAAATCAACTACAGCAAACACATAAGAGTTTTGTGCAACGGTGTGAATAAGCAACATTTAATTGAAATTAAAAAATTAAATTCAAATTTGATCAAACATGAAAACTCATTCAACTGAAATATATGTTATCAAATATATCAAAATTCAAATATATCAAATTTATCAACAAAGTTATCAAACAAAGTTTTTATAAACAGGCATAAATTACAAATTAATTCCTATGCACAGCAAGTTCACAAACATTTGTTTAATATTTTTAAATTTATCATTTTCATTTTCAAAATGAAAATTTTAATCATCCACCTCAAACTCAGCAAGCAGAGCCAACAACACAAACAACTCAAAAATTATTGTGCAGCATGGCGTATGAGTAACATTTAATTAAACTTTAAGCATATGTTATCCTGCTCAACTTGCATCAGCCTGAGTGTTTATCTACCTTTTTTGTAGCAACAATTTCAATGCCCACGCTTAACCTAATCTAATTGATAAAAACCTTACCAATTCAAAAATCAGTTCCTTCTCGTCCAGCTGCTTGAGTTCATTGCGCGACAAACGTTGCGGCCGATAGTAATAACCGCCGCCATAGCCGCTGCTGCTGCCATTTCCCGTCTGATGATGATGATGATGATGATTATGATGATTGTGCAAATTATTGTGATGATGATGATGGCTATTATGATGGTATTGACCGTTGCCACCAGTGACGCCGCTGCCAGTGCCTGCCGTGCTATTATTTGCCGTGCAATCATTTTGTGTGCCTATGCTAAGGAACGTCGGTGTGCCATCGATGGTATTGACAATGGGCTTCAGCAGACCGCCACGTTCAAATTCATGAGCAGATATTTTTCTACAAGCAGCAAATTCCAGGTAAAGAGTTGTCGAAAATAAAGAGAAAGAGCGAGAAAAAATCTATTAATATTTATACATCTTCAAAATACGTAAATAAAACACATACAATACTTGAATGATACTTAAATAAAAAAAGAAATTCCTGAAAATAATATTTAATAATATTTTGTTCAATTTTGTTCATTTTGTTCAATCTTTATTTGTGCTTTTTATGTTAAGCTGTTGTGAAGTGTTGCTCTTATAAAGGCTTACAATTGTAAGCAGTCTGTTTTTCTTTAAGCTTGCTAATATTATACTTTCCAATTATATAGTTGCTATTAATATTAGACCTTTATTTTTATTTTTTTTTTTCCTATAAAATAAGTGCAATATTTTGTATTTTCGTATTAAGTTTCTTAAGAGTTTCAACCGAATCTGTTAAGTACAAAAAAATAAATCAATTGATTTGTTTTCTTTTTTTTTTTTGTTCTTGCATGTTTTTATTTGAATAGTCGGTGTGAATGGTGAATTTTAAAAATCTGCTTGGTTTTACAATTAAGTATTGTTTGGTTTCCGTGGTAACCGTGGCATGCAGGTTAAGTGTGTGGCTTAGCATGCTCGGAGCCCAGGTTCGATCCCCAGCCGAGGCGAAAAGTTTTTTTCAATAAAAAATTTTTCTGATCGGTCATCACCTCTCTGCAGACAATGGCAAACCTCAGAGAGTAAATAATGCCATGTAAAGCTTCTTGAGAATATGAGCCGTTCGAAGTCGGCGTAAAACACGTAGGTCCAGTCCTCAGTCAATTGTGTACAAACATTTAATAACACACACAGCACAATTGATCATAAGAAGCTCGGTCAAAGTCCTTTCAAGGGCTGAAATGGCCAATTTGTTTTTTTTTTGTTTGGTTTCCACAAAATTATAATTTTGAATTTTGACCACTTTTTCAGTTCATGAAGTGAAATTTAATTTTTTATTTTTTACCGGTTTTACATCAATTTTTACCATTTTCATAGTAATCCTGTGAGTTAAGTTTTATAATGTGAAAAGATTTTGTTCAGTCTTATACATTTTGTCTATTTTGTACAAGCTTTACATGTAATCTTAAACAAGTTCTGTTAGAAGCAAGGTAGAACATTCATGGTTGTCTACATTTTACGACGTCTCGTATAGGCGAGCCAAATATCCAAAGCATTAGTACATGTCCACTAGCACTTACTGGAGTAAGACAATAGAAAGTGATCATACCTTCAAGGCAATGAATATCAGAAATGTGAAAATAGGACAAATAAAAGCTTCGTAATGAGTTGCACGCATTTTTTTAGATTCTAAAATATCCTTAGACAACAATTGTGCCGACTTTTAACGGATATTAGAAATAATCCTGATTTAATCGACCCTTTTTTGTCGTATGTCTCTAAAACTGATGATCCTACAGAAATTTTGTTTCTTCTTGAACGTACGTTTTCTACCTAAAACAGTTTAATAATTTTATAAAAGGCGTTGGTATTAAAGCCACGTGCATTGTTGCCACATGTGGCTATAATACACATAAGGTTGAGAAATAACGCCAAGCATGGCATTATTACAAATAAAGCCAATGTGCATTTTTGCCACAGTGTTAAATTACAAAATTCCACGAAGGCTAATTATTGTCAAAAAAATGTGCATTAGTGCCACCAAATCGTTAGTGGCAACAATTCGCAAGACTTAAAGTATTATCGATAAGTGAGTTTTTGCCACTCAATTAAAAGTGGCAATAATTTATATGGAAATTATTGCCACAAATTAATTCTAGTGGCATAAATGTACATAGCTGCATGTATTATTGCCACTACTCTCAAAAAAATCACTTCATGCAGTACCAGAGCATTCTCAACCTAATTTGTATTATTGTCGCTCTTGGCTCTAATGCACAGCAAAAATTTTTTAATAATTAAACTCTTTTGGCTAGAAAATGTACGTTCAAGAAGGATTGGTACATGGCATGATAACCTTTTTTCCAAGTGTAGTGGCAATAATACATAATATGCATGTGCAATAATACATCTGCATTTATGACATTATAATTATTTCCACTAATTTATGGCAATAATTTTCATGTGAATTATGGGCACTATTAATAATAGAGTTATTATCGATAGTACCTTAAGTCTTGCGAATTATTGCCACTACCGATTTTGTGGCACTAATGCAGATTTTTGCACGCACTGTGGCACTAATGCACATTGGCTAATGGCAAAAATGCGCGTGGCAATAATTCCTCACGCCGTTATAAAAAAAGATACATACTTATAATTCACTTGGGATAAGTTGTATACATAAGACTGAACCATCTTATATGTATCTAAAAACAAAACGCACTGTACGCCATGTATGGAAAATTGTCCACATAGTATATTCTCTAACACGGGTCATAAATCAAATGGATTCAGGTTTGGGCTAACCGCTGACCACTGATCTGTGAAAATGAAGTCCACTTCATAGTTTTTGAGTCACTCTTGAGTCAATTTAGCCTTAAGGGTCGGAAAAAATATTGTTGAAAGGTCTGTGGCTTGTTTTGAAATATTTTCATTTCGAGAGGCTTCACAAACAATTTCAAAACATCGAATTCAAAGACTTTCGTCGAAGTTTTGACTCCATTTACACAAAAATTGAGTAAAATGAAAATAATATCGGATGCCATTAAACGTATGTGGAAGGAAAATTAAAAGTAGGCCTTTCGTTTCGCACCATGACATCACCCGTTGGTGTTTCCTATGGCGCAGTGCAAAAATTGTCTAAAAATTGCTAAATGTCTGGTCCTAAGAATAGTGGAGGACGGCCAAGAAAACTTAATGACAGCGACAATACAGTGATTAAGCGCTTGGTGGCTACTGCTTCAGCAAAATCGGGAACTGACATTCAGAAGGAACTCAAAAATATTCATAACAAAAAAGTTTCCGCATGGCCGTAAGCTGGCAGCTGAGAAGAATCGGTTGCAAAGCCCGTCAAAAAACCATTGTTGATTTCACAAAAGCATGCAAATTGGACAGATGAGTAGTGTGCTAGGTTGTTTGGACTGATGAAGGCAATATGAACATGCACGGGTCGGATGGAATTCGTTATGTGTGGAAAAAGCTATCAAAAATCATTACGGATAGAGAAGTTATTCCTACTCTTAAGTTTGGCGGAGGGAAAATTCTCTTCTAGGGATGCTTCAATATGTCTGGTGCTGGGTTGCTAAGCAAAATTAATGGGATTATGAATGCCGAACCTTATAAAGACATCCTTGAATCTAACTATTGTCCTTCCTTGTCGAAATTCAATATTAATGAAAGGAATTCTATACTAATGCAGGACAATGACCCTAAGCTAAGGCAAAAAAAAAACAATGGATTCTTTAAAACACAAAAAAACTTAATGTGATGGAGTGGCTCCCTCAAATTCCAGACTTCAACAAGATTGAAAATTTGTGGATTATCTTAAAAAAATGGAAGATCTGGTCAAAAGTATGCCGCAGAGAATTAATGCCGTTATAAAAGCAAAGGGCGGCTACACAAAATATTAAATATGTAAAAAAAGGACCAAGAAAACAACTTGTATTATAAATGATCACATGACTTTTTAACTTTTTTGTTCAATAATTTTGTATGCACTATTTTTTGTTTTAGTTTTTTAATTTTTTAGAGTTGAGCAGACTTTTAAAATATTTTTGTTACAAATAAAAATACAAGTGTTCAAACGACAACGATATGAAAAAACAATCTTTTTCTTTTGATTAAAAAATGTGATCAGTTTTGTTACATACTGGTTATACTAAATATATGGTAAGTGTAGCTGACCACTGCCCTTGAAAAAGTTAAATTTATAAAACTAATAATTATATTTTAAAAAATGCCACAAAATTATAAATTAAACAATTTTTTCTATAATTGGTTCTACAATCTCCTTGCACTCAGAAACTTTTGAACATAAAAGAAACAAATATTTAATTTCGGATAGCGTTAGAAAACTTTTCAAAATCAAACTGGCAAAAAAAATTAAAAAAAAATTTTACAGAAATTTTAATCCGATTAATGATGAATATAAACTGTTATCCAACCAAATTAAACTCTTAAAATTTATCATCAAAGAGCGAGAACAAGCCAATGAATTCGAAAAAAACAAGCACGCATCAAACCGGGCCCCACTGCTTACAAACAAATTTACAAAATTGTTAGGAAAAATAAAAATTTACAATGCTCAGTGATCTCTTGTAATGATATTATCATTCAAGAAGACAATGATAAACTTGAGAAGTTTCGCCAGCATTTCGAACAAGTTTACTCAGAAATTATTCCACAACGATCAGATTTACTTGATATAAAATCCTCAGTGTCAGCCAACTTATCGAACTTGCCCGCTACTATTAATAATTTCAATGATGCCTTTAATTCTCTCAATAATATTGACACATTTAATTTTATTAAAATCGAAACTATCGGAACCATTTTAAAAAATTTTAACAACAAAAAATCTTCAGGACTAGACAAAATTTCAAACTTTATTATAAAGAAATTTCCTCATTTAGCACAAAATTTTTTAACTAATTTGTTTAATAATTGTTTAAATAATGGTTACTTCCCAAATAAATGGAAAATAGCTAACAATTATAGCTAAAATAATGCCAATAAAAAAAAAACAATATCGATATAAATAATTTTCGGCCGATTTCAATGCTTTCAAATCTTGGAAAGATTTTCGAACATATTTTAAAATTAAAAATGGAATTAAATCTTGAAGATGATTACTTCCCTCCCTTCCAATTCGGATTCAAAAAAGGACACTCCACTACTCATGCTTTACTTCTTTTCCACGATAAAATTAGTCGTCACTTTCGTCAAAAAAAATGCACTGTCGCAGTCTGTTTAGATATAGATGTAAATGGCCTTCAACATAGCTTTCCAAGATGGAATTCTTTTTAAACTCATTAATTTAGGTTTTGATCCTTTTTTATGAAAATTATTTCGAAATTTTTTTTCAAATCGTAAATTCTGTGTTCAAATTAATAACTTTAATTCCAATTTCGGCTCAGTTAAGAGTGTCGTTCCGCAGGGAACTGCTTTAATATTTTTATTCATGATTTCCCCCACATAATATATAACTCAAGAGGTATCTTATATGCTGATGACTGTCTAGTTTTTGCACATCACAAATCTCCTCTAGCTGCGCTAAATAAGGTCTCCAGACACCTTCAAACCATCAATGTTATTTACACCAACTGGGGTATTCGAATCAATATTTCTAAATCCGAGGCTATTTGCATAAGAAATGCGTCTAGCAAATGTGTAAAAACTAATACTCCAGAAAGCAAAAATCTGAAGCTTTTCTTAAATAATACGGAAATAAACTTCAAAAACAACATTAAATATTTGGGCATAGAATTTAATAATCTACTTTAATTCAATAAGCACGCAAGAGAAAATTTAAGAAAAGCTCACAAATTAACAGACATGTTTTCTATACTTTTGAACAACAAATACCTTAAGCCTGGTTTTCACTATGTCAATTTCAATGGTCAGTTGTTGTCAGTCACATGAAAAATGCCAACACGTTGTCATTTTTTTTCTGTTTGACAATGGCGAAAAATAGGAAAAACTGATCTCTTCACATGTTTATAGCAAAAATTGCAAAAAAAATGTTATTTATGTGATTTTTTAAACTTTTAAATTTCATGTCAAACAAAAAATGACTAAGTGAAAACCAAGCTTTAGTCAAAAAACAAAGCTTCTGATCTATAAAGTAAGCATACGTTCAATTTTGCTATACAACTCTCAATTTGTATCCTCAATTCTCAATTTTTTGTTAAATCTATACCTGGCACCCACAGGGGTTAATCATAACTGAATCATGTCAAAAAACCACATATAAAATTATATTGCGTACAAATCAATATATTGTTATAATAAATTTAATTATATTGTTTATTATTAAATTTTATCCTGGCTAATGTACATGTTCTCTCATAACACAACACCTACGGTGATTGAATTCAGATTTAATTGTAGTTTTAAGTGTTTGTTTGTTTAGTTTGTAAGCTTACTTTTGTATAATAGTGACAACACGTCTCAATGATACTCACTAATGACGAGAGCAAGCAGTACCAATTTAAAGAAAACAAAACACAATCATGTATGTTTTACAATCAAAAGAAAAATAAAGCATGTTGCTTACTCATTCTTAACTCCTTAGAATAACACAATCATAATTCTAAGTTAACTACCTTATAATTCTTAAATATAAATTGTCTTAACTGTATTCGATTGGAAAAAATACTCAATAAATTAAATTAAAAAAAAAAAAAACAAACAATTTTTTTATATATTTTTGTTGAAATAAAAAAATTAAGATTTCAGAAATTTCAGTTCGTTTTTATTTATTTTTTTTTAAATAAAAAAAGTTAAAATTTACTACCACGATTGGAAAGCTTATAAAATTTTGAATAAAAACTTTAAAATTGAATTTATTTTGATTTAATATTTGAATTGAATTTATGTAAGTGATATTTTGAGAAAAACTTTCTTGTAAGAAATGTCCCCAACAACTCTTTGCAAAATCTGAGGAACTTATAATAAATATATTTTAGATAAAATTCTAAAATATGGCTCATTCCATACAGACGAGTGTGACATTTTGACTACTTTATCGTGCTGAAAATGGTATTAACCGGCTAAAATTTTAGCAATTTACTATAGGGTATTTTAGAAGATGCCCCAAGGTTTCAAAATGCTAAAACAATCGCTTAAACACCTGGGACGGGTGTGACGAACACAAGTTTAAAAACTAAAAATTCTGAGTTTAACATTGAAATTCAGTCCATCTGCCACAATGAGACCATTTTTGACTTACATATAATCAAATTTAATATCTTTTCTGTGAAAAATATTTTGAAAAAATGGCGATAACTATTCTTTTTTAAACTTTTAAATGGGACGGGTGTGACATAAGATTGTCCCGGGTGTGACGAGTGCAAATGATGTGGGAATTATATATAAGAACTTAATGGGTATTATAACTTTCACATATTTTTGACACTTAAATCAAAAAAATATGTTTTTCATTAATGTATTAATTTAAAAAAAAAAATATTTTTTTGCAAAAAATTTTTTTGCATGAATTTTTTATCATATTAATACCTATACAAATAATTTCTAGTTTTTAATACATTTAAAAAAAAAAAAAAATATTTTTTTGCAAACAATTTTTCGCATGAATTTTCGATCAAATTAATACCTATACAAATGATTTCGTTATACATGAATTCACAAAACTTGTTTTAATCAAAGAATTTATTCATATACTTGCAAAAATTTCATTATTAGAAAAATATTTTGGAAACCGTTACGGGTGTGATCAACTTCTTGTAACGAAAATGAAGAATAAAAATAATTTATTGAATGAAAAAGTTAACAAATTTATGTAAAACACCAACATCCTTACTTTAGGAAAGTTTCATTATTATCATAAGCCCATGTTGCTTTTTAGGAAAACTATAGCCTTTTTTGGAACGGGTGTGACACAGAAAAAAAACTCAGTTTAAATATTTTGTACTTCGAAAACGCAGTAACCAATCATTATTACAACCTATTCTAACACAACATTAATATCTTTTTTAATATTACTAACCTTATTTTTTTAAAAGTTGTATCAAAAGATGACTGATTTAAAGGTTTAAATTAAATCAAAATATTTAAAAATTTTTTTCAACTCGAAGTTTGTTTAGTTAAATTGTCAAAATAATATAAAAAAGCATTTAATTTAAATATATTTTTGCAGCAGGACTAACTTAAGATTCCACTTCAATTCGAAAACCAAAAATTACTTAAAATACATGCATTTTA
This sequence comes from Tetanocera ferruginea, assembly GCA_958299015.1. Taxonomy (NCBI): domain Eukaryota; kingdom Metazoa; phylum Arthropoda; class Insecta; order Diptera; family Sciomyzidae; genus Tetanocera; species Tetanocera ferruginea. The sequence continues at coordinate 151,296,223 of OY282641.1, forward strand.
GAATTCATGTTTCCGTTCCTCATTTCTGTGGAATGAGCCATATGTACTTGATTTCTTTACATGTTCTTAAAAGATTTTTTGCTCCCAAAATTTTCATATACAGCTCACCGAGAGCTTAAAGGCAATTTTTGTATTGAATTGCCTCAAAGGTTTGGTTGAACCTCTGAGCAAGAAAAGCATTGTGGTTGAACCAGCCGCGTACCGTGGGGGGGGCGGGGGGGGCGGTACGCCCCGGGCGGCATTATTTTAGGGGCGGCACTGAAGCTAAATTGAGCCTTTTGAATAACTGGTGTTTTCGAGTAACTCGAAATTTTTCTAGTTTTTGAGTGCTTTAATTTATCAGTGGAAATAACCAGTAGTGGAATTTTCGTTTGATTATGGCGGATTGTAAGTTCAGAGTGCATTTTAAAAATTAAGACTTATGCGTATAATTTTAAGTCGTATCGATTATAATTTTGTGTGATTTTTGAAGGGATTTTACTGTTTTAATAAAATCACTTTGGAGGGGAGTTAGGTGTGGCCTATACTGACTTGGGTCATTTTCTAATTTAATAATTTAATTATTAATTTTGAAGAAATAATTTTGAGAATGACCACAAGGTTTCAGCAGCTTCATGCTCTTGCTGAAAAATACGCCATTCTTACTCCTTTGATTATTCTGAATGATAAGTTGGAATGCAAACTGAATGAACTCTGTCACGAAGATATTGGCAAGGAAGAGTTTCTCGTTGAGAGAAAAATACTTCAGAATTTTGTTTCTATTGCGCACAAAAAAACGGAATCTTGTATGAAAGGTCCACTTGAACTTTTACAATTTATTTTTAAATTAAGTCTAGAAAACGCAGTTCCAAACATTGTTATGCTTTTACGCATCTTTCTTACCATTGCTGTTAGTGTTGCCACTTGTGAGAGGAGCTTCTCTAAGTTAAAATTCATAAAAACCTACATTAGAACTACAATGAGTACGTCTAGCCTACAAAATCTTGCCATATTATCTATAGAATACAAGTTAAGTAATGATATAGACTTTGACAATGTAATTAACGATTTTGCTAATAAAAAAACAAGAAAAATAACAATTTAATAAAATATTAACTAAAAAAAATTATATTTTTAAAAATTCATTTTTCGGTGTCATATAAGAATATACTTTTTTTATAGTTGGCCTAATTCTAATATGACGTAAGTCAACATTTGGAACAATAGCGATTATTAACGTTTAAGGTTGATTGATCAAAACTACATTTTTGTCTTTTTTTAATTTGCAATACTTTTAATGCTTGAATACATATTAAAATACATTTGAAATTAGTTTTCTTTGCCTCTTCAACATTAGATAATTTTGACCTACGTCGCACGTTAGGAAAAAATCAGGCAAAACGCGCGCATTGTGATGATATCTCAACTTTTTTCTTGGTTTTTTATAATGATTTAATGGTTTTGGTTATGTTTAATGATAGAAATCCATTTTTTTAAGGCCTAACCACTTTTTTTTATTGACCTCCAAAGTCATGCCTAACTTCAAAAATATTTAATCAAAAATTTCACTAAACGTATCAGCTTACTAAAATGCTCATAAAAACTTCAAACTAAAGTCAAAATAAATAAAATTTTCAACAATAAATCACAAAAAACTAGACTTTAAATTTGTATCCCTAAAAGTTTGGTTCTGTGACAAAATAAGAAGATGTACTTCATTGAAATAGCATAAATTTTAAGAAAATATACAAAAATAATAAATTTTCTTTCAAATGCAACTTCCACAAGTAATCGCGGGTAATGATCAGAACAATACATATGAAAATATAAAGCTCTACAAAAAAATGGCACCAAATCTGTTTGCTACTTGTTTCAACCTTTTTTGTTATTCTTTTTATTATAAAAGCCTTAAATGCTTTTTTAATTTTTTTTTAAATTTGCTTAATTAATAATTTTAAATAATATAGATTTAACCAATAAAGCTATACAGAATTCTTAATTTTATCTTGAAGTTAAGCATAAGCACTAAAAAGTTTAAAAACTGTTGCACTGTTTAGAGATCTTTGTCAATTATAATATATATGAGTGATCTTATTTTACTTTCGTACAAGTTTTCTAGTATAAAAACTTGATCAATTATTTACTCCATACTGAGTTTTGTTATCATCCGACATTTTGTTCCAAAACTTTTTTATATGAATATTTTTTATTGTATGACTTTTTATTGAGTCTTAATTTCGATGGCGTATTCCGTAAATATGATGAATTAATAATGAAAATATAACCATAAAGGGGACATAACTGAATTTAAGTAATTTGATGCTAGGAAATACCTTTTTATTAAATATCAAAATAGAAAAAAAAATCGTGGTTTTAAGCCAGAATATTAAATAAATATTTTTAAGCAATGTTCAGAAATTTTTAAGAAATCCAAAATGTGAAGATTATCTTCGTCAACATTTCTGATGCGCGTGATATAAAATCTTATATTAATTTTTTTTGAAAAAGTTAAAAAATTGTGTTATAGTATACATTTCTCTAAAACAAGAGAATACATTTGCAAAAACCATGCAAATTATTCATTCATCATATATACGGAATACGCCAACGCTATAATCAATGCCATCGAAATTTAGACTAAATGGCAACAGTCAAAAGTTATGTGCTATCTCGAGTATAACTTTCGCTTCTAATATCCTTTATACAGGATAATGTAGGTAAAAACCGCAAGTATCATCCTGTTTGGTAAGATATTGTATGTTAAACTGTATTTAAATTTTTGCTTTAAGACACAGGTAGTTTTTCTAAAAAAAAATCAAAGCATTTTAAGATCGTTATTTTTTACTGTTTTTCTCAAAAAATAACTTTGTCCTTGTGGGGCAGGAAGATGTCCTTTTATTTTCATAAAAATTTTTTTGGCAGATCTTGACAACCACATGCAACTTTTGAGACCGCTTAGAATGTGAAATTCGAAAAAATAATGCAATTCGATACGCTCTAGTGTACATACCTATAGTTCTTAATTTATACCTAAAATTTGAGCTGATCAAAAAGTGACACGCCTCTTGTATAAAGCTTACAAAATGTTACCAATGTAGCGGCACGTGTAAATTAAGATTAAATTCCAAATTATGAGATTGTACGACCTGTAATTTCAAAGCTAAGCGGTATTGCAAATTGGGTTACATAGGAGGTGCCACGCCTCTTGTTTCGTTTCTTTCCAAACTTCACAGCAACACTTTTAAGACCTTGCGACAGCTACCCTGAAAAAATCATATCAATTGGTTTAGCGGTTTCGGATTCTATAACTAGCACACACATACGTGCATCAGTTTTAAGATACATAGATTGTTCCTTTTTTTGAGTGTGAGGACACTTAAGATTCTGAAAATCGTTAAGTGTAACGATATATTTGTTATTCTATGTTTTTTTTAGGATTGTACTGCATTTTATATTATTTGTTCACCACTTTATATATCATAAATAAATTTGATTTTCAACTGTAGGGTATAAGTGTAGAGTATATGCAATGACAAAATTTTATTATGCCAGGTTATTCCTTAAAAAATACTTGTTGAGGTGTCAATATATCAGCTTTATATTTAAGTTAATATAGAAATGAGAGCAAAAATAGACTCATGCGCGCGTTGTGCTCCATTTTTTCGCAACGTGCGTCTTATTAGAAATAGGTTGATGATATGTATAAAAGAATTTTTTTTTTATATAATTGAGAACAAAAACCCTATATTAATATCAAAGGTGTTTATTTTCTACTGCATATGAGAGGGCGGCAAATTTGGAATCCGCACCGGGCGGCTTAGCCTCTCGGTACGCCACTGGGTTGAACACACAGAAATAATATTTTCATTTTTTTTTTATCAATTTTCTTTGCAATTCCTTCACTGTGTCTATTTATGCTGCTTACCACAAGAAAATTTTTAAAACAATAACCACATCGAGTGGTTATCGACAATTTTCATTGAAACGCAATTGCAAAAAAAAAATTATGAACCACAACAACAAAAATTGTGCACATATGAACTGTTCGTCACTTAGTTACTAAGAAAAGATTGTAACTGTAGTTGTGCTGTAGTTGTCGTCAACAACAACAAATGACCATCAAATTTTGTGTGGGAGCATGTATTGCATTATATTCGTCTATTAAGAGCATAGAAAATGCAGCGACAACTCAATTTAATACATTTTTTTATAGCTTTATTGATTTTTGTTTAATGTCGGACTGTTGCAACAACAATAATAACTTGGTAATAACTTAATAATAGCCTGAGTATTGGGTTGCACCATTATCAAATTTTACACATGTTGTAATAATTAGCATACGATCAATATTTTTAGATATAAAAGGCACGTTTGATTTTGTTCTTTTATAACCAAGCTTAGTTTTTATTAAAGTATTTTACCAAACAGTTATTTTTTTTAATATTTCTCAAGCTCCATGAACTTAAAATACCATTGAAAAGAATCAAATAATTTATATTTTTTTGCTAACTGGCAGGTTTTGAAATTATAACTAACGTTACAAGATCAGTTATTTAAAAAATGTGCCTATACTCTTCTAAACCTTCTTCATACCAACATAATTTCATAATTTAAAATGTAATGTTCATGCATTACATTTTTAACACCTCAGCAACACTTCACAACAGCTGCACCTTTAATTAATTCTTTACCTGATGATTTTCAACTTTATTTGAAAAGCTTTTAAAAAGGATCAAAATAACCAACTTAACACGCTTAGCATTATAATCTCATTCATGTGCTGGAACTTACCTAACTGGCGTTGTTGCTCCAGAGCCGCCACGTGATGAGCAATTTTGTCCATTGCTAACATGCGTAGGCGAACCAACAACATCATTGCCCGCGGACGTAGCGTGTGAGACCAACCAAGCGTCGACCACCTGACGAGTGGCTTTTCTGCAAATATGAATATAGAAGAAAGAAAAGAAAAAAAAAAAAAACAAGAATTAATAACAAGTGGGTGTTTGTGTGTCGATGGATTTTTTATTTTTTTCATGATAAATATTTAAGTTGCTGCATATTTATTATGTTTTTTGTAGACTGTGGCAACTTAATACACAACAACAACAATGACAATGGCAACAATAACAATAAATACAATGAGTTTACTGTTGCCATGGAATTAATACGCCAACAATAGCTAATCATAAGAAAAAAAATAATTTGATAGCAACAAAAATCGATTATCTTAATTAGTGAATAATGAGCGCGCTTTTTAAACGTAACTGAATATTAATTGGATTATGTTTAAGATTTTTCTATTCCTTTTTTTTTTGTTTTTGTACTGAAAAATTTTCAGATATGTCAGTAATTCAAGCAAGTGCTTCCAGCTTCAAATAATTATGAATGTTAAATACCTCTTTATTAAAAAATAACATCTTAAATTGAACAATTGCAATAATAATCCTTCAACGTGTCCTTAAACAAAAACGTTGAAAAGCATTATAACATTATTTTATAGTTTTATTAAGTGACTTTCTATAAAAATTGTTGATACAGAGAACATTTTTGTTTTAAGATAAATTATTAAGAGTCAAGACAAAACGATAACTCATACATATACTATCGTATGATAATAATTTATGAGCTCTGCAGCTTTGGATTGAATTGAACTTCAAAATGCCATGAAAATTACTTTAAAGTATAACAAATATACAACTATCTAAAATAATTAGTTACAATCATATGCAGATGAGAGTAGTTTGATGCATCAGTGACTTTTTGAACTTAACATGGTCAATTTTTTTCACTTTAACATTACACTCGAACGTATAGGTATTTCTGTAGATATATTGAAAATATTCCATAAAACCAACCTATGTTATAAGTAGTGTCCGACCGAATATTCGGTTTCGGTTTCGGTTTCGGCCAGTTTCGGCCCTTTTTATCAGTTTCGGCTATTCGGCATCAATATGGCCGAAACCGAAACCGAAACCGAATATTTTATCGGACACTACTAATTCGGTTCTTACATATATTTCAATGGTAGATGTGAGTTCGCTTTCATCAAAATTTTTAATGGTGTTAAGTAGAACAAAAACGTGAAATTCAGTCATTTGATTGACCGTGTGGGCTGGGTCCAGCACAAAACGATAAATGTAGATTTTTTTGTAGATTATAATATTAAGTTATTTAACTTTAAATACTAAAAAGTTCCTTAAAGTGATATTAAAGTGATGTGTTTATTTATTATTTTAAAGTTGAACATTAATATTCAAACGGTCTTGTTCATAAAAATAACTTGAAATAGATTTAAAGTGCTCAATAGTCAAAAAGCTTTTTAGAGATAAAATGCTTTTTGAAATTTTGTTATTCATAAAAATATTGTCTCAGCTTATTTGTTAAAATAAAAACACTCTCAATTTGAAATGGGAACAGTGTCAAGAATGGTTTATGAATTTGATAAATTCAATAATTTTTTGTTTATTTGTCATAATTTTATCAATATTTTGACATGCAAATAGTCAAAAAAATGTTAAATCTATGTTCTTCTCTGAAAAAAATTGTCACTTATAATTTTTATTTTCAATATTTTGAAATGTTTTGCCATGTTTCCATATTTTTTGAAACAGTTTGAAGTATTTTTGACAATATTTGCGCTCACATTAGAGTAAAAATTTTAAAAAGGCTTTATCAAGGGTTTATTGAAGGTTACTCATTAAAGAAGCCTTTATAAGAGATTTTTGTCGTTATTGGACGTTTATGAATACTGTTTTTGGATTTTTTTTTTTGCAAAGACTTTATATGAGGCTCGTAAATTTTTATGAATAAAGGCAAAAGAATATTTATCGTATATGTACGTTATTATATATGTTTCAATTGTTATATTTTTGAAAGCTTTTAACAAAAAAATTAAAAAAATAATTTGTTTTTTAAAACAATTTTCAAGTAGACATTCAGTTTCGGTTTCGGTTTCGGTTTCGGCCGAATATTAGAAAAATGGCCGAAATTCGGTTTCGGTTTCGGTTTCGGCCAAAATTTTGGTTTCGGTCGGACACTAGTTATAAGTGTTCATGAAAGAAGGGAATTGACATTTATGTAAACAAACTTTTCTTCTAATTTTTGTTTTTTCTTACTATACAGCCAGTTGAATGTGGTCTTTAACGTTACATTTTTTAGAAGTGAGTTTCCAGGTTAGTTTGCATTTAAAAAAACACCACAGTAGGCAATAGAAAACCTTAGTTAAAGAACTATCGAAGGACTATCGAAGAAGAGAAAAAATAAACGCCTCAAATCGATGTGGTCTTGCACTTCAAGGAGACAAGTTGTGTGGTCTTCAACGTTACACCTTCATACACTTTTGTTTCGATTTGATATTTTTCCGTGCGTTAAGCAGGCGAAATAAATGTATGCAGTGAAGTGCAACAAAAACAGACAGCTCTATTATAAATGTATGTTTTCTGATGATTTGGTATATTAATAAACGGAATAAAGTCAATAAAGAGGTTAAAGAAAAAAAATATACATATTTCGCCGTTACTTCTACAAAAAAAAATAGCATGTCAACACGTCCTGAACTTCGAAATGAAAAAAAGTAAGTTTTATATACTTATCAAACTTGAATTTTTTTGATAAAAAACCAATGATCGAAATCAAAGAAAGGCTCGGTAAATAGTATGGAACTCACAACTTACATACTTTACAATAATATTTAAATACTAAAAAGCAAACCGCTAAAACTAATCAGGTTAAGTTAATAAAAATTCATAAATTGTGCTACGAACTAATACACCATCCATCATAAACTCAAGGTTTGGTCCAGTGACTATTTCATATTTGCAAGCCTGAACAAATTAATGAGTGGCATACAATTTTTTTCGTATAAAGAAGTCATCTAATTCAACTCTATTTTGAGGACCTTGAAAAACCTATTATTTGGATACTTTTTTCGTAATTATACGAAAAAAGCGTGCAGCTTCAAAGAAAATTCGGCAAAGTACAACAATCATTACAAATCGAAGTTGTTATAAAGAGTGAGTAAAACCGGTTTTGTATTTCTGTTCATGAGCTGAGTGTACTCGTATATGAGTTTGTGTATAAATCACTGCCTTAATAATGCAAATATACATGACATCAATCATCATGAACTTATGAAAGAAAAAATCATACTCATTTTTTCTTTTATAAGTACACAAAAGAACCAAAAATTATACATTTTGCGAACTATCTGTTATGCTCAAAACAAGATTTATAAAAAAAATCCACCATCACTTTCATTTTAACTTTCACTTGTAATGCATTAAGAACTACTAGTATCGTCTGGGGTCGAAATTTGACCAATTTATTGATTGCCTATTTATAATTACTAGTAAACCTGTTGCCCGAATTCGAGCAATTCAATAAAAATTAAATGTTAGCAACATTATAGACGCTTAATTTATGATATTCTATTCAAGCAGCTTTTTCCTCAATAACGATATATTTAGTCTCAATAATGATATAAAAGATCATCATCTGAATGCTTAAAACTTATGATCTGACACTAACATTTTGAATGTAACTGTGAAAATACGAAGACGGACTTACACTCATATAACTAACGAGATAAATATTATTACTATTCAACAACATCGCTGCTTAACTTTTAAAGCTATAAAGCATAACTAATTTAAATAAAAACTAATTATAAAATAGATTTTAGAAAAAAATAACTACTAAGATATAATTAAAAAATTAATTAAAAGTACTTACAGAACACCTACAACATCAATTCAGGGGCCAAAAACCCAAAAAAATATTTGGTTTTATTTTTGAAAACCGTTAAAATTTGACTGAGTTGTTTGCTCGGAAAGTGAAACTTTTGATTTTGGAACTGCATTTTTCGAACAATTAACATTTGAGGAATGCATAAAAGATAATTTTTGTTAAAAATTTTTAGTTTTGAAAAAAATTAAAATTTGATCAATTTATAAGCTCTTCTCAAACTAAATTTCAAATTGATTAAATAGCGGATTTTTGCACAAAAATTTTATTTCTGTTTTAAAAGGTTGGGAACCCCCTGTGTGAAGTGAAATCACAATTTTTAAAAGTGGTTTGCACAATTTCAGCCAAAACCTGATTAAATGATATTAATATTAATTATATAGATACAGAATCTAGATACAGAATTATAGAATATACAGAATGATTAAAACAGATTTGTGGCTATAACTTTTTATTGGTTAGAGCTATAATAAAATTTTCTTCAAATATATTCTTCTTGAAGCTTGTTGAAGATTTTAAAAATATAAAAACAACATTTAAAAAAAAAAAAATTTCGAGCTAAAAACCATAGGGGGTAGCCGTGTTTTTTCGATGACGCATAGTATTTATTAATTTTTTTGCCATACAAAAACAAATTCGCCTTAAAAAACTCAATATAATAAAAGAAAATCAAAAATGCAAATTTGAATATTTTTTATTTTTACAACAAAAACAATTTTTATTCCATTTTTTGAGAAAACATTCAGTTAAGTGGACTCTTTTTAAAGGCAATGATTAAAATATAAATAATAAAATAACGGTAAAAATGTTAAAATTTTTTTTAAGTCAATTAATTGCATTTAAATACAGAAACGAAATAAATTAAATTTTTTATAAACTGACAGAGATATTCGCTTCTAAATAAAGAACTTTAAATTTCAGAGAGTTTTTTCTCTGTATTGGCGTTTGATAAAAATACACGTTAAACAACTACAGGCAATATTAAGAAAATTCATTAAAAATACATCTGGTGAGATAATTACTGTAATTGTCAACACATTTCAAAGAAAATTAAACAAAAATTTAGAAAAACAAAAAAAAATTTGAAAACCGTTAAAATTTGACTGAGTTGTTTGCTCGGAAAGTGGAACTTTTTATTTTGGAACTGCATTTTTCGGACAATTGACATTTGAGGAATGCATAAAAGATAATTTTGGTTAAACATTTTTAGGTTCGAAAAAAATTAAAATTTGATCAATTTATAAGCTCTTCTTAAACTTAATTTCAAATCGATTAAATAGCGGATTTTTGCACAAAAATTTTATTTCTGTTTTAAAAGGTTGGCAACCCCCTGAAGTGAAATCACAATTTTTAAAAGTGGTTTGCACATCTACTGCTAAAACCTGATTAAATGACATCTGAATCGATAACAATCGATATCATGGTCTGGGAAGAGTTGAAGTCACAAAAAAAACCTTAGCCTATTAATTATATAGATATGCGAGATGATTAAAATAAGTTTGAGCCTATAACTCTTAATTGATTGGAGATATAAAGCTATTTTCTTCAAAAAAAATATTTTTTGATATTATTATTTTGTTCTAAAACAGAAAAACAACATTTTAAAAAAATTTAATTTTGTCAAAGAAACCATAGCGGGTAGGTAGCCTTGATTTTTTGATGGCATGAACAGTTCATTAATTTAGTGTCAAGACAAAATAAATTCACCTAACATTCGGTATAGATTTTGAAAGGAAATCGAAAATGCAATTTTGAGTTTCTGTTTTTTTACAACAAAAAACATTTTTTCCCCATATTTTAAGAATAAATCAAATTTAATGGTTTTTTTTTTTTAAAAGGAATAATTTAAATATAAACACACAAAAAACGGTATTATTTTCAAAAGTTTTTTTAAGTTAACTAATAAGACTTAAATACAAAAAAAAAAAATCAATAAAATCTATTCACAGATGGCGGAGATATTGGCTTACCAATTTAAAACATTCAATTTGAGACAGTTTTTTTCTCGCTCTTGGCATTTGGTTGAAACACACGCTAAATAACTAACGACAATATTAAAAAAATTCATTAAAAATACTTTTGGTTAGAACTTTGCTGTAATTTTTATCACATTTGAAAGAAAATTTAACAAACTTTTAGAAAAAATTAGAAAAATTGTAAAACCGTTAAAATGCGACCAAGATATTCACATGAAAAGTCAAGTTTTTGAACTCAAAACACATTTTTTTACAAATTTTACAATTCACGAATGGATAAAACTAAATTTTTTTTTAAGAAATTGTTACTTTTAAAAAAAAATTCAAATTCGACCAACTCAAGAACTCTACCACAACCAAATTTCATATTAATGAAAGAGCGGGTTTTTTCTCAAAAATTTAATTTCTCTCTTAGAATGTTGGGAGCCCCCTCTATCAGATATATCATTTATATATACATTCTGCACATCTGGGCAACATAACCTTTCGAATGATATAAGTTTCATTTATTTTGGGTTTTAATTAATACCAAAAAAGCGTACGATAAACTTTAATGTTCACATATTAATATATAAGATTCTATTGTAGAAATTACGAAAAAAATTTATACAAAAACAATCTATAGGAAAATTTCCACTAAAACTACGCAAAACTTTAGTTCTCCATGTTAATAGTCACCACGGGATGCTGTTGCTCTTGACCTAATATCAGTATTTTATTGTGTTAACTGTATCATTTGTACTAATCTATTTCTTTTCTATCACATGCTCTACTCTCCCTCCCTGTCTATCTTATATACACTCACTTGCTATGAATTTACGTCATGAAGCTTTTAATGAACAGTGCTAAAAATGTCATATAAGTAGTTCGCATATCATAAAATGTGCCCACTGTGCAGTAATGGCAAAAGGGAAAAACTTAACTGATACCGAACCGAACATACATAAGTCATTTATTTATTCGGACATTGCTGGTTTTGCTTTTATTTTGATTTAATTTTTGGCTTTATTTTTGTTTCCTAATTTTTTTTTTGTTTTTATTTTTATTTTTATTGTTTTTTTTTTTTTGTTTTTTTTTTTGTTTTTATTTTGTTTTGTTTTACTTTGTGGGCACTTAATTTTTGCTATCTAAATGTTGACATTTTTCTCTGCTTTTTACTCTTAAACTGATGACATTTCAAGATATTGTGCAATTTATAATAAGAGCATGCATGTGTTTTTTTTTGTGTTTTGTTTTTGTTGTACTTGTTGTTATTGCTGCTTTTGCTTTTGTAATATGTATTGCGCAATTCTTGTGGCTGTTATTTCATCAGATCGTGCTTATTTGTTTCATGTTCTTGTTGGCCATAAAAATGGAAGTCAATGAATATTATTGCTTTGTTATCCTTGCTGGTTTTGTTTTTTCTCTGACACATGCTACTCGCTCTACCTTCGCTTATTCTGTGCAGAGACATTCTATTCAAGAATTTTTCGAAGCTGCTAAATTCATGCCTTTTTGTGGCAGTAAAACAATGGTGTGGGAAAGAATGACTTTTGATATAAATTATAGAAGGCTTTCCGACTCATTGTTGTCCTTATGCCACATGCAAATTAAATAAATTTCTTTTATCCCTTTTACTCAGCTGGTAGGCTTTTTTAATGCTGTCAAAGTTATGTTCGTTACCCAGTCTTGCAACCGGTTGGTTTCTTCTGCAACCATTGAATTATTTTATTATGTGTTTGTTGAACACAAGCTCACACACTCTCACGCAGGCACATACATATGTGTCTCTGAAACAGTCAGGCACAGCATGGCGGTCAATGGCCACCACCTCTGCTTCCGCCTTAGAAAACGACATGCTGTAGGACATGCCAAGTTTTACGAGTTCTGCTATTTTTCCTTCTTCTCATCACTTTCTACGTTTTTTTTTTTTTCTACTTTCTGTTTTCCTTGAATGTAAATTTTGTGATATAAAAAGCTAAACCAGATAAAGCAGCGCAGCATTTGTCGGCAGCTACCAAGAATGTTCCTATTGTTTGGTTAAATTTTACTGCTATTCTTTGTTTGTGTGCATTTTAGTTGTTTAGTGAATGGGTGTGTGTGAGTGTGTGTGTGCGTTTGTGTGTTCTACAAATTGAGTGCAGCTCTTAATGGTGCTTAATATTGAGTAACGTTCCCAGCTTTTGTTATAAAATTTTATATTTTTTCTATTTTATATCTGTATCTCGTGCATGCATGTTGGCCAGTAGCTATAGCTTTTGTAAGCATGTAGGTATACGTATATGTGTGTAAGTGTATCCGTTAATATTAGTGCTGTGTGTGTGTATCGCGCCAATGTCGTAGCTGTCGTTATATTAAAAGATCTTTCCGTTCTTATTTAGTTTCGCATAAATTTACATTTTGTAGCCACAATAAAAACCAACAACAAACAAAAAAAAACACACACACAAAAATTGTTATCTAGTGTTTTGTTCTGGTCGGAAAACTCATTAATTTTTCATATACATTTACATACATTCACATTTATTTGTAAGAGACAACATTTAGCAATATCGATGTGAATTGGTTAAAATTAAGGTCAACATAAATGGTTTGTTCGGAATTGAATTTTTCACAACGT
>OY282641.1:151314518-151317018 GCA_958299015.1 Tetanocera ferruginea
AATGTATTGAATTTCAATACAAACCCTGCAAACAATTTTGCGTATCTCAGCAAAATAAAGCTTTTTGTTGAATATTCATTTTCGTTTATGTGAGTGTGGTTGCATTTTAAAAATTCATTTCAATTAGCAGCAAAATTTTACATAAATTTTGCATGAGCTGATTTGGGAATTTAATTTATGGGATTATATCGATCATCATCATCATCATCAGCATCATCATCATCATCATCATGTAAATACATTAGAATATGAAAACCTGCCTAAGTGCTGAATGCATAAATTGCCATTCTTAAGCTGCTGCTGCATTTAAAGCCATATCCTGCCACGCAAACCAACAACTGGCATCGTTTTCATGTTTTAGGCAGCCATTCAAAATTGCTCACTTGAGCCACTCGTAAATCCTGCATGTTACATGTTGCAATTAAAATTTTGCTAAAATGATGCTGCTGATTTCTTCCGACTGACAAATGGTTGTCGAGAGATGCGCTCCAATTACGTTGAGCACATGACTATAGACCAACACACACACATACACATATACACAGACATATACAGTTATGGGTTGCTGGTAACACCAACACATATCGCACAATTGAATGTGCTACAAGTAACCACTAGAGAGGACTTATACAAATACATACATACATACTCGTACATTCGAGTTCACATGTTGATGTAAGTGTTCTATTCTATTTTATCTTCCATTTTTATGTCAATGGCAACGTGTAAGAGTTAATAATGGTCGGAAATCCGCTTTATTATTCTTTCAAGGTCTTCTTCAGCTCTTAACGCAAAGTAGTAAAAATATATAGCTAACAACATATATTTGGTAACGATGCTATAAAATATATATAGAAACCAGGCAGCATGCAGTTATTTTTTTTTTATGCTACGCAATATTTTAATATATTTATCTATAAATATAAAATAAATCCACACTTTGAGCATATTCATAAATCATATTTTTAGTCAAAGTGGGCGAAAGTAGAAAGATGTAAGCGGCTTGCTAAGATTTTCATTGAATGTGTTAGAATAGAATAGAATTTTATAAAATTAAATGAGATATGACCGTTATTTATTCGCCTTAACAGCTGTTTTCAGCGTTGTATATCAGAGAGCGAAAATAATATTTTTTAACTTTTTTGGATTTAAAGAAATTCTTTAATAATTTGTATAAAATACTAAATTTTACATAATTCCTGTTTTTCGCGTATTCAAAATTCTTTAGAAAAAATTTTAGTTTTTTAATATCTATTTTAATTTCTTGATATTTTCCCACTGAGTATTTGTAATTGTATAATATAATGCCGCATTTTAATAGTTCTTTTGAATGTAATGTTTTTTTTTTTAAAATTTTTGGTGTTGATGTCTTAGATATTTTTGCTCTTTTCACCACGCAAGACATTTTTGAGGGCGTGTAAGTATTTTTGATGTTCTTAAATTTTTTGCTGTGGTAAATCGAATATTTTTTAAGCACAATTCTTTGCGTCTTATTACTGTTTGCTATAAAAAGTGATCGAACATTTTAATCTTCATTCCGCCTTAGCGGAATTTGAAGGACGTCCTTAAGCCAACGCCATTTCTTTTCAATGAAATTGAAAGATTCACGCAAACATATTTATCTTTCATTCACGATGATTGATGATTGAAGATTATCACTAGCACGTCTTACTTTTTCACAAGCCAATATTTTAGTACAACTTCAAGGTAAACAAAAATGTAAAGATTTTTTTTTTTCTATTTTAGTTGTTTTATTTTTTGTTGTATAAGTATTTTCTTGACACAATGTTGTTAAAACTATTTTAAATAATGAATTAAATAAACTTTTTTTAAGCATTACAACAATTTTTTTGAATAAACTTTTTTTACTTTCCGACTGTACAGTTAATATTTTTATAAAAATGCATTAAAGTTAAAGTTAAGTTTAAGGGTTAAAAAAAAAAAAACAAACCACAAAAAAAAACAAAAAAACAACAAATTGGCCATTTCAGCCCTTGAAAGGACTTTGACCGAGCTTCTTATGATCACTTTTGTTGTGTGTGTTATTAAATGTTTGCACACAATTGACCGAGAACTGGACCTACATGTTTTATGCCGACTCCGAACGGCTAAAGTTCATGTTTTCAAGAAGCTTTTTACATGGCATTATTTACTCTCTGAGGTTTGCCATTGTCTGCAGGGAGGTGGTGACCGATCAGAAAAATTTTTTATTTGAAAAAACTTTTCGCCGCGGCTGGGGATCGAACCCGGGCTCCGAGCATGCTAAGCCACACACTTAACCTGCATGCCACGGTCACCACAAGGATTACTTATTAATAATTAATAACATTTTTGTGTTTAAAGCTTAAAAAATTTAAACATAAAAAATTGTAAAATTTTAACATAAGCATTTGTAAAAGTTATACATAAAAATTATGAAAATTTATTCATAAAATATAAAAAATTTAAGCATAACAATTTTAAAATTTTTAATATTTTGTAGAATTCATATTTTACAATA